>OX596276.1:46353691-46953691 GCA_951394225.1 Harpalus rufipes | reverse complement strand
CATATTTTCGGAAGGAGAGAGTATTGATTTCAATGTTAAGCAGTTACAACAATTTTATATTTATTTATTTTTAAATATTATTTTTACAAAATAATTAGAGAACATAATATAATTTTTATAAAATAATTTGCACTACTTTTCGGCATCTGGTTTATCGTTAAATAATGAACTATAAATAATTTTTAAAAGTATATATTTTCTGTTATTAAAAATAATATACATAGATATTTAAAATCATAATTTTAGAGAATAAAACAAAAACACAGGTGGTTTATTCCATCTTAATCATTAGTTTTTAATGTTATTATGGTTAGCTCAAAAAGCTTGGCATATGCGTTTTTATCGCAGCGTAAAAATAACATACAAATACGAAATTATTCAAGTATGTACTATTCTTCATTTCACATAAGATAATAGCGTTGATTTAGATTGGGATATAAATTCTGCCCTTTGATTAGTCAGAATGTAAACTAATTTCACAAAAACTAAAAAATATCACTGTTAGTTGTCAAATATCAAATACGGATAGTAATACGTATTATTGACGAAGTTTGGCTTAACGAATTTAAATGATTTATTTAATATGTAAAATGGTCGGCTCTTAAGCGCTATCTTCTATTTTCTTACGTGAAATGAAATATATAATACACTTATTCAGTATTCAGTAACACTCGAAGCGTCACCACTCGGCCGCCGAAACAGGATTTACGATATTTTTCCGACCATCATCAAAACACTAGTACTTACACCTTTACAACAAATACAATGCAGATGAGAATATATTATATCATAAATTAAATTGTATAGAATCATGAAACATTCGTCATTAGCCATTTTCATTATTGTAATCAAAGTATCTTTGTTGTGTAATATTCACATTTTGGTAGCACTGGGTTAGAAGCGCAAGCAAAAGCACTTGACATTCCTAAAGGCAATGACATCCCCGAACCATGGAAGGGTAGTTTAGAAAAGACAAGCAGTTTGCTGTAATTAAAGGTGAGTGGTTAAAGCTCACGGTTATTCTAACAGGTATGGAGTTCAAGTATGGATCACCTGATGCTTAAAACGTGATTGATATGTTGTGCACTATTTGTGTGTTTAAATAAAAATTGTATTTTGTCTACAACCCAATTTGATTTTGTACCAAATAAATTTACTGAAGATGCAGTATATAAAACAACGAATATATTTATAGACAAATTACAACATATCACTTTCAATATATGTACTTGCACGGAGAAGTAAATAATTCAAAAATTTCTGTAAAATCCAAGAAAAATTATACAGACGTGCCGCAAGGCTCTGTATTGGAATCTCTCTTATTCATTTTGTACATATGTAGTCACAAACAATGTAAATCTCTGTCAATTTGCGGACAACACATCCTGCGCCCTAAGTACTAAGACCAATATGGAACTCTCGGAACTGTGTACAAATTCAGTTATTCAAATGACAGATCGGTGTTGTCACAAGGATCTAGATGTAAACCATACTAAAGCAGGAATACTTGTATTTAATAGCAACGCTAATGCTGAAGAAAGCCTACATTAAAATTATAAAATTTAATATACATCAATTCCCTTGTCTTTAGATTTATAGTTCCTAAGGTTGTATACTGAATCGTTTCTAGTGTGGTCAAAACACACCAGTAAATTGAATCCAAACTAAATACAGCCTTTTTTTGCTGTTTATAAACTTAGTAACAATGTAAGTCGTAAAACTCTCAGAACCTACATGTTTACAGTAGATTAAGATATGGCATAATTTTCTGCGACAGATCCAAGGAAGCGAATAAATTAGTTGTACAAAAAAGGAAAGTTCGATGTATAGTATATGCTTCTAGTAGAATTCATTGTAACCTATTTTTAATAGAATGAAGTGTTGCAAAAAAAATTAACATATCTATAGGATTAGTAAATATGAATTTCTGTTCAAATTTCTCTCTCTCTATCTCTCTCTCTCTCTCTCTCTATATATATATATATATATATATATATATATATATATATATATATATATATATATATATTATATTTCGACGATCCGAAATAGTGTTTTTAAAAAGGGTTTTTTATTGTGAATTTATTATATATCAAAACTATCATTTGTTACACATAAAAATTATTTAATGTTTATTTAATAAAAATATGACTTATTACATTTATTATATTTTAATGTTACTTATTTGGATTCTTCACTCTGACTAAACTAAAACTACTCCAAAGTCTATAAACTGGAAACGGGAAACTCAGGTGTCGGGTTCGACGCCTGGGAACTGCAACTCATCAGTTTGGACAGCGGTAACTTATATATATGTTATTATCACATCTAGCTAGCGCTAGGGTACCTCTATATACAGGGTATGGCCATGATGTGGCTCAGGTTTCGTCCGCCATTTGCGGTCCACTGTCATATTCGTTGTTGTTTCGCAAATTATTATGTATTTTCGTGGTTATTTGTTTCATTTTAACGCAAAACACATTTAAATATACTTCTAATATTTATTTACAGTGTAAGTAATACTTTTATTTTATTTATTTGTGTATTTTTTTGAGATACTGACTACGATGACTGGCAATATTGAAAACACATAAAAATTACCAATATTAAACGCAAACATTTGTATAAGGTAATAATAACTACAGTTATTAAATTAGATGTGATAATAACAACCTATATGCTATGCTCTACATAACCTCTAAATGTATGTCATAATAATAATTGTGTATCTTTTAAATAAATAAATTTTTATTACCTTTATGGATTCATAGTGTGATTATTTAATATCCCTTTATAAAATAATATCACATTTCTTACAAATAAATAGTTAAATGAATACTCAGTATGTTTGACATTGTCCCGCTAATGGCGGTGTTCTTGCCTCATGGCCATATCCTGTATATAAAGGTAACCTAGTTAACGCGGAGTTTAAGCGCCATCTGTCATTTAGTTTGTTTTACAGTACTCCATTTGTCAGTTCATCTCAAGTGTGTTTTGCGATGTTTACAATGGATAAAAAAATCGAACAAAGAATCTGTCTCAAATTTTGTGTTGCAAATGGAATTTCGTGTGCCGAAGCGCTGAAATTTTTATATAAGGCGTACGGTGAATCGACTTTATCAAAAACACGTGCGTATGAGTGGTACAGTGCATTCAAAACCGGTCGAGATGTGAAGGTGATGTTGACTGTTTTTTTCGATTATCGCGGTGTTGTGCACTCGGAATTCTTGCCAAAAGGTGAGACAGTAACTAAAGAATATTATCTGTGCGTTATGCGGCGTTTGAGAAAGCAAATTCGTCGAAAAAGATCAGATTTGTGGAAAAAAAAACTCATAGATTTTGCACCACGATAACGCATCATCTTACAAGGCTATCAATTGTGTACGAATTTCTTTTACTCTCTTAGCGAGAGGTAAAAAGGATGTGGGTAAAGACAACAACAACCATTTTAATAAAAAAAAAATTGTAAATATACTCAAATTTTAATTTTTAAATATCACTGTCAACAACAGGGTATAAATTTATGTATTAGTCTTACCAATTTCAAGCATTTTTTTATTGCCAACTGAATTGGTTATTTTTGATCACTCTGTAATAGCTAGTATACAATTGACAGCTGTCACTCGTTTAAATTCTGTAGGCGGTAAATGTAAGCCACTCCTTTATTAGTGAGTAGTTTTCTTGTCATCAGGCAACAGAGAAAGGAGCAATTTAAATATTGTATTTTCAAATAATTTTCTCATTAATAACGAGTAATTGAAAGAAATAAAATACGAGTGAAATATTTTTTCTTATTCTTTCGTTTAAAGCAAAGGAAAAAAAATCGTGCAAAACCTCATTGCACATGTTGACAGTTGTTTCTATGTATATATTTGAGAGTGTCGTGTATGTAAGAAAATATCTCTTTCTTAAAAATCAAGACAATTACTTTCACAACAAGAGGAAAATTAGACCTCTGTTATCCAACACACACTTGAATGTATAGAAAATATCCTCATCATAGTCCTATTAGAATGTACAATAATCTGCCATTAAATATAATAAAACATCGAAAAAAAAATCAGAACTTTAAAACAATATTTAATTGTAAAATGTTATTATAATATAAATGATTATATTAAATTTTAATTTTATATATTATTCTTTTATTGTGATGTTCACAATTACTGTTGTATACTTCTTTATAGCAATAAATCTATTATTATTAAAAAGATTGATGTTAAAGTTCATGTTTATGGCGTCACCACACGACGCCAACCATATTTTTGTTAATTTAATTATGTATTGCTTGGTTGCTATGTGATATATGATGTATTATGAAGAAAGTTTGACAATGTTTGTTTTTAGTTAATACATATTTTTCTCGCGTAAAATACTAACTCTTAATAAATAGGTACTTAGTTGAATTAGGTAACTCTTATTAATTAGCTTATTACTTTACTCAATACTAAGTTTAAAACAGTGATCTCTATAATATACGAGTATATTTTAGAGATCACTGGTTTAAAATAAGCTAAAATATAGTATTCTTCAGGAAATAATGGCATTACGCGACATACGTAATTGAAGTAGTTTCTTTTTGTTACATAGGTTATAGATTAAAATTTGTTCATAAGTCGTAACTCTGTTCAGGCAATAATTTGGAATTGTCAACAAAGTTCGTATACATTGGCATTTATTTTTGTATTTTTATTTTTCATGATGATTTACATTATTTATGAATAATGTCAAAGAAAAACGATCGAAAAGAGCCTAAAATAATGGTTTTGTTATTGCACAATGCCATTATTTCGTGAAGAATACTATAAATTAAGAAATTAATTAAATTTGTATTCAAATGAATCAGATATTGTTGTTTATTTTGTATTTCACTAACTCTAACTAATTTTGTAATTATTTATTGTACATTAAGCTTTCGTTGAAAGCTATGTAGCTTAGGTATCTAAAATAAATTTCCAATTTCATTA
This sequence comes from Harpalus rufipes, assembly GCA_951394225.1. Lineage (NCBI taxonomy): Eukaryota > Metazoa > Arthropoda > Insecta > Coleoptera > Carabidae > Harpalus > Harpalus rufipes. The sequence continues at coordinate 46,948,724 of OX596276.1, read as the reverse complement.
AAAATGATTGGTAAATGAAATTGCCAATAGTTTATAAAGTTATATACTCCTATCATGCATTTCTATTTATTTATTTCAGGTAGATTTTCATTTTGTCCTCTGTATATTATGTCATGTCAACGTTAAATTGTATTTTCGTTTTTCACATTATTCTATACTTTACTTCATCGGAATAAATAACTAGCCATCAATCTTCATTTTTGTTCGTTCGTTTTCCGTCATTGACAGAGATGAAAACAAATGTTTATTCTGATATTGAATGATGACTACATTTTCATGTTTTTTTTTATTGGAACATTTTAATATAATATCTATTAACATGCTCGATTATTTGATATAATAATTTTTGCTACTACCGATATTGCAAGTAGGCTATTATTACGTTGTATATATTAGCGGAATCTTAATCATCCAAATACCGTCATGTAATTTACAGAGATAATTGTATTATATATAAAATTAATAAAATGCGATAATTTAACTCCAACATAAAGTAAGCCATAAAGAAAAATAGTATATTAAAGAACGAATGTCATAATTGTCATTTTATTTTGTGAGAAGGAAGTTTGGGTAACGACGCGTAGCGTCCTTTTACGGATATTATTTTTAAAGAAGCACGCGATGCTAGAAACGCTAAAAGAAAAGAAATAAAGCACATATAATAAAAATGGCTAAACTATGGGATGAAAATTAACCTGAAGGTCATTCTAATCGCGCTAGTACAGTGTCTTCGTTAGCAAAAGCAGGAATAAGCGATTAAAAAATTATTAAAATAACAGGTCATTCCAATTCTACTTCAATAAAACCTTATCTTCAGTTGGACTCTACACATCATGAAAATTTAATTACAAATCTAAGACCAAACAACATTTCTAAATCTTCCACTGTGACTAACGAAGTGACTAACTAATCTTCGTGAAGAAAATATGCCAAAAAATATGATATATAATAATTGTACTTTCACTAATTGCAGTTTTAAATAAACCTTTTCAGAAATAAAATGTCGTTAAATTATCTCGCCGAATTACACGCTAGCATTTTATTTTCTTCGGATAAATTTCAGTTTGACAACTCAACCTTGTAACCTGACAGCAATTTGATTCGAAAACTGTTTAAAAAATAAAATCACTCCACCTACGGTGTCGTGATTTTATTAAAACAGTATTCTTATCAAATTGCTAGGTAACAAGGTTTCGTGATCAACAGAAATTTATCCGGGAAAATAAAAAGCTCTTGTGTAATATTACAATACCTATAATTTAAATACATATTTAATTAATAATATATAATAAATGTACTCATACCTCCCAGAAAAATCTTCCAGTAATGTTATTAAAACTGCTGATTTTTGACACTGACATTTTGCATTTATCTGTCAATTACAAACATTTAAAATTCTCAACTGTTTTTTTGGCAACGAGATTTATTACAACAGATTATTTTATATTATTATATCCTATATCTCCAAACTTATACGATATAATAAAAAAATTAAATGTGTCAGATTGAGTATTTAATTATCTTTAATATTTGTAGTAACAAATTTTCAAAAAACAATATTTTAATTTTTTTTTAGAAACTACCACTTCCTGTTGTCCAATTGTTACCAGAACCTATTCAACTCTTCCCATTACTGTTAGATTAAGGAATCCGTAGTCAAGCAGATCTTTAGTCTTATAGAATTTGAGAAATCGTCTCTCCAACAACCTAACACACACAGACACACACACACACACAATCACACACATCCACACACACACACACACACACACACACACACACACACACACAGGCATCATTGTAAAAATGTTAAAATCGGATTCTATGGACCTTAAGTCGTGCTTATTCAATAAAATCTGGATATGCGATTTTTAGCATGAAGAATCCAATATCTCTCTCAGTGAGAGGTAAAAATTCAGGCTGTTAGGAAGGAACAGCACTCCAAATAAACAGTCGCTGCGGTTTTGTCAAGTTGTTCAGAGGTCCTGCGGCGTGGACGTAAACACCGTTTGACTGTTTTTAATTTACTTAATTCACTGCCTTCCTACTTTTGTTTCTCGGGAACTTATTTGCTTTCTAAAAAATAAATTCTTTACTTTGTTAATCCATCCTGTTCATCTTACTCTTTCTGTTTCTGTTCATATTCTACACGTCTTTTTTCATTGTATATTGCTTTTAAGTATTAGAGAGCTTCCACTTGTTCTTTGTTTATTCTTCTGTATGTATTCTGCGTTTTTTTACCTTTATCCATTTATTTTGGTTTTATATATCTTCATGTCACAATATTTGTATTGAATTGTAGATCTTTTCCACTTTCTGCTACTAACTTCATGTCATTTGCATCACATAATTCTGCCAGATCAACCATCTGCTTCTCCTTCTTCAGCCATTCCTTATTTTATTACGGGTCCCCGTCGCTGTTCCTTATTCTCCTCTTTCACTCATAACTGCTCAATGCATCTTCCTCATTCTCTCTCAAGTCTTCTGCGACACACTCCTTCCACCTTCTCTTTGGCCTTCCTCTCTATCTTCTTCACTCCACCTGTATTCCGCCTATCCTCCTACCAATATAACCTTCATCCCTTCTTATTACATGCTCAAATCAGTGTAGTCTTCTCTCCTCACCCTTTCTTGATACCTCCACTACTCCAGCCATTTCTGTTATTATATCATTCAAAAAACATATCCCTTTGTGATTTACCTATCATTTCCCTAACCATTCTCATCTCAGCCATTTCCAATATCTTTTCGTGGATTTTCTTTACTGACCATGTTTCACTTAACCGCCTTAATTCTTTCCTTTTGTTCTCCCAATGCTCCTATCGTATAACATCCTATTATCTCTGCATAATACTGTATTCAACTTTGTTCATCTTTAATCTGTTTTTGATGTTCATTAGTCCATAATAGCTCTGTCTAAATATAAAATAAAAAGCAGAGGGCTTAAAATGTATCCTCGCCTGAGTTTTAACTCCTAAATATGTGTTAAATGTATCTGTCGATTTATTTATTGTTCTTACATAGTTTTAGATTTACAGCATAGATAATTTTTTACGAAGTTATTTGTTTGTCCACTATTGCGTCTGTTGTAGGCATAGTTGGTCCCACAGTTTTTCTCTATCTACTATATCGAAAGATTTCTCTAAGTCTATAAAAACTTCATGCGTTTGTATACTTACTAGCCTGTCTTTTTCTGTTAGCTGAGGAATTGTGGAGGTATGATTTTGTATTCCTCTACCGTATTTTTCTGTTTTATCTCTAATTATTTTCTAAAATCCTGCCATACGGTTTTCATGATACGCTCAATAAAGAAAAAGGTATATTGCTATACAACAACTGTTACAGTTTTTAATTCTTTTCTTATGCGTGGCAGTAAATATTTTTCTGGTAGGATATTTTCATCTATGGTTTTTAAATAAAAATAAAATTATCTGTATACTACTTAATTATATTTATTTTTATAAACAAAAATATTGAAATTATATTTGGATAAGTTTATTAAATGAAGATAATATTGATTTAAAGTGAAATACAGTGCAAAATGTTTTAGGTTTATTTATTTTACTTGTAGTTGAAATAGGTTATTTGCATTAATTTTAACGTGACTTTTGTATATGCACTTCTTGTCTTTTATGTCTTCTTTGGGCTTTACTTCTTTCCTTTATTCTTACTTCTTAATTCAGTAATCAAACTGAAGCTCTGTTTTTTACTTCCTTGTACGTAAGTACAGGAAGTATTGTAATCGCGAAAAATTTTGGTTTTCAGATTTCAGCGGAAATATTCATTTTGATCATCCCTGAATCCATTTTGACTAATTTCGTCGTGACGTCTGTACGTACGTACGTACGTACGGACGTACGTATCTAGCATAACTCAAAAGCAGTAAGCCGTAGAAAGTTGAAATTTTGTATTTAGGACTCCTATAACATCTGGTTGTGCAGCTCCCTTTCTGGTTATTACACAATTACCAGAAGTGGCACTTTACATGAAGCCTATAATAGATTTTAATGAAAAACTGTTTTAAAATATAATCCAAAACTTTTCAAATTTGGTATACAAGACTTTTATGTCAATCGAAATAACATAATAGATTTTGGTTAAAATAGGCTAACCGGAAGTGGTACATTACTTGAAGTTGTTAACAGTTTTTCTTGAATAAAATGATTTTATTTTCATTTTAGAAATAAATGCTTCAAATAAAAGTTTTAGAGAATTAATCTCTGCGTCTAGCACATCAAGTATCATTAAATTAAATTTTTATAAGCGAGATATGTAAATTTAAAAATTGTATACTTTTTTGTTTTTGTAATAAAGCTTGCTATGGATTAGGACAAAAAAATTAAAATAAAATGTTCATGTCAAATTACGTTAAATACGTGCAATTTTGTGATTCGTACAATAACAAATATTATATTTTTATTGTGAAATTAGTCATATTCATTGTTGTAATCAAATATTTCTTTGTTGTAATCCAAACTCTCTTTAAAAAGAACCGGGTTAGATTATGGTCGCTATATATCTTACCGTTTTGAAGTTAAAATTAATATTTTGTAATTTATTTATTAAAAAAATATGTATAGTTTAATAATCGTACAAGGAAGTCGTGTGGTGTCCACATCAGATTTTTTGTTTTTGTAATAAAGCTTGCTATGAATTAGGACAAAAACATAAAAAAAATGTTCATGTCAAATTACGTTAAATACGTGCAATTTTATGATTCGTACAATAACAAATTCTATATTTTTATTGTGAAATTAGTCATATTCATTGTTGTAATCAAATATTTCTTTGTTGTAATCAAAACTCTCTTTCAAAAGATTTTACCGCTTTGAAGTTAAAATTAATATTTTGTAATTTAGATATTAAAAAAATATGTATAGTTTAATAATCGTACAAGGAAGTCGTGTGGTGTCCACATCAGATTTTTTTTCTTTGGTCAACCGATATAAGTGATTTGTCTCTAGTTAATTTGATTATTCTTTTTCTTTCATTGTATTTACGTAGTGTTTTTTTTTGTTCATCCGTGCACCTATGTATTTATGTTTTATTTTTTTACATTAAATCCTCTTCAATAATATATTCATTACTGTATTTTTCTGGTAAAGTTCATTCTGTAACCTTTCTCAGTATTATCATGTCTTTTGCTTTTAGTTGTCCTTTCTTTTTTTACATACTTGGTCTTGCTATTGCCTTATAAACTTTTGTTTTTGTTTATATTCTTATATGTCAGATGAAACTGTAAATTTGTACACTGTTGCCAATTCAGTGGCAATGTTGAAAATGCTAAGTTATGAAGAAGTGACAACACCGCGGAGAAGGGAAAAAGTGAGCATCAGTCCATAGTCCATACGTATTTAACGGCGTTTGTAGTAGCTATGGTTATTGGTTATAATTATTAGTAGTAAAAGATTGGTAAACAAACAGCGTTCACACTGCATGAAATTAACGATTACGAATAACTATTTTTGTTGGTAAAATAGTACATTTAATTCAAAAGTTTTAAAAGTTTGTTTAATTTTATACTTCTTGTTTAGCAAATTTGACTATTATTTAATATTTTTGTATATCTTTCCATTGTTACCTCTCGCTAAGAGAGGTATTGGAATCATGCTAAAAATCACATATCCAGATTTTAGTGAATAAGCACGTTTTACGGTCCCTAGAATCCAATAATAACATTTTACGATGTGTGTGTGTGTGTGTGTGTGTGTGTGGATGTGTGTGTGTGTGAAGTTGTGAGAGGTACGATTTCTCAAATTTTATAAGAATAAAGACCTTTGTACCTACGGATTCCTCAATCTAACAGTAATGGGAAGAGTTGAATAGATTCTGGTAACAATTGGACAACCGGAAGTAGTAGTATTTTAACAAAAATCTTCTAAATATTACTTTTTGAAAATTTATGTTATTACAAATATTAAAAAAACAAAATTCTGTATCCGACACATTTAAAAAAATTATTATACCTTCTATTGATTTAAAGATATAGATATATAATCTATAACCTATAAAATAATCTCACAGCCTGCTCACAGCCCAAACATCTCCATGGTAACTACTTGAGAAATTAAAATGTCTGTAATTGACAACAAATGTCACTAATGTCAGTGTCAAAAATTCAGAGATAGTACTGAAGGCTTTTGCTGGTATTTAATATTTCTTATTGTATTATTAATTATATTTTTCAAATTATGGGTATATTAGATGAACTCTTCAGAAATACCGCCAATCCCGTTAATGAATTGGAAAAACCTCGAACATTTAGAAGAAATGGAGAAAACTTGCTCATAAAATTAATTTAAAATTATAGAAAACACGTAAATATAAAGATAAATAAATAAAATAAATATTTCATCACGGCATATTACCCATTGCTGGGTGTGCCAATCTGCTTTTACAGATTTCGGTAATGATGGAATATTTGTACCGTGTGGGCGCTTACTAGGCGTCACCTCACGGGCACTCATAGATAGCGTAAATATAAAGATTAGGTGTAATTAGATTTTTTTGTGTGTACAAGAAATGTTAAGTACAGTTCTTATATATACCACAATGGAAAGGGCGATAGGTATTGTGATGGCCACAACAGATTTTTTTATATATAAAAAGTTCAACAGGAGAAGCTTTTATTGCCTAACTGATATTATTTTTATAATATGACATATTTTAACCCTTCATCACACGTACCCGCTCTCAGGAACCAACGGTAGTTAATATTTCTATTAGTTCTGTAATCTCAAGTGTGATATAAAACGAATATAGTAATAATTTATAAAAATTCAAATATAATTTATAGTTAATACATAATCCTTGGGTTTATTTTGTCGATAAGGTTGTATAACTCGTTTCTTAGCCGAATGGTCCCTCAGACCGATTCGTGTGATTGTCAAAATTTAGTATATGTTCTGTAGGATTAAAAATGTTTATAGATACCAGAACATTAAATTCAGTATCAATGTCTACTTCAATTCAACACAAATGTAATATATTTCTTTTAAAACAACTCAACAAAAGTAATAACATTTTTTTTTCCACAATACGTATATCTATTTTATACTACTCTGTTCTGGAATTAGCTACTCTGTTAACTACTAAACATAAGTTTTGAGTTTACAAACTTTTGCGCTAACTTAATTAATTACGTGTTGCAAATGAGCTTTTGTCTGAAAACTTCAGTAAATTCAGAATATTAATTGTCATCAGTATATACAATTAAAACCGTGAAACTTAGAGACACGGACTTGGCTTGAAGTTTAGCTTGGCTTAAAAAATCTTAAAAAATCAAGCCAAGCCTCCCGTTTACGAAAGATTGATTTTTCAAGCTAAACCAAGCTTTTTTGCATGAAATCCAAGCCAAGCCTAATATTTGAAAAGTTTGAAATAGAAAAGTATTAGGTACCCCTCATCATTCTTCTTATGTACAAACCACTTATTTTCACATTCTGAACTAACTAATCGCAAATTTTAGTTCGCGCACACAATAAAGTACGTAATAAATTTATAGTTATTAAAAAAGTTTATATTTATAATAGCTTACTTCCTTTACATTAATATAAAAAAATGATGAAATATTATTGCAAATATGGAAGTATATAAAAACTAATTAATTAAATACTTAAATTTATAAATAACTGGAATAAATTATAAGCACCATGCCTTAAGAAAATAGCTTTGATTTTCAAACTAAATGAATTATTTTTAAATTCATCTAATTATATTTCACATAAAACTAAATAATATTAAGTACCTTAATTCTAAATACCAAGCTTCAACAAATAATATTTATTAGTTATTGGTCTCTCACAAATAGATAATTTTGCTGCAGAATAAATATCATAAGAAGGAAAAAATATACTCAACACCGCAAAGTAAATTGAGTGACAGATGACAGATTACGTATATGATGATAATACCCAGTAAACACAGTTATATAACAACTAAAACTAATACAATTACCCCTTAACCTTAAAATTGTAAAATAAGCTATATACGTATTTCGAGAACTAATTTCTCATCAGTAGTACAAATTTAAGCAGAGTAGCTAAGATTACTCAACATGTAAACCATGCCGGAGGTCCTAACAACTCTCAAATTTTATTAGTTTTAGTTATAACTTAACCTTAGACTCCTCCTATTATTAATCATAGTTATATAACATTTATGTAACAGATATGTAACTTTGAAAGTGTATAGTCACTATGTTATGTATTATGTAAGTTGCATTTATATGAGAATTCATAGCTCTATCAACGACATGTAACATACGAAATACACTTACAATAAATACTGAACTAATCCTGCGAGCAAATGTCCGAATTCGAGTATGTGTACCATATACATATAATTATCTGAAGTTTGAAGCAAATAAATAAATAATTATTTATTTAGTTATCAAAGGTTATTCAATATGGTTATATGCGTGCAGGCAGTTGGTATTGTTGGCGGATGCTTCGGGTCAGGATGGTATTCATGCAGTTTCGCGGGGCTCCATGTCTACGCCACAGAACCGGTAGATTATTTGAGAAAACCGCAGCGGCTATTTATGTGAAGTACTATCCTTGTGGATTAACCGTTACATGTCGGCCTCATAGCTGCCTGCATTTTTCTTCTTCACATAACATATTTTTCCTTTCCGAGTTTCAATCCGTACTACCTCTATAAATTTTAGTTCTTATATTTTTATAATTTTTATAAAATTATTATTAAAATTATGTTGTAAAAATATTACAAATATTTCACATTTTGTTTATTTTATAATTAAAATAAATAGGTGGCGTTTATAAGTTTCACATTTACGACTGATTTACTTGTCACAACTGATATTTGGCATTTCGAAATAACACGAGTTGGGACTTGACTGGGTTTGGTCTGCTTCAATCGGCGCAATCAGAAATAGAGCGCGTTCAGGACTTTATAATATACTAGTTGACTCTTGCACTGCAACATGTAAGATTTCTTGCAATAATATAAAATGCTTCATTTAACATAGGTAATTATTTGCAGATTGTTTGTAATATGGCGACTTGTTGTGTTGTGGGGTGCTCTAATAAGTCAGGAGGAATATTTTCTTATTTTTTATTTATTTTTATATTATTTAACAATAAACAATTAAAAAATCTAATGAGTGTATTGAAGAATTGTAATTTCGTATAAATACCTAGCCTAGATCTATCGATTTAAATAAATATTGTAAAAGATAACCGTATCGGTCACAGCTAAGTAGAATTTTAATTATTTATAATAATTTTTCTATATTGTAATTTCTTTTAAGTACATATTTGCCGAAAAATAGTTATATTTATTGATATTACTAGAAATAAGAAATATTAATTTCAAATATTTAATTTTATATTTGCCGCGTGAATTCCCACCACAATGTGATTTTCAGCAGTACCTGCGTCCGTTCCCACCGGGTTGCATTCCCCTTGTCAAAGTTCAAGTTTATGCTCTCTCTATATTTATTCCTAGCTCCATGACATGAAGTATACGAGCAGGGGTTATTTTGGTGTGCAGCTCTATCGTATTTGTGCAGCTCTAAATTTCAAATATGCACCTCTAATTTTACTTTTGTGTACAATATCATTGAATTTAATGGCTTCGGCTGCTTGTTGTTCACTTAGTTTTATCGTCATAAAACAATAAGCGGGCACGTACGCAGTTTTTGCGTTATAAGTTTCATGATTTAAAATTTTCAGATTTAGACTTAATAAAAAAATTTGAACCACAACCAGACCCCCTCTCCTTTCTCTCGCGCCCTGTCGGGGATCAGTCAGACTAATTTGCAGAGTATAATAGAAAACTGTACAATGTACAAAGTACAAATGCGACACTTGGTGAACTGCTCTGAATAATATTAATAATATTTAAATTACACATGGCAAAGTTCACAAAATTTCAGTCTCTGAATCAACCTCTCGGTCATTTATCAGAGACTGGCCCACTCAACCAGAACCACAGACGCGTTTCGCTCTTATTGGAGCTCTTCAGTGTGGTGTACTGACAAATTATTTGCAGAGTTCTAAATTATTCTAAAACTAAGCCTTGTGTAGGAGAGATAAGAGGGCGCAATCGTAAGGAATCCTGGCTCGTAGTGTGAGGTATCCCGACAAGATGGAACAGACTCTTGGCTGCTTTAAGGCATAGCTTCGGGTGATGTATGTATAGTAGTGTGGATGGTACGTTTATCATACGATTTTAAAATCACTACGTTTAATAATTATTTATATAGTCGTATACAATAAATTTATTTTAATGTTTTCCTACTTCATCTATTACAGAAACACTATTGATTATTTGAAGTAATATGTATAAAGATGTTAGAGTTAATACAAAATATATATAAACACACACACACACATACACTATAATCCATAACAATACGATTATTCTATGAAACAGCATCACTCATACACCAGATACTGACGGTAACACGTCTGGTTTCTGATTAGTTTTGCTATATAACCAGACTCTAAGAAATTAAGAAACCATTAATTACTCTTTAATCATATTAATCGTAATAATCATAATAATAATCATAATCTTTATTTGCCACGATAATTACAAAAATTCATTTGGCTTGTCAATAACAGGATACAAAAAATATATAAATACATAGCAAAAAAAAGAAAAAATCTAAATATTGCATACACAAATTTACAACAAAAAATAGGTATCTACAATAAATAAGCAGAAATATAAGAACAACAATTAATTATCAAAAAATTCGTCAATGGAATAAAAACATTTACGTATAAGAAATTGTTTTAGTTTAAATTTAAAAGAAGTTATTGAGTTATTAGCTTTTAAATCTTGAGGTAGATGATTAAAAATCTTGATAGGCATGTATGAAACATTGTCGTGAAAATTTTTTGTTCTGAATTTAGGAATTGTTGTTGATGTTACGAGTGTTATGAAACCCAGTAGCTTGTTTGATTGTTAAAAAAAGAGAAGGATTTTTCTTGACAAAAACCGCACATTCAAAAATATAAATACAAGGGAGAGTAAGCAGATTGAGACTGACGAAGAGACCTTTGCACGATGTATCAGGAGAACATCCAATAATTGCCCTTATAACTTTTTTCTGAGCTTTGAAAACACTAATGGCTTGGGTTGAATTACCCCAGCAGATTATGCAATATGACAAGATACTGAAAATGTGAGCAAAGTAATACATTTTGAGCATATCCATATTAACACATTTACGTAAATGCCTTAAAACGTAGCAAGATGTATTTAGTCGCTTTATAAGATGATGAGAATGATTGGCCCAAGCAAAGTTATAATCTATGAACAATCCTAAAGTTTTAGTTGTTGTAGTAGGATTTACCATTATATTGTGAAGGGAGGCTGAAACATTGAAATTATTGCCTTTTAACATGAACTGCACTAATTGTGTTTTATCAGCGTTAAGCACCACAGCATTGTCTTTACACCAGTTGTCCATTGTATCGATACACTCTTGTACTTTGGAATTAAGTTCCTGTGTGCTTGACGCTGAGATAATGACGGATGTGTCATCGGCAAACAAGCACACGTCTGCATAAGTAAAAGCATCAGGGAGATCATTTATGTACAAAATAAATAGCAAAGGACCAAGAATGCTCCCTTGTGGAACGCCTGTTGAAGGAAACTGCACTTCGGAAAAATATTTTCCTTCATTAACTTTGACACTTACTACTTGAGATCTGTCTTGCAGGTAAGATTTTATCCAGTTCAAAGCATTACCACGTATACCATACTCAAACAATTTGTCAAGTAATATGTTATGATCTATAGTATCGAAAGCTTTTGCCAGATCAAAGTAAATTCCTGCAGTATGGAGTTTTTTATCGAGACGGTCTAAGATACTACTCAAACTGAAAAAGGAGGCATGTGTAGTCGATTTGTTCTTACAGAACCCGTATTGGTTAGGAGTTAAAATATTATTAAAATTAATATAATCTCTCAAACGCGAGCACATTACTTTTTCAAATATTTTGGAAAACGCTGGAAGAATGGAAATTGGTCTATAATTTTCCATTTAGCTTTTATTTCCTTTTTTGTGTACTGGAGTAACCAATGCAGTTTTTAGTTGTTCGTGAAAAATTCCGTTTGTCAAAGACTCGTTTACTAAATAAGTCAGAGGAATTATAATTTCATCTGCAATATAAAGAAGTAAAGAACATGGTACTTCGTCAATACCAAAGGAACTTTTTTTTGAAATTTCATACAAAATATTAAAAATTTCAGTTTCGGATACTGGGGATAGAAAAATGCTAGAGTTTAAGTTTTTATTTTGGATATTAGAATTATTAGATCTTGGAGCACTATTTGAACTTAAAATCATGACAGATGCAATAAAATGATTGTTAAAAATATTCGGGATCAATCCTGGTTCATTAATTTCGACGTTATTACAATACATAGGACAGGGAAGCGAGTGAAAGGTGGATGCTGTAGTTTCTTTGTTTGTTGTATAATTATTTATAATCAAAAGGAATAAACACTTAATGCAGTCACATAGTATAAGAAATATAATCTTGCAATAATTTCGGTTATATTTATTGCAGGCGTAGGAGCCGATATCCACCACTTGTAGTTTGTTCTGTTAAAATAGACTGCGGGACTACTTCAATACCTTGTAGTTTGTTTTGTACCAACAGACACAAAGTCTACTTCAACATCTTATGGTTTGTTCTGTAGTTGAATGCTTTCAGTGGGAGTATGTTTTCGCTCATTCTTTCTATTTATTACTTCCATTCATTTCTAAATTATCTTATTCTTTCATTTAAATCATATACATACATTTAGTATTGATACTGCAATTGTTTTATATAATTTTATTCGCGTTTCATTTATGGTCTTATTTTTAAGATCTTGACTTATAATTCTGCATAAATATATTATTTTATTGTAATTTGGTCAGTAAAAATAATTTGTCTCAATAATAAGTTTTTTATATCAGATACCTGGTTGAGATACACATAACTACGTTAACTTAAAAATATGAAATCAAAATTAAATTATAAGCAGAATAGATATGGAATAAGTTGCTATTTTGAAAAATTAATTAATTTTTTTACAGTAAGAAGAATACCAATAACCAAAAATCTAAGAAAAATAATTAAAGACTTTAGAGGTAAAACAAATTTAAAGCACAATAACCCTTATACTACCGGAAAGAGTAAAAATATTTTTTTTAAGTAAAAATTCAATGTAGCGCTCATTTAAAATAAGAAAGTTACTATCAATCTTCTAAACTATATCTATCCTGTATTATTGAATCTTTAACTCTTGCTCAGCATATTTTTTATTAATTACTATTTCAGATCTTTACATTTATACACTTTTTAATCATATTACACGATCAACACCCACCTAAATTAAAATATGTCCGTCTTCAACAGAGGTTCAGTTTAGACTCATGTTAGGATTCTATTAAAAAGTGATTTTAAAATCATTAAATTTAATTTACATGGTTTTCCACGATATATTTTAATTTACATTTTTGGAACACAACACCGTATTTTGCTTTCTTTCTTTGTTAGTATTTTCAATACATCTTTTTATAAATACGATAACAGAAAGGTTAATATTTGTTTTGTGTACTAATTTCTATAGTAGATGTGCGGAATTCCAGTTTCATGCTTGTTTTTCTGAAATTATTTTGCATACAATTTTTTTATCATGCGGACATGTTTAGTGAAGTCCTCTTCAGTATTTATGCTAGTTATGTTGTTCTTTGTGAATCTGGGTTAAGGTTCATTACATCTTTTGTATGTTTTATAACGTTTAATGAAACTAACGTATTGACACAGCATGCAATATAGCGTTATCCGAGACAAATCCTGTGCGAGCATATTAAGTTAAGTTTACAAAACAACATATGTATGTCAACCTGGGAAGTAATTAGCATAAATTACCATTCGCACACATCGTGTTAAGGGAACGTAAAACAGTCCTGCAAAATGATATCTAAATACGAGAATATCATTTAATAACGAATAATTCCTTCATATCAGTGCAACTCATTATACAAGTACAAGGTTTTCGACTTGGTATCTTATATGTACATATTTTCGTGAATTTTTTTTTTAATTGTAAAATCTTTACCAAAATATATATTTTCTTCATTCAAATATTTAATATCACCTCCGTACAAACAAAATATTCATTATATATATTATTCATAAATGCGTAGTAAAGATTTCTGTCTTTATACTAAATAATACGTTCCAAGTTTAAAAATGTCAAACTGTCAGTTGTGACATAAATTCACTAGTAAATGTCAAAATTTAATTATTGTTATTATAAATTAAACAAAATGGCGTAAGGTATTTGTATTATTTTTATAATATAATTTTAAGAATAATTTTTATAATTTTATAAAAAATATAAAAGCGTAAGAAATAAGATTTATAGACTTGATAGGGACTGGAACTCGGAAAGAAATAATAAGTGATATGGAGACGAAAAAGTCAGGCTGCTGGGAAGTCGGTATGCAATGATAAGCCCACAAGGACAGCACTCCAAATAAACAGTCGCTGCGGTTTTGTCAAGTAGTCTAGAGGTCCTGTGGCGTGGACGTAGACCCCGTTTGACTGTATGAAGACCATCCCGATACAAGTAGCATCCGCCGACGACACCAACTGCCTGGACGCTAATTCTTCTAACCATATTCAATATAAAGTGTAACTTCAGATAAATACATGTATTAAGGAAATGTTTTTTATTACCTCCCGCTACCATTGGTAAGAGAGGTATAGGGATCGTGCTAAAAATCGCATATCTAGATTTTGATAAATGACCACGATTTTATTATTCACAATGATGTCTGTCGGTGTGTATGTGTATGTGTGTGTGTGTGTGTGTGAGTGTGAGTGTGTGTGTGTTGTGTGTTGTGTGTTTGTGTGTGTGTGTTTGTGTGTGTGTGTGTGTGTGTGTGTGTGTGTGTATATATGTGTGAGTGTGAATCTTCTGGATACTCTAACTCAAATATTATCAATCGCAAAATTTTGAAAACTTGTATTTCGCCCTTATTCTAATATGGGAAGAAAAAAAGAAATCAATAGATTTTGGTATAAGTCGGATAACCGAAAATCGCACTTTACTAGATGTTCAAAATAGTTTTTCTTCTTTAAATGTCATTATTCGCGATTATGCTATTATAAAAATTAAAGAGTATTGAATTTTCTACAGGAATACATTAATAATTTTTCTTTATATTTTATAGATGATAAATTAATAAAATAATGAATTTTATAAAGCCCCGGTGTCTATGTTTTAAAGATAAACACAATTTCTTAATTACACAGTTCATATTTCAAATGTATATAACTGACAGATAAATGTCACTGTCAAAAAAATAAATCATTTCAAATTAATAATAGTAACGTTTTAAAAAGAAAATTGTAAACCTAATATGCATAGTTTCCAGCATTAGTAAATGTACAGGTACTCGGGCACTGATTTCTGGCGTAGAAAGTGCATCACAGGGGTCAATTTTGTGCTATTTCAAATTCGAAGTATTTGGAGTTGGTAGGGAATGAATCCGGTTCCCCAGATTCGCGACCAGACACTCAGGCATGCGGCCACGAGACCCCATAGGTATATGTATTTAAATTAATAAAAATTATATGGCGGGAGGTATTGTGTTGGTCACGTCAGAATTTTTTTAATTTACTTAACTCATTGCCCTCCTACTTTTTTGGTTGAAGGTATCTGTCAGCGTAGTTTTCAGAATATATTTTTCAGATAAATCTTGACATTATTCTGCATTATGTTTTCTATTCTCCCATTTTACTTCTCTAATATCCATACTGGCTTTTACAACTTCCTTCCAAGTGTTTATAAGTTTTCCCCTTTCTGTATTCCGATTTGGTTTTGCTCCGAAAGTTTTCTTTGTCATTCTTTTTTACACATCCTGCGTACGTTTCCTAACAATCTTAATAATTTCCAATACTACATGTTCTATTGGTTTTATGTTAGGAGTCTTTCCAAGTAAGTACTTCAATCTTTATTTAGTTTAATCTTGTTTTGGCCTCTATTTTCCTTAAAATTAATATTTAATCTAATCTTTCGCTTTTCATTCGTTGTCCGGAATTTACTTCCGTAGATTACAACTGGTGCTTCTATTTTATTTAATACTTCAAGTTTTGTTTCTTTAGAAACTTCATGTTTTCCTGAAAAAAACTGCAGTTTGTTAATAATCCATCCTGTTCCAAGGCCGTATTCAAGGAGGAGGATTTAGGTGTTCAATCCCCCTCCGAAATTTTAAATAAAATACTAAAAAAAGTGAAACTAGCATATTTCACGTCTCATCTTTTTATAATTAATTAAAGGTAAACGTAAAGGTCAAAATATTTCTTCTTATTTTATTTCGCTGCAAGTTGTATACCGGGCGTATTTTTTAAAGGTATATAACATGAGAAATCAGTATTTTGCAGACTATTGCCCCCTGTTTTGACTGACAACAATGATTGTGGTATCAATAGAAAGATAAAAATTGTCTGCATCCAATGACTTCAAATAAATGTAAATTATATAAACGTTTAGTCCCATAAATTAATTATTCAATTTATTCAATTTCGTATTAAGTGATAGCCATACCATTGGAACAAAAAGATTGTATTATTTTGTGCTGTAAATTTTGACTTGTTTCTATATTGTTGGGTTAATGAGTTGTTAGAACTCAAATTAGAAAAAAACTATTGTATGCATCACCAGGGTCAAAGGCAAACTAAAAATATTCAGAAAACAAATTACATGTATATTTGCCATCGCTAAGAGAGGTATTGGATTTATGCTAAAAATCGCATATCGATATTTTAGTGAATAAGCACGTTTTAAGGTCCCCAGTATCTTATTGTAACATTTTTAGGATAATGGCCGCTAGTATGAACAAGTGATTAATGGTGATTAGCAAGCATTTGATTAGCATTGTTTTATCTCCGTCAATAGTTTACAGATTATTTCAGAGAAAAATACTTCAAATAAAAGATATGTGCGATTATTTTTTCTATAACTTTTATTTGAAGTATTTTTGTCTAAAATAATAAATAAACGATTGCTAGGGATAAAACAATGCTTGTCAAATGCTCGCTAATCACCCTTAATCACTTGTTCATACTAGCAGCCAATGTCTCTGTGTGTGTATTGTGTGTTTGTTGTTGTTCTTGTTGTTGTAGTTGTTTGTGTGTGTGTGTGTGTGTGTGTGTGTGTGTGTGTGTGTGTGTGTGAGTGTGTGAATGTTTCTTGAAAATGTATATTATTACAAAAAGTAAAGAACATCTGATAATTTTTTTTTATTATATCACTTTTATAGATTTAGAGATAAAGAATACAATTTATAGAATAGTCTGAGGTAATAAATCACACAGTTCCAACTACAACAAGGAACCCAGTTGACAAATTCAAATTTTTGCACTTGACAAATAAATGTCATTGTCAAAAATCAATAGTTTTAGTGACATTATTCAAAGCTTTTTCAGGGAAGTACATTTAAATAAAATGTAATGTTATTATCATAAGGGATTTTTATGTAAATGACTTCATTATTGTTATTGTTGATATCGTTATCATTATTGCGTGAGTTAATTTTTTGTAATTTATGGATGATATATTTAATAAAGGAATTTTTTGAATAACTATATTGAGTTAAGGTTCTAAATAATCTAAATTATTTCTATAGAAAGTATGATTTGATAGTAATAGCTCTGTCTACTAGTGTATTTGTTGCAACACTTATTTTGTATATCATGTTATTGTTTGAATGGAAATTGAGGTATTTGTCACTGGCAGTCTTTTTTTGGTGCCAGTCTGTAAGAATTTTACCATTACGTTTAATTAATGTAACATCTAAGAAATTTAATTTATTATTAATGATTTCATCAGTAGGTGCCAACGTCAAGCAATCATCAACATAACGTTGGTAATATATGAAATGAACATAACGCTTTCCCTTATTAAATATATCAACCGTAAATTGCAAAATTTAAACTCACGAAATAATGATAACAATATCAAAACTACTGAAAAACAGTAACACAAAAATTTCAAACTCTACAATTTCGACCATCCAAATTTTTTTCACTAAAATCAAAAATAAAAACCCTAAATTAGAACAAAAAAATCTGATGAGGACACCACACGACTTCCTTGTACGCCTATTAAACTATACATATTTTTTTAATAATAAATTACAAAATATTAATTTTAACTTCAAAACGGTAGGATATATAGTGATCATAAAGGAAGGTATCTACATAAATATAAATGTACGTCATGTCATTTTGTGTTTTGTGGTTACGTTAAATATGCTGAAATATTGTTAAAAATTTAAATTTCCTATTTTATACATATTAAAATAACATAAATTGTTATATTTTTGGTAAAACACATGCAACAATACTTGTCTAATGCACCATTTTTTCGCAGCTAATTTCATGTTTGTCCGTAAATTGCACATTTGTGTTTACTATCATTTGATAATTGATAAGAATAAAGGATTTTGATTTTAATAATAAAGTATTAATAACAACAATGACATAAAGGAAAGGTTTATTGTTGTAATCAAACTTATTATACAGACATTTTTCTGAAATGAATAAAGAAAATTGATTACTATAATAAATTATTAATTACATGTATGTAAATGAAAATTTCAATGTTGTTACCAAAATTATTACACAAATAATATTTTACTAAAAAAATTAAAGAATAAAAAAAATATTACAATAATAAAATACTGACTACAAAGTGTATGAAAGGATCATATGCTGTAATCAATATTATTAATTAAGCAGATAATAATTTTATGAAATAATTAAAGATAAAGAAAATCTCTAATATCTTTATGAAAATATATAATTTATTACAGAATAGCAGCCAATTATTTGTTCTTACACAATTATCATTTGTCGTAACAGGTTAAATTATGCTTAGATCATAAATTAAGTTTTATAATGTAAAAAGGAATGACATAAATGTATTAAGTTAATGAAGAAAGCATGTAGACAATGAGGTGTTGCAAAAAAAATTAACATATCTTTATTCTTCTGAAATTCAAATAAGTACATTCTACAGTATTATTAAATATGATTTTCTGTTCATATTTCTGTATATATTAAGTGCAATAGCAATTTAAACGTATACTTTTTGAATTGGCGCCAAATTACTCTGCCTGTGATGTTTAAAAGTTACTAACCAATGATAGAACTGATAAGATGATGAAAAAAAAACATCAACGTCAATGATTGCTTTAATGACAAGTGTGTGACATAAGGTCTGACATAAAGTGTTGCGTGATTTTTAGTTCTTTAGCGTAGTTCTTAGTTATTCAATATTATATTATAGCGTTATATGTCATAGTTTAAGGTAAGTTAACTTTAGTGTAGATAAATTAACATATTTATTAATGTTTTATTTGTTTTATGCAGTACTCCGAGGATAAATATATTAAATAATATGTCAAAATATCATAGATAAACATTTCGTTCAGGCTTCTTCCGACAATTTACCATCTGTTGATAAGCCCAGTCCTGTTTACAATAATCATGGATAAAATTATAAAGGATTGCGGTTGCGGTATCCGATTCAGAAAATTACACTTAGGATAGTTAGGATACAGCAACTTACAAGTAACAAAAATATTAATGTGCGCATTCGCAGACGACGTAGTAATTCTGGCAAGCACTAAAGAGAAAATGCAATTTAATATAAATTTTTCTTATGAATAGAGAGTAATATGAAAAAAATAAAAAAATACGGGTAAAATATTTTTTCTTAATCTTTCGATTAAAGCAAAGAAAAAATTCGTGCAACACCTCATTCCTAGAGGAAAACAACTTGCTTGGTTTGAAAAATAACGACTACAAAAAAGCGTCAGTATAGACCCATTCATAAAGTTGCACGTATTTGACATAATTTGACATTAACATTTTTTTTTTATTATTTTGCCCTAATTATACAAAGGGCTAATTTAATAGTAAATACTTGATGTGCTTTTATTTGAAGCATTTATTCGTAAAATCAAAATAAAACCATTTTTTCTTCAAATGTCATAAAAGTAACATCTTTTGTGACTTGATTCACAAGGTAGAAGTTTGATTTCTACGCCGCCGGAGTAGAAGTAGCTAATTTCTACGCCGCCGGCGAAGAAATAAAATAAATAAATATCCATAGAAACTATACAGCATCAACGAATAAGAAGTAATTTTAATAAAAGAAACCTGTAATATCGCCCTAAATGTCACTATAACACGCTAGGTAACCTAAGACTAATGTTACTAAATACGATCAATAGCTGTCAAATTTAAATATATAACCTGTAAATTGAAATATAAACAGAGTTTACTTTTGAGGAAATAACATTATTAAAGAATAGCAGACTTACAGATTACAATTACAGGAACAGTAATGAGCATAGGAAGAAAGTGATAAGAAAAGTTTATATTGTTTTGCAGTGATTTCTGGACATATCTTTCAGCCACACTGTTAGATTTCCATCCAAATGAACAACTTCACGGGGCGTACATTATAATACTTCAAATTCCGACATAATTGCACACAAGGAGGTTATAAAATTGCACAGTTTTTATGTAAACGTCAAAACGTGGAAATTTTCATTTCAATGTTTACAACAAAAAGTGAACAAATAAGTATCCATAGCTGCAGGGCAATTGAAATCGCAAACGTACCTAATTTACGTAAAATGTAACGTCAGTAGTAGATATTTTTCTTTAAATATCTACGTTTGAAGAAAAAATATAATGTGTCATTCGGAGTAAAAATGTCTTTGTGTGCCTCGCGTGCATTTATCCGACTCGCTTCGCTCGTCGTTTAAACTTCCACGCTCGCCACACAAAGTATCACTTCTACTCCTAATAACACAATATACTATTTCAGACGACCACCTACGAAAGTAGCTATAACAACACGCTAAATACCAATAGAAAGTGCAACATAACACACTAGTGATGTTATGAATATAACACACTATTGCTGTTATGAGTTTTTAGTTCCATTAATCGACATCAGATGGCATTTCGGCAAGAAGTTAAATAAAATATATGATAATTTACAATAACCGTGAAGTGGAACATTAATAATTATTATATTTGCTAATATTTTTGTATCATTTAGTATTATTTATATAATGTAGTTTTAGATTACGCGCGTCTAACGGATTGAGTTGCACCGAGCGCCGGTAGTTGAACCTAACCTCAAACGTCAGCCGGCAGCGGTTTCGTGTTTCAAAGTAAAAAAGTGAAATTTTGTGTTTACGTATTAAACTTAATCATTTTTTTAGAGTCAAACATGGACATAAGTGACGAAGATATCATTGACTATACACCGCCTACAATTGTACAGGCTGCAAGAGAAACTACATTATTAGTGTAAACACTTTTTTAAGAAATATTTTGTGGTCGTCTGAAAAATAGTGTACATAACTCACTCGAAAGTGTCTAGCATGCTCGTGTATTAAATCACTCGGCGCTACGCGCCTTGTTGTTCAATCTCTACACTCGCACGCTATTTACCACTTTCCACGCTCGTTATGTAATATACTAATATTATTTAAGAAAAACTGTTAACAACTTCAGGTAATGTATCATTAGCCTATTTTAACCAAAATCGATTATGTTATACCCATTGCCATAAAAATCTTATATACCAAATTTGAAAAGTTTTGAATTATATTTTAAAATAGTTTTTCATTAAAATCTATTATAGGCTTCAAGTAAAGTACCACTTCTGGAAATTATGTAATGACCAAAAAGTAAGGTGCACAACTAGATGTTATAAAAGTCCTAAATACAAAATTTCAACTCTCTATACGGCTTACCGTTTTTGAATTATGCGAGATACATTCGTACGTACTTACGTACGTACTGTCAGGACAAAATTAGTCAAAATGGATTCAGGGATGATCAAAACGGATATTTCCGCTGAAATGTGAAAACCGAAAATACTTCCTTTACTATGTACAAGGAAGTAAAAAATCTGATGTGGCCAACACAATACCTCCCGTTTAATTTAATTTTTATTCATGTAAATTCCGGGTTCGATCCCGACCAACACCAAATATTTTTAATTTTAAATGGCACAAAAATGACCCCTGTGGTGCACTCTACACGCCAGCAATAAGTGCTCGTGAGGTGACACCTAGTTAAACGCCCGCACGGTACAAATATTTCATCATCGTTACTGAAATTTGTGTACAAAGCAGATTGGCAGACCCAGCAATGGGTAATATGCCGTGATGATATATTTATTTTATTTATTTATATACTTACCTATATTCATTGCTGGTGTGGAGAGTGCACCACAGGGTTCAATTTTATGCCATTTAAAATTCTAAAATATTTGGCGTTGGTCGGAATCGACTTCGGTTCCCCAGATTCGCATGAAGTGAGCCTGGTAAACGCCCGCACGGTACAAATATGTCATCATTATTACCGACATCTGTGTACAAAAAAATTGGCTCACCCAGTAATGGGTAATATGCTTTGATGATATATATTTTTATTATCTTACCTATATTCCTACTTATTTATTTATGCTGGAAACTGTATTAAGTTCCTTTCCATATAATTATTGTTCCATTTACTATTTTATTTTTAAAACGTCTACTATTATTATTTGAAATGATTAGTTTGTTGACAGTGACATATATCTGTCAGTTACATACATTTGAGATCTGAACTGTGTAACCATGGAGTTGTGTTAAAAGCGTAGGCTCCGGGATTAAAATTATAGATAATTTTATAAATTTATCCATAAAATATATACAAAAAGTATTAACGCAAACCTGTAGAAAATATAAACTTTAATTTTTATAATAACAAATCTCGAAAAAATAACATTTAAATGTATTTTTCTAAGAAAAACTATTTTGAGCTTCCAGTAAAGTGCCTTTTCCGGTTATCTGATTTACTCCAAAATCTAATGGCATCTTTCCATATAAGAGTAGAAATACAAGGTTTCAAAATTTTCTGAACGATAGTATTTGAGTTAGAGCGTAAAGAGGATCCACACATACACACACACACACAAACACACGCACGCACACACACAAATACACACGCACGCACACACACACACACAAACACACACGCACGCACGCACGGTCACACATACACATACACATGCACATACCCATACACATACACACACACACACAGACATCATCGTGAAAATGTTAAAATTGGATTCTAGGGACCTTAAAACGTGGTCATTTACCAAAATCTCGATATGCGATCTCTATACCTCCCTTGCCAAGGGTAGCGGGAGGTAAAAATGTCTTGTACAAGATAGAAGGTGGTTCTTGCAATAAATATTATATGGCTGAAAAATCCCAAACACTCAAAAAAACCCTATACCAGCATGAATTGCACTGCAAAAATAAAAATAAAGCCGGACAGTATAATGGCCTCACTAAACATTCATTTAACACAAGGACACAGATTTAAATTTAATGTAGCCGAAACAATAGATAGGGAAGATAATTACAATGCCAAAAAAGAAACGTTTTAACATATTTGAATAAATATCTAAATACTTTATTTAGTAACTTTCTGTTTTCAACTTTCATTACACGTTTCAAGATGCTCAAGCGATGACTTCTCTTTGTGTCTTGATCGTAACAAAAATATATATTATATTACGACCTCATTTATTTGCTAAGTGAAATGAGTAACAAGCCGGGGGCAGTACAATCAGCTGTTTCGAAGGTTACGCGATCAGCTGAGTGCCCGCGCTCTATAAGAATAAAATGTTTATGTTAAATATTAAAATGTAATTAAAGTGTATCAAACCAATTATTTGTGTGCGTTACGGAAAAACATTTTTTATCAATATTGTAATGTATGTATATTTTATATTTTATAGAACTGATGATGACTGTTATTAACAGTCGAAACGTCTTTCGTATTTGTAATCGTCGAAATATATAAGTAAAATGTAAACAATGTTCACGAATTAGTAATGCCCTACCTTAATATACGTCAAAATTACTTAGGACCCCAAGAAAATTCCGGAAAAATTCTTTTTGGTTAGGTATATAAATTTGTTTTGTTTTGTAAAAAATTAGTTCAGCCAATTTAATTTTAACAATCAAAGAGAAATACAAAACATATACTTTCCATACTTATAATACAATATACAATTAATTTTAAATAATTATTTAGGTCCGCTCCTACTACCTCTAGTTAAAGTGATAAAAGTTATAGTTGCAATTTTTTTACCATCTTTGGTTGGATCTAACTGTTCGGATCGCTTTTAACCTTTAACATTAACTAGAGGTGGTAGGATCGGGCCTCATTATGAAAGATATTACCACTGTACTAAGTTTCGTGTAATATCTGAAAATTAAATAGTAATAATATTTTTAAATAAAAGTTTTAAAATTTTATTACAATCAGGGACTTTCAGGACTTCCTTGCGGCCCAATTTAAAAATTGCCTACTTCATCCAATAAAAGAAAATTTTCTGAACTTAATACAATAGTTATTTGTATCACTAGTCCAGAAACTACAGTTTTGCGAGTGCGAATATATTTTGAATATTTTAGATACAACTATTCGCAAAACAGTTTCTTGGCGTGTAATAAACAAGATTTTTTGTGCTCATTTCTCCATAAATTCTTTGAATATTTCTCTACACTTTATTCCATGGTACATAACCTAAATAAATTGAACATATATTTATATAGGTTTTTATTAGTTACATTTGAACTTAAAATATGTCACCTTGTAGTTTAAAGTCGACATAAAGTTGGAACTTATGCATGATAGCATATTATTATTTATATGACGGAATTTTGTCATTTAAGTTATAATAATTAAAGATTTAGTCCTAATATTTGTAAAAAAAACTTTACATATCACTAGAACAGTAGTGCCAACTCCTTTTGTCGGCCTAGACGATGTAAATAAGTGTCTCCGGACGATTTGGAGTTATGTAATACTACTTATACTGAATGGAGGCACAAAAAATATATTATTAGTTGAGTTATGATATTTATCTCATTAAATGAATTATGTATCTCAATTTCCACTAGATATACTGCAGCGCTTAATAATTTAAATTCAACGACGACATGAAAAATCGTCAGTTTTCTCGTTGCAACAGACGTGACTCGTTTTTGTTATATAAATTATTCATCAAGAAGATGTTACGATTCTGTTATCTGCGTTTGAGTTTCTTCTCGACGAGTAATGAGAAATAAGATGTCAATTACGTAAAATGAGACATGGAAGCCAAACTAAATATCATTTGCTAAATTTAACCCAATGTAAGTAATAAGCTTCAGTTGCCTAGAAATAAAATCAAATTTAATTACACGTACGATTATAAATCACGAAGACAGGAATAAATATAAATAACCCATCGCGGCATATTACCCTTTACTGGGTGTGCCAATCTGCTTTGTACACTATGTACCTACACGTATATAATTAATGATGACGACATAATTAGGTGTACCGTTCGGGCGTTTACCAGACGTCACTTCACGAGTACACTTTGCTGGCGTGGAAAGTGTATTACAAGGGTCACTTTTATGAACTTTTAGGAATAATCAATAATTATTACAATCTTCATTTCATAATAATTTATATTTCTGAAAATACTTTTTGTAGATTAGACGTTTATGCTATCTATAAAAACATTTAAATTTTTAAGATTACACAGATATTTTTTAATTGATGTGCTGATTTTGAGTCAGAAATTTATTTTTTATTTTTTTTGCAAAATTAAGGGCTTAGTTCTGGAAGTGTACATTTTTAGTGCTAACAGCCAACACATATTATCCATTGCTGGAAATCCCAAACTTCTGTATGTACACATATGTCGGTAATGATGTTGATACGAGTATATTTGTACCGTGCAGACGTTTAGTAGATGACACCTCATATAGGCATTCATTGCTGGCTGGAGAGCACCACAGGGGTCATTTAAAATGACACTATTGACATTTTCGCTGCGCAGTGTAATTTGTTTAAGTATTGGCGATTTATTTTTACTGTTTTTCACAGCAAACTTGTTTGCATGTGTAGTAACTTGTTTTTTATAATAGCTGATATCTTTGAAACCATTAGTTTGCGGACTCATGTTTATTAGATTTTTTCACTTACGTTGATCTATACTATACGCCCATAAAATTTCCAAACACTTTTTTTAACACCCTGTATATATTATTTATTTATTTAGAAATTTATACAATAAAATACAATAAAAAACAAGAGCATTATTCGGGATTCAAATGTCAACTATAATAGCATTTTTTTCATTACTTATTTAAATACACAATGGAAAATAATGTTATCTGATTGGTTATAAAGAATAACATTAACAATCTTCTTCATTAGAAGAACTCTCCGATAGCTGGAGTCACTATCATTCTATTTCCTTGATGATGTGTGTTACAAAATTTATCTAGTCAGCACATGTGACATTTTGCACCGCCTGTAGATATAGATGTTTCACATTATTTAGCATAAGTCTAGATTCACAATGGACGTAAGTGTAAGGGCTACATAACATAAAAATCTGTTGTGGCCAGCACAATACATCTCGCCACTTCCTTTTTTGGATACATAAGTATAGGGCGCGAACAGTCATGTTACATTGTTGGCCTTGACAAGCAGATGTGTGGGGGCCCATTTCAGAATGATAATTTGTAATTATGTACATAGATGTCAAATGTCAGAATTTTTCATTAAAAATTTCAAGATTTTCTAAATTCACGTAGTTAATTTGTCACCAGGAGTGTGGAATTTACTTGTCGAGGAAAATAAACCACATGGAATGGGCTACTTTCATGATATTAAGAATTATTTTTTTTTGGAATATATATATATATATATATATATATATATATATATATATATATATATATATATATATAAATAAAAATAAAAGACCCCTATTTTTTCTTTTTTCAAAATTTTGTCACTTACGGCAAAAAATAAATATTTTCTTTCTATGACGTCACAATCACGGATGACATACGTCCTAGTTCTGTAGTTTGGGAAGACAGAGACGGAGATAGTGGAACGTTGTCTGATCCTCGATCTTCCCTTCACCTCTCCAACTCACATTAACGAATCAAATGCTAGTGATTGTGTCGTCATCAAGATAGGAGGAATACATTTATGTTAAATTTGTTAAATAATAACACAATGTATTTGAAAAATTTATAATGTAAATAATGTAGTTGAGTAAACTAAACTTGAAAAATATAATAGTTTTCAAAATCCTCTTGTATGCAAGTAGCCCATTGGAAAATCACTTAATTTAGAATGAAAAATTATGATATTTGACATCTATGTACATAATTACTAGCTATGATTCTGACATGGGCCCCCATATCTGCTTGTCAAGGCCAACAAAGTCACATGACTGCTCGCGCCCTATTGTATTTAACATTTCTTGTATACCTACACTCTACACCAAAAATTCTACTTATATCTATGCCTTATTAGATTGTTTAATTTTAAATTCATTTTATGAAAAAATTTTGTCCTCTTCTAATTTTTCGAAATGTTTCCAATTCATTGTCAGGATTGACAGTATTTTTGAAAGATACATGTAATATACCTATAATTTTTAATATTTCACTATTAATACAATAAGAAATAAAATGTATGTACTTCCCAGAAAATTATGAAAATATTATGTATGTTCACAGTGGACATAACGTAGCAATTAAGAGTTTAGTTATTTTACCAGCATGTTGGTAATTAATATAGGGTATTTTAGTTCAAATTTTTAACTATTATATATCATTCACAGCTTTTTACCTCTCGCTAAGAGAGGTATTGCATTCATACTAAAAATCGCATATCCAGATTTTATTGAATAAGCACGTTTTAAGGTCCCTACAATACGATTTTAACATTTTTACGATGATGTCTGTGTGTGTGTATGTGATGTGGATGTGTGTGTGTATGTGGATGTGTGTGTATGTGTGTGTGTGTGTGTGTATGTATGTGTGTATGTGGGATGTTGGAAGGACGATTACTCAAACACTATAAGACTTTATATTTGTTAACTACGTATTTCCCAATCGGACATTCATGGGAAGATCTGATAAGGTTTTGGTAACAATTGGACAACCGGAATTAGAAGATTCTTGAAAAAAAATCTTCTGAATATTATTTTTTGAAATTTTTTTTTGGTAATATTAAAGAAAATTAAATTCTCTATCTGATACATTTAAATATTTTATTATATATTCTATAGATTTAGAGATAAAAGAAATATAAAATAATTTATTGTAATAAATTTTACAGCCGAAAGAATTCCATGTAAAATAGTTGAAAATTTAAAATGTTTGTAACTGACAGATAAATGTCATTGTCAGAAATCCGGAGACATTACTGAAGATTTTTTTTGGGAAGTACATACATTATATTATTTCTTATTGTATTCAGAGTTAAATATTTAAAATTATAGGTATATTACACATACCCTTCAGAAATACTGTTAATGCCAACAATGAATTGGAATCATCTCGAAAATTTAAGAGTAGGACACAATTTCTTCATAGAATGAATTTATACATAAAAAATCTAAATGGAAAGAATAGATATGAGCGAGAATACAGCTCGAAGGAAGACGATGTTTAAATGTTATAAATACAAGGTGAAAGTGAAAATGGTCTCCACTCTGCAACGTAAAATACAGAAAAATTGTATCTCATCGAAATAATGAGTAATGAAAGAAAAATGTACTTGAAGAATCTCTTAATTCTTGATCTGTGACTATTATGGAAGTGACAAGTCTAGGTTGAAGGACTTAAATTTGTTTCAAACATTATGGGACAATGTACACCAGCACTGTAGACTAGAGTAACATTGAACTGCAAAAAAGCTATTAAATTCTTCTCAAGTAAGTTGTAAATATTGACAAAATTACACATCGATATAAAAATAATCGGAATGCAATCTATCCATCACTTTATTAAATGGAATTAGTGTTATTTAGATACAACATGTATGAAAAAATAAAATGTAAAAGAAGATATGTAAGAATAGATGCACAATCCAGATATATACATTTTAGACCGCCCAAAATTAATGTTTTGACTAGAAGAATATGAAGAGAAAGTAAAAAAGAACGTTGTTCGAATTAAAAATCCCTGTTATCAGCCTAAAATTTATATATGCTAAACTCTACTTTGTAATTTATTGTACATAATTTATGGTAAAATATCCTATAGATTTTGTAAATATATGTGAAAATTGTTTTATGTTGAGTCATGCTCTTATTGAATAATAAAGAAGTTTATACGTCATAGACTTATATGAATATATTATTTGTATTTCTAAAAATATTCTTTGCTTTATGCATACAGCGAGGTAAAATATACGGTGAGAGGTTATGTGCTGGCCACATCAGATTTTTTACCTAGGAAATAGATTGATAGTGACTCCAGCTCTTTGGACAGTTCTTCTGATGAAGAAGATTGTTAATGTTATTCTTTATAACCAATCAGATAACATTATATTCCATTGTGTATTTAAATAAGTAATGAAAAAAATGCTATTATAGTTGACATTTGAATCCCGAATAATGCTCTGGTTTTTTATTGTATTCTATAATAACTATAGGTCTTACTGAATTATCCGGTTCTATTTGTTTAAATTTTAATGACTCAATATCATTGGACGAAATCTTAGTTTATAATTAGAATCATTCACCTATGTGTCTCGAAAAAGTAAATTCTACTTTGGAAAAAGTAACTTCAATTTCAGAAAAATTATAGCATAATATCAATTTACTTTTTTCGAAAATGAATTTACTTTTTCTGAAATTGAAGTTACTTTTTCCGAAATTGAATTTCCTTTTCCGAAACTTTGAACTTTGGAAAGGTATAGTGATAAAAGTAAGAATATTTTTATCACTGGTGTCAAAATGACATTTATAATAACGCTAAAAATTAAAATTAAAAAGCCTACTTTTAATAGAACCCCAAATTTTTATTAACATTAGCAATGTTTCACAATCTAGCTAGTTTTATAAAACGACGAACAGCTACTTAGCATGTAGCAAAAATAATCTAACGCACAAAAGTCACGCTTGGAAAATTTAGGGCGAGTTTAGGTTATAGTTATATTTATACATCGCATTCTTATTTACTTTTTCGTTCCATGTTTTAATACTCGTAGAACATCATGTACATAGTATAAAAGTAAAATGCAATTCATTCATCTGTAAAACGCAGAACTAAAGAACACCACACAGACCGAACACACATAGATGAAAAATTAAAATTTCTACATAAATTATTATCATACGTAATATAACAAGTGATATGATTATCATCGATGATATTCTAGAGAGAAACCTAGCAATATCTTCGATTATTAATCATATCACGAGCTTATATTTAATGAGAGAATATAATGAATTTTTGTAACACATTATGTTAACCTAACTTTTGATAAACATAAACATAATGTATTAAAACATGGTACTTACGAGTTTTATTTAATATATCGGAGTTTGAATTGTTGTTATTACTTATTATATACTCAAAATTAGCTGTCAATGTCGTAAATAAAGAAAACAAATCCCTTAGTAACGACTATAAATAAGGTGATAATTTCTTTGTTTTTTTATCATCGCTGTGATAGACATGTAACTAGGGAGATTCTGAATGTTGATTGGCGGAAAACATGTCACGTGAGTAATGAATTATATTCTCATGTAAACTACACTATCTTGAATTAATGGAAGTTATTGAAAAAACAGACGAAGAAATCTACTTCGACAACTTTGAAACCGATTTAAATAGAAATAGCAAACTTCAATCCTTAAAAAAAGTTAAACAGCATCATCATCAACAACAACGCCTACATCATGAATCAGCAGGAGAAGATGGTGAACCGATTAAATTTACTGTATTTTTTTCTACAATTATTCCATTATACAGTTACATGAACGTATTCATTAAACACTGTAAGAGATGTTGAATAATATTTCTTATTTCAAGTTTCAATATATTCCAGACATTTTAACAGATATGGTTTCAAAGCGGTTTTTTCCAAAACGAAAATATTTAACGAGAAACAATTCATGAAATATGATCAGTTATACATTATTTTATAATACATGATTTGTTTAAAATCAGTACCTACACTTTGTTATAGATGTAGTGAGACTTAAAAAAACAGGTCATCTTATACGTGCTTTTATTTTTTTTAAAAAGATTCAAGTAATTGTAATAAGTAAAATATATTTATATAATTATTGTAGATAGGAGCCTAAATAATTGCACAATATTCAATTTCCCATCCTACTCAAAAATAATACAAAGTAAAGATAGCTTGAATTTCGTGTATTTCTAATGACAAATCTCAGATTTTGTAGCAGCGGAAATAATATTTGTGTTTAAATTGCAAATGTTAATTTAGGGTCAAAAAGTACTCCAAGATCTGTAATTAAGTCTGTTTTAATAAGAGCGTTGTTATTTACTGAATAACTACATAAAATTAGTGATTGTTTTCAAGTATAGGTTAAGATTTTACATTTTGATAAATTAAGTAGAAATTTATTATTTATAAACTAGTTTGCAAAGTTTCGGTTAAATTATTTTCTATTAATATGCAATCATTATCATCAATAATTGAACGGTAAAATTTAAGATCGTACGCAAAGGGTAAATTATGATTCACCAAATTTGTTGTGATGAGTGAAAATTGAAAAGAGTAATGGGCCTAGATTGGAGCCTTGTGGTATTCCTGATGTAGCAGTAAAAGAATTTGAATTAAATCCATTGCTTTGAACAAAAAGAGATCGCTCTCGTAAATAAAATGAGATCAAATTTATAATAAGTGTCGAAACGGAGAAAGAGTGTAATTCATGAATAATTAAACCGTGGCTAATTTTGTCGAATGTTTTGGCAAGTCCATATAAATGACATCAACTTGTCCACGACTATAAAAAAGTGTATTAAAAATAAAATGTGTTAGAGAACACAAATTACTTGATGTTGATCTGTGTTGAACAAATTCGTGTTGAAAGACAAATTATTATGTATTTTATTATAATAGATTTTAAAATGATAGTTTCAATGACTACTGAAATTGGACAAAATTGCTATTGGCCTGTAATTTTCAATGTGACTCTTGCCTCCGGATTTGAAAATGGGAACTATTCGAGCACTTTTCCAAATGAAAGTGTTAGAAAGCAGAGCTATATTCATTGTGTTGCAGCACCTGGGAAAATGATGAAGCACAATCTTTTATAATTAGACTAGGAATTAAATCAGAAGAAATATTACATTTAAGTTTGTGTGTTGATTAAATGACATTTTCTTGAGAAATATAAGTTAACGATATTAATTCATTTGGTTTGGAGGTTAGATCCTTATAAGTTTTATTTGATAAGTTTTTGGGAGGCAGTAGGATCGTTTTTTATTCCAATACATATTTATTAATGGTACAATTAGTTATATTTTGGACGTTTCGACCGCTATGCGAGTCATCATCAGCTACAATACATTGTCAATCAATAATACATTAAACAATATAATTTTGAACAACATAACATATAAACATTGAATACTGACCTGTTTACTTGTACATTATGTATATATAATTTTTTTTAAATAAATATTGACTAAGTTACATTTGGAACATTTTAAGTTTGTTGTACCACTACGACATCTTGGTTGGATGTGCGGAAATGTACAAACCACCAACGACAAAATGAAGTTACGCATGCCTAGTAGGCGACAGTGATTGTAAAATTGAACCCGCGTGTTTCATGATATTTAAAAAATCCGTGTTATTATTCAAAGTACTTACATTGTCTTTATTAATATATAAAGTTTCAAGTATAAGTCTTTTGTATTTATTGTTCTCAGAATCCACAATAATTGGATTTTTAAAATCGATCTTATGTCCTGTTTCTTGTACATGTCTAGATATTCCATCATGTATTAAAATTATTAAAACTAGAAAAAACACAATATGTCCTTGAGTTCATGAACATCTTCCCCAGCGAGGTATTTTGGTATATCATACACAACAATAACTATCATAATTTTAAATACAAGTCACAAAATAAATTAAAAGTAAAAATTCATAAAGTTGATGTACCACTACGACAAATTACCTCCACAATTGATACTACTTCATATAAATTATCACGTGTTTTAGCTGACATTCTTTCTAAAGTCACAATGAAGTCAAAATACAATATTAAAAACTCTTTTGATTTGGTAGACCACATTAAAGAACTGTACATTCCTGATGGCTACTCCATATTTTCTCTTGATGTTAACGCACTATTTCCGAGTATCCCTCAAAATCTTGTGATGCAATGTTTGGAGGAGAGATGGGATGAGATATCAGAATACACAGATTTAACACTTACACAATTTAAAGCTGGGGTCACACTATGTTTTGAGTCCTCTGTGTTCACCTATGGAAATTCCATCTATAAACAAATTGATGGCACTCCCATGGGTTCCAGCCTAAGTAATTCTGTGGCTGATCTAGTTTTGCAAAAATTAGAATCTTCCGTTATCAACGATATTGCTTTAAATATTCTTTATTATGTAAGATATGTGGACGATTGCCTTGTTATAGCCCCCACTAATAACACTAATTCTATACTCAATACATTTAATAATTTCCATCCCCGTATAAGTTTCACCATAGAATTAGAGAACAATAATCAGCTAAATTTTTTAGACATAACATTAATCAAATACAATAATAACATCATTACGAACTGGTACCGGAAACCCACTTATTCTGGACGCTATTTGCATTATAAAGCATACACGAATATAAATTATAAAATTAGTGTTATCACTGCATTAGTGGATCGTGCTATACTTTTGTCACACAAATCCTTTCATAAAAGCAATCTTGAATTCATAAAACATATTTTAGTAAAAAACAGTTATCCACTTACAGTCATTGAAAATACTATTAAAATAAGATTACACATTTTACGCAATAGACGTTCAAAAACACCCTTTATGGCCCACTACCTTTAACATTGCATACCAAGATCCCTTACCACAAATCCATTAACAATGGTATAAA
The DNA here is from genome assembly GCA_951394225.1 of Harpalus rufipes. Lineage (NCBI taxonomy): Eukaryota > Metazoa > Arthropoda > Insecta > Coleoptera > Carabidae > Harpalus > Harpalus rufipes. The sequence goes on along the minus strand of OX596276.1, from coordinate 46,914,678 downwards.
ATCAATCCTTAAAAATACAAACATAAAAATTGTTAACGGGAACCAACTTACGTTAAAAAATTTACATACTAAACTGAAAGATGAAGTTGACATACAGGACAAACGTAATGTGGTCTACCAAATCAACTGCAGTACTTGTAAAAAACATTATATTGGGGAAACTAGCCAACCACTTAAAAAAAGAATATACCAACATTCATACCATTCAAAACTACTTAATCCGCATCATAGTGGAATATCTAGACATGTACAAGAAACAGGACATAAGATCGATTTTAAAAATCCAATTATTGTGGATTCTGAGAACAATAAATACAAAAGACTTATACTTGAAACTTTATATATTAATAAAGACAATGTAAGTACTTTGAATAATAACACGGATTTTTTAAATATCATGAAACACGCGGGTTCAATTTTACAATCACTGTCGCCTACTAGGCTTGCGTAACTTCATTTTGTCTTTGGTGGTTTGTACATTTCCGCACATCCAACCAAGATGTCGTAGTGGTACAACAAACTTAAAATGTTCCAAATGTAACTTAGTCAATATTTATTTAAAAAAAATTATATATACATAATGTACAAGTAAACAGGTCAGTATTCAATGTTTATATGTTATGTTGTTCAAAATTATATTGTTTAATGTATTATTGATTGACAATGAATTGTAGCTGATGATGACTCGCATAGCGGTCGAAACGTCCAAAATATAACTAATTGTACCATTAATAAATATGTATTGGAATAAAAAACGATCCTACTGCCTCCCAAAAACTTATCAAAGATATTAATTCATTAGAAACATTGTTAATGTCTAATTATCATTAGGAACTCCATAAACACTATGGAAATATTTGGCAAATACTTCGGCAATATCAGCCTTATTATTTAAGTTACTTTTAATAAATATAGCATACTTTTTTTATATCATATTTAATTGTAGCCCTTAAAGTGTTATAATCTAAGTGATTACTTGGAATTTTTTTTAGATAGTTTTAAGTACAACACACAAGTGCCTGACGGATACATTTTTAAACTGATTTTCCTGTACAATCAAAAGTATTTATTTTATTTCGAAATAATTTAATTTAATCACTAATTTATCCTTTATATTTAAATCTAATTATCTTACTAAAGCGATTTTTAAAAATATATTTATTTTATTTCAACAATTTTTCGTAAGATCCCAGATGTACCCGTCTGACAATTTCATAGATAATATGGGATTATAAGATTAGATTTGCTGAAAATTTTGTTTTTATAATTTATTCCTTCATTTTACGTGGATTACACACACACACACATCATCATCGTAAAAATGTTAAAATCGGATTGTAGGGACCTTAAAACGTGCTTATTCAATAAAATCTGGATATGCGATTTTTAGCATGACTGCAATACCTCTCTTAGCGAGAGGTAATAAAAAGTTATTTTGAATGAAACGTTTTTCAATATCAACCTGTATATGTACACATGAACTTTTTACTTGTAAACACATAAAATATGAGAAATTGAGCACTAAATTTAGTTAAACATAAAATCTTGTTATTAATTATTAAGTATTTGTAAATGTTCAATGTAACCGAAGTGTTAACATTTGTTTACATTTCAGGTGCGTCGACGTAGAGCAGAATGTATGGGCTTATTCTGGAGAACTTGTCAGAGTACATCAAGGACGAGTTCGGTGAGGAAAGATGGGAGGAAATCCGGAGACACGCATCGGTGGACCAGCCCAGCTTCAGCGTGCATCAGGTCTACCCCGAGAATCTCATTCCGCGTCTCGCAAAGAGCGCCATCAAGGTGAGGCTTCAATCAAATATACATGCATAATGCATAATAATAACATAACATGTACCTAGTTTGACATATGCTGTATTATTTTAATCTGAGCGCTCGCTTATAAATTTACTGGGCAAATTGGAAATGAGCAGAAAAAAGTGACCGATCCCTTCACAAGTAAAACAATTTATTTAGGTAATAAAGTGAGACATTTTTGCAGTGTCAACAAGTACTAAATATGCCTGAATATGAAAGTGACAATTTATTTTTAAGTAAATCATTGTTATAAAATACTTTCATCTGCTGTAGTTGCTTTTTAATTCGACATGACTAAATCATAGTGTTTGTTTTATATTTTAAAATTAAATTTACAAATTAAAAATTTTAAAATACTATTCTCTGCTTCGATCATGTTTTTTAGACATTTCATATGAAATTACGAATATAATCTATGTTTACAACGGTCCATAATTAATTGCTCAGTTGCTCATACAACTGATCCACCCTCAAAAGTAGCAGTAAAGGGTAAGGTAAAATGCTCATTTCGTGTACAGCTGAGCAGCGGAAATAGAACTTGCCCAATTTTCAATGTAACTATTTTATTTGAGCAGAACTAACTGAGCGCTCAGTTAAAAAAGATAGAACAATTGTGTTCCAAATAATTAATTCTAGAATACAAAGAGATAAAAATTCTCTTACAATTATAGTTTGTATCTTATAAATTCAATAATTGTTAAATTTTTGTTGTTTGAAACAAATGAAGAAGAATAAATTTTTAACCGTCGAAAAGCAAATAAAGTTTGTATGAAAATATTGTCAACATAATTCGAAATCCAGCACCGATAAAAAAATGAGAATCATCAATCAAAAGGGCATAAAATAGTGCACTAAAGAAACCTAAACAAGCCAGTATTATTTCATAATTGAAAGTTACTTCTTTAAAAAAACAGAAAAATTTACATATCTGCTTATTTCTAGTGATCTATGTTTTTTTTTTTCGAATTACAATACGCCGTTAAAATGGTATACTAATAGGTTACTTTTGTCTAATTTAATACAACTTCGCAACTCTTACAGTTCTCGAGATATTCATGCAGGACACGTTATTTATAATCATACAAAAATGTGCGTGCAGTCTATCTCTGTTATAAGTGATTCAAAGGTAGTTTTCACATATTAGCTGCGAATATTTTTCAAATGTTGCGAAATTTGTCTGTGTTATCTTTTTTGTACTAGAATTGTGTACAAAATTAATCACAGAGATGTAATGGATGTAAACTCCGTTACCACGATTTGATTCCCACGTCATCAATCGTATTCGTAACCATATGATTCAAATCGCCGAAGAGGAAGCGAATTGATGACGTCATATTGTCGGGTGAAATCGGACGAAACCATTTGATTTCCGTGGTATTCATACAAATCTAAACTGAAAACTGACAGTATGTAGTATAACTTATACCGTGTGAATATTATTATTCATCAAAATTCGAAAAGTTCGAAAGTAATAAATATCATGTTTATCACATGACTGACAGAATGACATGAATATACAAATAATTCAAATATTTGCAAATTACATTTGTTACCGCGGTTACAATACAGTTTCTTTTTCATTTTTTGCGTCGGTTGGACGGAGCGTATACTCCTTCAAAACACCAACGAAAATGAGATAGCGAATGAAAGTCTCATATATGTCATGTGTGTACGACAAAGATGCTAGATAAAAGTTTAGTAATACAGAGTGTACATACCAGATTTTTTACCTTCCGTCATCTATAGGTAAGGAAGGTATTGTCTTTGGTCAAAAAATTCGGTGGTGAGTTTTCAATGAATAAACACGTGTTAGGGTCCCTACAATATGAATTTACTGTTTTTACGATTATGTCTGAATGTGTGTGTATGTGTGTGTGTGTGTGTGTGTGTGTGTGTGTGTGTGTGTGTGTGTGTGTGTGTGTGTGTGTGTGTGTGTGACTAAAATTTCTCCTTCGATAACTCCAATACTACAATTCCAAAAGTTGTATTTCTTTCGTATTCCTGTTTCGTACGTCCATATGAACAGTTGATTAGATTTTGGTTATGTTTGGTTAACCGGAAGTACGCTGATTTGAAGATTTTAACAGTATTTCTTGAAAAAACGCTGTTAAATATCATTTTTTGACCTTTTATGTTATTATAAATAAAAGAATATGTTATTCTCTATTCGATTTAATTATATTTTTTCTTCATAGTCAATGAATTTAGAGATAAATAATTATAAAAAATAACTTGCAACCTAATACTGTTAAAAATTGCACCGTGGAAACAGAATATTCAAATATTACTAATTATATAATATCTTTGTGAAATGATTTTACTGGAAATATAAAAATATAATAGTAATTAACGTATCAAGGGTGTTATAAGGACAATAACGCCTGAGGTCAACAGCGTGCTTTCCGGGGGCCTCCGGCCCGAGGTGTGTACGTTGACCGAAGGCATTATTGTCCGTTGAACGTACCACGGGCGTTAAACGGACAATAATGCCTTCGGTCAACGTACACACCGATATATTATTTTATTAAAGATTTTTTCGATTTTTGTCCTATAATTGTGATTTTTGTTAGAGATATTAATCTATTGCTTGTGCAAACGCTAACTAGGTAACGCGATATTCTTATTTGTATACAATACCGATTTGTTTATTTCAATATTTCTATCTGTCATAAAATTGTGAAAGAATTCTTGTTTAGTGGCTGGCGTGAAATCAAATACTAGTACCAACATCAACACCAACACCTCGACCACCACTGTAAACAAATTGACTGTTCAGATAATGTCACTACGAATACTGAACATGCTAACCTAGAATTGTTTGTCGATTTGAAAATTGCATTTTTCATATAAATAAGTAATTATACTATAATACTCGTAATAACCTTGTATTTTAAATTAACAAAAAAATAAAGAATATTATTTACGTTGATTTCGTTAGTTATTGATTTGTATTATTTATAATATGGGGATTGTAAATTAGCATATGACATCTGATGCTATTTTGCGGAACTATCGTTGATAATGTTATGTTACATTAGTTTGGTTAGGTTATATATAAACCTAAATCTGATCCATTATATTTATATTACTTACTTTTAAACACAGTACTTGTTAATAATACACATGTAAGTATAAAATAAATTATGAAATGCCAATTATCAACGTTAGATCTTTTTAAAGCCGTTTTGGCGCTGCGATCTTATTTTCAATCCCCAGAATTTCTGTATTCTGTACCCAATAGCAACAACGTCAAATTTATAACACACCCTAGGGTATTATTTGGTATATAACAACCCTGAAAGCAGGGTTGTTATTATAACAATAACGTAACGGTCGGACATTAAATAATTTAAGGTGACAATAACAAATCACATAAGGTAATACAATAGATTATAAATATAAGCCAATTCTGCAGATTATTATTTTATAAATATAATGCTATATATATTTTTATTTTCTACTTCTTATTTTAAGAAACATACTGTTCTTTTTAGGAGTAGTTCAGTTCAGTTAGTAGCTACATCGAAAATGTTGTTCGATTGAAGAAATTGGCTCTTCCATATTTCACTAGGTAGTGAAATTTGATGAAGGATTTGTATTTGTCTGATTGTATGCATACAAAATCCAAATAACACAAGAATTAAAGATTAGAAACTTTTAACAACTTCGTGAGTTTGTCGAATGGATGCGTCAACAAACAATGATTTTTTTTTAAACAAAATCATCTTTAGTGACGTAGCGTGTTTTCAACTGGGAAAATTCAAGAGAGATTTACAACAAACCAAGGCATTCCCTAAAAAGTGATGTTTGACGTGGCATAGACATAGACCCTGCTTTGTGCTGCGATGCTCGTATAATCGGAAATTTTACGTCGTCACAGAAGCTGCGACAGCCATTTCATTTAAATTATATGTATCATCTTTATAACGTAATTGTAATGAATTGTAGGACAACACCAAATAAAGGATTGTATTGGAGGAATATAAAAGATATTGTATTAATAATAGGAACAATAACGGGAAATGTGCCTTGGTGGGACATGCAATGGAACTTAAACATAGTTTTTGATTTTGAAAACGTAAAAATCGTAGATACTGAATAAAATATACACAAAAGATTAACCTTTGAAATGGTTCATATAAATAATGATAAAAATAACAAATTTAAAAACAGACACCAGTAACATTAGTAAAATTTACAGCAACATATTAACATACAATAAAAATAAAATAACTTAATTTTCTAAAAAACAGATACCACACACAAAGTAAAATTTTGACATAAATATCGTACAATACAATTAAAATAAATATTAAACATAAAATTAAAATCAGAACTCAAAACAAAAAGAAGAGACAAGGTTTTTTTAAAAATATCAGCGCCATTATAATACAACGTGACCTTCGGAACTTGTTTAAACTTAAAATAATTTTTTCATGGGGTGCACACGTTTTCTATATAAAATATATTTTTCCATAAATGCTTTATTTTTTGAAGACTTCAAAGTGTTTTTAATTTATTTATTGTTTTATTGTTCGCCGTCACATATGTGTAATTTTTTATATCTTTGTGTTGTTCAGTCTCAATGTTGTTTTTTAAAAACTAAGTAAAATTTTTCACGTAAGTTGGTCAATTGAAATTGTCATTAAGGTTGTGTAATTGTTCAAATATTTATAACTCCTGAAGAAGGCACATGCGGTGCCGAAACATGTAGAGGCCGAAGAATAAAAATTTGATTTGACTGCCATCCAGAATTTTTTTTTATATCTACATCAAAGGATTCTATGTTTTTTTTTTCATTTTGGCCTTTTCTTTAAATATTATCATATGGAATCCGAAATTGAATCACCTTTACACATTTGAATAAGAATTTCCTTAAATATGCGATATTTGTAATACTCAAAAAGAAGAAAATACTGTAGCAGTTAAACAAGCAGATAATGATGTAACTGTCATTGATATAATTTTGAGTAAAATAGTACAAGCTTTGTAGTTCTAAATAGGCAATCGATAAAATGGCTAGTGAAATCAATAAATATATAATATTATATATATATATATATATATATATATATATATAATTATAATCGAAAAAACTATCTACACATACTTGGTGAGTAAGAGAACACAGATGACATCGTCCGGAAGTTCTGTTCCACTGCAGCCCTCATCGATTTATATTTTATCAAAATAATTATAGGTTGCTATTTAAAAAATAAAAGTAGATAGTCGTATCTTGTACATCTGCCATCAAATAGTATATTTAAAATGATAAAAATGTTATATGAGCCATTTTTTTTCTACTATAATAAAAAACTAAACGAGGGGTAGCATCTTCCCAGACTCAGCCTGTATACAGACTATTGACCGTGACATCGGAACATAGGATTTTTAACATGTAAAATCACTACTCTAATTATTTTAGGTAAAAAATGCTTCAAATAAATGTTGTAGAGCTTAAAATTCTACATCAGAATGTAAAAACAAAATTAGTTTTGCATGCTTATAACGGCAGAAATTAAGTATAAATAAAATGCAACAATTTGTATTATCTGTAGCTAATTCTGAATATGATATCATTGCTTTAAGCGAAACATGGTTAACTTCTGCAATATACAATGAAGAGTTATTCTCTTCCGGAATGTATTACGTTGTAAGGCGTGATCGCAACTTTACCGCTACTAATCTAACACGTGGCGGAGGAGTCCTTTTAGCTTTTAATCGTTTAGTAAAAGTAGATCAGATTGATTTATCATATTTTAGTCACATATTACCATTCATTGATATTGTTGGATGTAAATTGTACATTATCATTCGGTTCTGTGTACGTAATACATATCTATATTCCTACCACTCCTACACATTCCGATCTACAAACACTTTTGGAAAATCTTGAACTTATTCTTATTGACAAGGAGAACATACTTATATTAGGTGATTTTAATATACCAAAATTCATACATCCTAACGATGATACAGTTTGTACTACATTAAAAGATTTTGCAACACTCTTAAATATCGTTCAGTGTAACAACATACTAAACGAAGACTCACGCATCCTAGATTTAGTCTTCACCAATCTAAATTGTGTCGTCTCTAAAGAGGAATTGCCACTCGTGTACGAGGACAATTATCACCCTTCTTTAAATATAAACCTTTATCACGATAATAGCTCTCAACATGTCTTTCAATCTAATCATTTAAATAAACAATACAATTTTAGAAAGTCAAATTTCATTGAATTATACAATTCCTTTTCTAATATTAACTGGATTACTCTATTCAACGATGCAGATGTTAACACAGTCTGCCACGATTTTTATAATCTGATTGACTCTAGTTTAAACGAATATGTACCCACTTACAAGCATAAAAAACACAATTACCCGTCTTGGTTCACTAGTGAAATCATTAAAAATATTAAATTGAAAAATAAGTTTCACAAACGCTACATTCGAAGTAATTCGAACAGTGACTATCGCATGTATAAGCATTATAGATCATTAACAAAATATCAAATACATGAAAGTTATAAATTATATTTAACCAATGTTGAATCTAGCATACTTAATGATAGTAAGCAATTCTGGTCACATTTTCGTAAAATGAAAGGTAGTAGCAGAATTCCAGGAGTAATGAAACAAGATAATAATACTTATGACAACCCGCAAGACATTGTTGATGCTTTTAATAACTATTTTAGTAGTGTCTTCCTTGATCCGACTACCTGTGGAAACCCTGGTATTTGCATTAATAACGCTGCGCATATTGACATCAAAACCATCACTCGTGAAGACATTTTTAATGCAGCTAAAAAGCTAAAAAATAAACTTACATCAGGCAGTGACCATATACCCAGTTTTCTCGTTAAAGATTGCATAAATGCGTTCATTGAACCACTTCACTATATATTTAATTTATGCTTAGCAAATAATACCTTTCCTGACTGTTGGAAAACCGCGCGAGTATGTCCCATTCTCAAATCTGGCGACCCACAGAATATTAAAAATTATAGACCTATTGCAATCTTGTCAAATTTTGCCAAACTATTAGAAATTTGTATTTACAATAATTTATATTATCAAATAAAACATTTAATTTCGCCATACCAGCACGGATTTACTGAAAATAGATCAACACATACTAATTTATGCTGTTTTTCTCAATTCGTATTGGAATCTTTGGATAAACAAGGTCAGGTCGATGTGATTTTTACTGATTTTGCTAAAGCTTTCGACCGTATTAGCCATTCTATACTAATTGAGAAACTGCATAGTTTAGGATTTAGCAAGCCTCTGTGTAACTTCTTTTCGTCATACTTAAGTAATCGTGTACAGTACGTCTCATACAATAATTTTAACTCAGATTATTCTGCTGTCAAGTCAGGAGTCCCACAGGGATCGAACCTGGGCCCCCTCTTATTTCTAATTTTTATTGACAATATAAGTTCCATAATCTCTACCAATCTATTGATGTTTGCCGATGACACTAAATTTTTTTGTACTATTTCGTCTACTGATGACTGTAAAATATTACAAGCCGATTTAAATAATATTCAGTCCTAGTGCAATGATAATAAACTATATTTAAATTCTGAGAAATGTAAAGTAATGTCTTTAACTCGGAAAAAGAACCCCATACATTTTAATTACAAAATAAATGCCAATACACTACAACGCTGTAGCATTGTAAAAGATTTAGGATTAATTTTAGAACCCGAGTTCTATTTTTCCGAACATGTTAAATGTGTTTGTAAGTCTGCTAATCAAGCACTTGGCTTTATTATTAGGAATACTAAAACATTCAGCAATGTACTTGCACTTATATCACTTTATTTTTCTTTTGTACGTGCTAAACTGGAATACTGTATACTTGCCTGGTTTCCGCAATCTGAATATCAAAGTTCCTCACTCGAGAAAATCCAAAAAAGATTTATAAAATATTTAATATACAAAACCACGAATCAGTATTCTCCTCCAGGTAGTTGTTACAGTGAACTACTAGACACTGTTCGATTTACCTCTCTAAAAAATAGACGACAAAGTATATCTATCACTTTTCTTTATAAAATTATCCATAATAAAATTGATTGCCCATATCTCCTCTCTAAGTTATACTTTTATACCCCTCGAATCAGCTCTAGATTAAATTTTATTTTCTATTTACCCTGTGCACGTACAAACGCTTTATCAAAATCACCCATACACATAATGTGCAATAATTATAACTTGATTTCCGCTACCACCGACATATTTTTTAGTACTCTTAGAATATTGTTAGATTCTTTACCAAATGAATGATATCTGTATACTATTTGTAAAACTTTTGTATTATTGTATTTATTTTCGCAATTACTTACTATATGTTATTTTTTTTTTGTAATTGTATTCATTGTTTTCCTGTTATTGGGCTTTGTCTGTTGGAAATAAATATATTATTATTATTATTATTATTATTATTATTATAAAAATGTCGAAATCGCCCCAAAAATAGCTATAGCCGTAGAATAGGAACTAAAAATTAACAAATTTTAGCGATTTATCTGTCACGCTAAGTTAATTTATTTTTATTATTATTTGTAATTTATGTTAAAGTGAAAAATTATTTAAGTTAATAGACAATTGTTTACGTGAACAGATATTACAAATAATACCTAATAAAAATATATTAACCTAATTTGATAGGTAAAACATCAAACATTTGTTAATTTATCTGTTTCAATCCATGGTTAGTGTTTTTTTTTGGGTGATTTTCAACATTTTCATACCTAATTTATGCCATTACAAAGCATGCAATTTGCTTTTTGATACAGATACAGAATTTTAAGCTCTATAACTTTTATTTGAAGCTTTTTTACCTAAAATAAAAAGGAAGCAGGAAATTACAAAAATATTATTTTACATATTAAACTCCTATGTTCCGGTGTTGCGGTCAACCCTCTGCATATACACAGGGCTTTTTAAAAAGGGTAAAAAAAATTGCGGGTATACAGTGTGTTCATTTTATTTTGTTCACTATTGCTATCTCGAGAACAATAAGAGCTGTGAAATCGGTTAAATTAGCAAACAATTTCTATTTTACTAGATTATTACAATGAGCAAAAAAAAAAATTTTTTTTGGAATTACTGCTCACCAATAGATAATATTAAATTTATTTTAAGATTCTCTTTTTAGTTCTTCTTTAGGGAAATAAATATAAAATACTGCATAACGAATAGTCTGTTTTGTGTGTCTGTGACTGACATGAGTGACATGTGTCAAGTAATTCAAATATGCTTTTAACAACACAAGTTCTTCAAAGGTTTCATTGCCTAGGCCTAGGGCGTGTCGTTTTGCTGAATTAACTATTCCGGCAAAAGAAAATAAGCGCTCCACAGGCGCAGAAGAGGTTAGAGGAGTATTGAATTTAATAAATATTGTTTTTATAGTGGGGTAATCGTTAAGCATTTTTAATTTAGTTCGTTTATCTTCTAAATATTGTAATAATTCTAATTCAAATTTATTTATTGCTTGTGTCATTGAACCTTCACATTCTGTTACTTCTTTTTCGTTAAAATCCAAAAAAATCGTCTGATTTTTAACTCTCAGCTTCATCTGAGGAGCGATTATCATCAACTATAGTTTCAGAAGCTTGTTGTAACAATAGTTGAATATTTTTTAACGTGATATTATGGATACCTTCCTTGAACCATTTTATTTTAAATTTTGGGTGAGTAACTGAAGCAATTATTGCTTTATCTACGTTTTCCAAATTGAAATAATTGTTGAATCTGATTTGTAACGCATTTAAACACGTTTCTAAAATTAATGCTCCTTGCTTGAGAGAATTTCCTTTTTTAATTTCTCCCATTTATTGTTTAATGAAATTAAACAGGGAATTAAATATCCATAGTAATAAGAGTTTTCACCTTGTAGTTTATCCAATGTTTCAGCGAGTGGTTTCATGATCAAATAATATTATTCAAGATATAATAGTTCTACATCTTTAAAGTTGTAATATGGTATACCTAATTTTTCCATTAATATAGACAACCGTTCTTTACACGACATAATCTGTGCCAAAGTATCATATGTGGAATTCCACCTAGTAATGCCAGGATAACTTAGTCTATGTTCTAACACGTCTAAAATTATCTCAGATGATTTTGGTTTTCCAGCCTTGTTCCTTAAAATTTTTTTTTTTTTTTGTTTGATGCATGTCTGGACCTGAGTTGATGATTTTTATTTATTGTTAGATTTAATGTATGACTTGCACATCTTATATGTCGTGACAAACATAATTTAACATAATTTTTAGAACTTTCGGCGTCTTCAACAAAATTATCAACAGATTCAATTCTCTCAAAATCTGGAACTTCAGAATATTTTTCTACTTCAGAATCTTGATCATCGTCATTATCATTGTCAATGGTTCCTCCTTCCTGGTTTACTGATAAATTGATTAAATTTGAGAATAACTTTATGCCATATGCTTTAAAAGCTTTAACAAAGTTAGCTCCATTGTCGGTGATGGTTGCGATTATATTAGTATTATTTAAGCCAAATTTAAAATTAATTTCCTCCAACATATCTGCAATTTTATCATGGAAATGTGTTCATTTGAATCTTCTACAAGCAATTGCTGCAGATTTTCTACTAATATTGTTATTTAACCAATGACAAGTTACTACTAAAAAACTCCTTCGTTTAGCAGACCATATATCCACAGTTGTACAAAAATAGTTACCTAACTTCTTTCATTTTATTTTTTAAATCATTCATTTCTTGTGCATACATATAATCAATTTTCTTTATTACAGCTCATAACTTTAACATCAATTCCACTAAATAAATAAATAAAACTTGAATTTACTATAATTGTAATTGCCGATGTCGTATCAACGATAGAATTTATAATTCTATTGTCAAATTCGTTTTGTGTTATTTTTACCTCTCGCTAAGAGAGGTATTGGATTCATGCTAAAAATCGCATATCCAGATTTTATTGAATAAGCACGTTTTAAGGTCCCTACAATCCGATTTTAACATTTTTACGGTGATGTCTGTGTAGTGTGTGTGTGTGTGTGTGTGTGTGTGTGTGTGGATGTGTGTGTGTGGGATGTTGGAAGGACGGTTACTCAAAAACTATAAGACTTAAAATTTGTTTAACAACGTATTTCCCAATCGGACATTCATGGGAAGATCTGAAAAGGTTTTGGTAATAATTGGACAACCGGAAGTAAAAAATCTTCTAAATATTATTTTTTGAAAATTTTTCGTGGTAATATTAAAGAAAATTAAATTCTCTATCTGATACATTTAAATATTTTATTATATATTCCATAGATTTAGAGATAAAAGAAGTATAATATATAAAATAATCTGTTGTAATAAATTTGACAGCCGAAAGAATGCCATGAAAAATAGTTGATAATTTAAATTATTTGTAACTGACAGATAAATGTCAGTGTCAGAAATAATGAGTAATGAATTAAAAATGTACTTGGAGAATCCTTTAGTTCTTGATCTGTGACTATTATGGAGATGACAAGTCTAGGTTGAAGGACTTAAATTTGTTTCAAACATTATGGGACAATGTACACCAGTACTGTAGACTAGAGTAACTTTGAATTGCGAAAAAGCTATCAAATTCTTCTCAAGTAAGTTGTAAATATTGACAAAATCGGAGTGCAATCTATCCGTCACTTTATTAGAGGGAATTAAGGTTATTTAGATATAACAAGTATGAAAAAATAAAATGTAAAAGAAGATATATAAGAATAGATGCACAATCCAGATATATACATTTTAGACCGCCCAAAATTAATGTTTTTACTAGAAGAATATGAAGAGAAAGTAAACAACGTTGTTCGAATTGAAAATTGCTGTTACCAGCCTAATATTTATATATGGTAAACTCTACTTTGTAATTTATTGTAACATAATTTATGGTAAAATATCTTCATGTTGAGACATGCTATTATTGAATAATAAAGAAGTTTATACGTCATAGATTTATATGAATATATTATTTGTATTTATAAAAATAATCTTTGCTTTATGCATACAGCCAGGTAAAATATACGGCGAGAGGTTATGTGCTGGCCACATCAGATTTTTTCAGTTTGTGGAAATAATTTAGATTATTTAAATTTTTTATTTAACATATCTTTTGACTCAATTTCTAAAGTATCTGTCTCAGTTAACTTATGTTTTAATGTATTTCGTATTTCTTTTTTATATTCTAAATGAGTTCAGTAATTGGACTCGTGCTTATTTTTTAAATGTTTTAAGAAGTTGGTTGATACATTTAATGATCCTTTTATAATAGTTATTGTGGGCAAACAAATTTTACATTGTGCTGATAACTCTGATACACTTTTAATGGTATCCCATTAAAAGTAGTTTTCATCTTAAAGTGCAGTCTAGCGCATATTTCTAAAACTAATACAATTACCCCTTAACCTTAAAATCATAAAATAAACTATATCCGTCTTTTGAGAACTAAGTTCTCATCATCAGTAGTACAAAAATAAGCGGAGTAGCTAAGATTACTCAACATGTAAACCATGCCAGAGGTCTTAACAACAATCTTTATATTTACGTATTTTCTATAATTTTATATTCATTCTATGAGCAAATTTTCTCCATTTCTTCTAAATGTTCGAGGTTTTTCCAATTCATTAACGAGATTGGCGTTATTTCTGAAGGGTTCAATTAATAATACAATAAGAAATATTAATTATTGTTCCCAGAAAAACCTTTCAGTACTGTGACACTGACATTAGTGACATTTATCTGTCAATTACAGACATTTTAATTTCTCAAGTAATTACCATGGAGATGTTCGGGCTGTGAGCAGGCTGTGACATTTACTACAACAGATTATTTTATAGATTATATATCTATATCTTTAAATCTATAGAAAGTATAATAAAAAATTTAAATGTGTCGGATAGAGAATTTTATTTTTTAATATTTGTAATAACATAAATAGTCAAAAAATAATATTTAGAAGATTTTTGTTAAAATACTACTACTTCCGGTTTTCCAAAAGTTATCAGAATATCTTCCCATTACTGTTAGATTGAGGAATCCATAGTTACACATGTCTTTAGTCTTATAAAATTTGAGAAATCGTACTTCCAATAACCTCACACACACACACACACATCCACACACACACACACACACACACACACACACACACACACACGCACGCACACACACAGACATAATCGTAAAAATGTTATTATCAGATCCTAGGAATCACTAAAATCTGGATATGCGATTTTTAGCAAGATTCCAATACCTCTCTTAGCGAGAGGTAATAAGCAAGTGTAATAGTAAAGTATATATGTGTATATTTGTTGACAGTAATTCAAATTGGCGCGTTTCTGATTTTTTTTTTAAACTGAACTTTATACGGTCGCGTAGAAATTACATTTTTCAAAAATATTCGATTATAAATTTATATTTGAGTAAACAAAAGCTTACTTTATAAAACTGTTTTTATAGATTATAAAAATTCTATTCCATTCACAAGATATAATGTTAAAGAAGGGGGTCGTTTTTAGTGAGAAAAATCAAAAAAGTTTAAATACGCCAGAAATGGCTGATCATGAGTAATAAATTTTTGTTTCATACGCTTTTTCGAAACACTTCCTTAATTATGTTATATGTTCGCTTTGTTGATTTACGGAGTCTATCACATCAACCAATAATTTTATCAACTTATATTTGGTAATAATTTGCTGTGTTTTTATCGATCGTTAGCAACCAGGCTATCTCACGAAAAACCATTTCTTACCGAGAAAGGTTTATGACGAATTCTCGTAACTAAAAGTGGGTGTACGAGTATTTTACCATTGCGTTAGATAATAACCTAAATAAATATTAACTTGGCTCGATATTTTTGAACACGTCAATTTCGTTTATGCTATAAAATAAAATTGAAATTAAATTTTAAAAGATGTTAACTACACTATTTATAATGTAATTAACATTACTAAGTAAAGTGTAATATGTAAAAGTATTACAAAAAAATTATATTCTTTTATAAGAGTTTTGCTCAAAACTTTTGCACGCACCTGTAGAACATTTCTTTTTAAAAATCAACGATGAATTATTGAGAATAAGACAGTTCATATTTTTTAGAATTTTATTCTAAATATGTTCAAAGTAGTTTCCATCAAGAATAATACACTTCACCCTTCTTTCCACTTTTTAAAAGCTCCCAACTAATCTATTGGAATACTTTCAAAATAATCATGATTTGCACCGTTGCAGCATCAATCTATTCTCGAAGCAAAAACCTTCTACGTAGTAAATAAAAAACAACAAGGCAGACAGATACGTAAAATGATACTGCAAATTTTGTTTTTCACGACCTACCTGATTTACTTTCAATAATTCTATCTTGACCTTCGTACAACTATAAATTGTACACACACTAAAAATAGGCTGGGTTTTCAATATAGTTTTATAATTGCAATTAAGTAAATATTAAAGAAACGCGTAAAGATAATATACATTTATGATTAGTATATCATTTTTTTCTACTTTGATGCACTAATTATCAATTCGCATTTTTTTCAGATTCTCGGCATTACAGAGCAACAGTTTTTCGACCAGATGGGTGTGTACTTCGTGCGGTTCGTAAGTCAGTACGGGTACGATCGCGTGTTGTCCGTGCTGGGTCGACACATGCGAGATTTTCTCAATGGTCTGGACAACCTGCATGAATACCTCAAGTTCTCATACCCCCGCATGAAAGCTCCCAGCTTCATATGCGAGAACGAGACGCGGCAAGGACTCACCTTGCACTATCGCAGCAAAAGGAGGGGGTTCGTTTACTATACCATGGGACAAATTCGAGAGGTAAGGACCAGTTGCCTTTTGTTAACTTTTTAAGTTGTAATTTTACAATCATACTTGTAAATAAATTATCAAAATACAATTATACTGTAAAATTAATTTATACTCTGGTAACTGTCCTAGCACTTTTGTAAAAGGAGAAAGCAGCTTTCTCAATTTTTATTTCATAATTTTCTATACTAGTGACACCTGGGAAACGCCCGCACGGTACGAATATGTCATCGTCATTACCAATATCTGCGTATACCAGATGCTAATTTGATGGAAATGACAGCATCAAGACTGCTAGTAGGCTCTCAAATAGTAACTGGCAATAACACCAAATCACGTCTTAAATTTTAAGGATTTAATTATTACACTTCGTATTGCATATACCGGGTGGTGAATTGATTTATTTTTGAGCAAAATGCTGCAAATAAAACTTGTAGATAATTGAATTCTGCATCCAAATCGTGTAAAATTGCTCATTTACAGCGATAGCCATGGAATTTAAACAAATGTACAAACAAATGCAAAATAATTTCGAGTAGTTTGGCAGTTCGCGCAAGTAATTACTATCAAGTTTATTAGTTTGTTTATGGTAATTTTGTTTAATATAAAGCAAATATGTACAACATTCAAGAAAAAATTCAGTGCATAAAATGGTTTTATGAAGGAAATTCCCAAGCTGAAATAAGAGACTTATTTAGTGCTGTATATCACGGTCGGCCTATACCTAAAATATTTACAATAAACAGAATAATTAAAAAGTTCAACTCAACTGGTAGTGTTTTTAAACCCTGGAAAAAGTGATCATTGATAGTAGAAGAGAACAATGAAGAGGAAAAAATATGAACAAAAATAAATTTAATGTCTTATTAGCGGTAACAGAAAATCCAAATATAAGTACACGTCAAATTGCTACAGAACTAGGCATCCATCGTTGTACAGCACAAAAAAAATTTAAAACGTGAAAATTACAAGTCCTATAAGTATCACAAGAACCAAGTAATTTTCGAAAATGATAAGCAAACAATGGCAGAATTCTGTGAAATCATTATGGAAAAAGTAAATTTGGATAAAAACCATGTTTTGCTGACGAGTCGACATTTACTCTTATAGTGAACCAAATACTAGAAATACACACCCAATACCCACAAAAAGTGAATGTATGGGCAGGTATTTTAGGGACCAATATCATAGGACCTTTTTTTTATTGATGGATGTCTGAATGTCGAAAAATGTTTGGATTTGCTTTGTTTTATTTTTAGTTAAATTGTTAAATAAAGAATACTACACTGTGGGCGCAATCGAGTGATTGATGGGGATTCTACAGATGTCGCTAACGATCTTAACTTTAGTCAGTTTTAAATTTTACTAGGAATTAATGGATTTAATTAAAATATTCTTAACTTGCAAAGAACACTTTGTCGTTTTTGAAGAGAATAGAGCGAAATACGCCATTTTGTGATACTATTGCACATTGAAATTGTTGCAAAGAGATTAGTGATTATAGTGGCATGTTTTTAGTGAACGGATTATTTTTCACTCTATTGAAGAAAATAATACATTTGCTATTTATCGTCGTTCTGGCGGAGTATCTCCTTCAAAATTGTCACTTAGACATTCAATATCTTTATAAAGGAAAAAGGGCAGTTATTTAATGCGTAAGTGTGGAATTCTTTCATTTGTTATTCGATTGTTACTATAATTTAGTATTTCTGTGTAGCCTTTTTTATATATTTGGCTCGTGTGATTGCGCTGTTTGTATCGCACGAAACATTCGCTGCATAATTATGGAGAGCGAAAGGAAAGACATTGAACACAGGACCGGCTTGAGAGAATTTTGGGAAACGAGGCGGCGATAAGCGGTCGAGTACGCTGTACAAGGATTCAACATATATCCTGGTGAGCCCGTTTCAATTTGTTATACGTCCTGTCGATGACTCATGTACGATCCTGCACTTCGAACGAACGTTTTGACACCCGTCGGAACTTATTCTTTAATTGTCGATGCGCGATGAACATTGTTTAAATATTGATTATGTGGTATCGAGTGATATCCTTTTTTTTGTATGACAATTATATTTTATTGTGAAGCCATACAGTGTTGTGCTTTAACATATTTATTTGGGGTCGCGAGTTTAAGGATGCATCCGTTAAAGTCGACGATAGGTTGTTGAACCAAGTGAGTCAGTTTTTGGTTCAGCGAGACTCTGTTGCGTGGCTAATTATTATTGATATATAGATTTGTAGTTTCTCTCAAATTCCTCACGTTATTTTCAACATTTTAACGAGTAATAAATCTGGTATTTAGTTAAATTTAATTAAGATTTTGATTTCATTCAATCATTGTTCTTTTTATCATTTTTTTTAGTAAAAATCCCTTTGCTATTCAGGATTTTATATTCCCGTAAGATTGATTTTACTTTACAAATTTAAATAGCATGGCGCCCTTATAAAAAAAATATAACATCTTTTTTTTATCACTTATTTATTAACTTTTTTGAACCAGCCCTTACTCGAGACTGAGACTAGCGGCACGATTTATAAATCTTATTACAATTTAGTTCATTGTTACGTTGGCTAACTTTTAATTGTAACAGCTTCAAAACCACATTGGTCCGGAAATTGAAGACCAGTCCGAAAATATTGAAACTATTTGGTATCAGCATGATGGTTGCCCTGCACACTCCGAAAGAAGCGTAACAGAATATTTGAATCAATGTTATCCTGATTCGTGGATTGGTCGTAGGGGTACAATTAATTGACCGGCACGGTCTCCAGATTTAGCGCTTATCAATTTTTTCTTATGGCTAGACCTTAAAGAGAAAATTTATCAATAAAATCATTCTAAACTCGACGCTTTAAAAAATGCCATTCGAAGAGAATATAATAAAATAAGTAATATAAGACGTGAATTTTATAATAGATTAAGTCATTGTTTAACAGTTAATGGTGATTTGTTCGAACATTTATTGTAATAATAAAATTTAATAAATAATTTGTTATATCAGTCTAAAATTTATTTCAACAGTAGCTATTCGGATTTTGTTTAATATCCGCGAAATAACTAAAACCCGTATTTTTCTGCAACTGTAAATATAATTATTTCTTCCACAACATGGACAGATAACTCATTTTTCTTTTTTTATTATTAATATGTTATTAATCTGTTATACTACTTATTAACTTTTCTGACATTTCAAATCTTTGTTTGTGCTTTTGTTTCCATGACTGTCGCCATAAATGAGCAATTTTATAAAAATATTATTCCCAATTTTACGCGTTACAAAAAGTGTAAAAGAAAATAAATAAATTCACCGCCCGGTATATACTGGGTCTTTACTTATTTTATGGATAATAAAGAGATAAAATTATAAAGTTTTCATATAGCTGTAAATTTAGCCCTATTCATTTTAGAACTTGTGTAAATACAAAAAATAATCAGAATTAAATACTGCATCAAATGAGCTTATTTATTGATATAAGAGGTTCTTGTCATCAGATAAACGTAAAATAAAATATCCGTCTTTAATCTTTTTACAGAGTGCCATGCAAGACAAAACATACGATTTAAATAGTCGTACTATTTGACTTTGACAACTTTAAGTTTATTAATTGATATTTAAATGTTAATATTGTTTCATTGAGTTCTTTCAGCGATGATAAGTTAATTTACCGGCAAGATACAAATTTCCTTTAGAGTAGTGCTTCGCGTTGTAGCGGAGTGGCGATTTTTTTGGAAGTAATGGTAGTTTTGGGCTTAAGCACTCTTTATAGAGGATTCGATCCACATTAGTTTTATTAATTAGAGAATTGAATATTCTCACAGGAGAGTTCCTGGATTTAAATATCTTCACAACTTTTGGCACCCTAAGCCGCCATCCAACTAAGGCTTTTTTCCTTCGGCTATTTCGTTTGGTACGTTGTTACAACCATTGTACATTACGATAGTCATTACTACCGTATCTTACGACCATTTCGAGACATCAATATCACCATCATCACCGACCCCTGTAATCATATTCGTCCATCTACGTGTCATCTGTTCCTGTGAGTCCGGTCATCGTGCTGTAAAGGAGTTTATTGTTGGCACCGCTGCCATGAGGAAAGAGACATCCGCCATCTTGCCGTGCCGCCTGGTCTCTGCTCTCCCTACCATCATCATTATTTTTTCTTACAACTTTTTATATTTTATTGTTATCTATGCCTCGTATTGCGAGCCTATGAGCATATATAACTTCGTTCCTTGCACCACGACGTATTTGATCGATCAACTGCGTTCCATACTTTGTTGCGCTTTCATTTTGACAACGCCTCTCTGTCAACGACCCTTAGCCCTTCGCCGACGTATTGCCCTTCAGGCCTATGTACCATCCAATACTCGCATGAGACTGCCATTATACTTCGCCGCTACGCCATTTGTTTGTTGTATAATTATTTGGCAATATATTATACACATTTATTTTAAATTTTTGCGATTGTTGTTGCCTTCCCGTTGTCTTGTATTTCCGTTCCAGAGGGCTTGTCTCTCAACCGTTTGTAGGCTCTGTGTATTGAGTGACTGGCGCCGTTCCTTTCACCTTTATTTCAGCGACGTCGAACCACCCCGTCTTCACTGCAGCTGGCCGGAGCCCAAACCTTGCTCGGGAGCGCACCCTGGGCCACAGTTTGGTTCTTTTATAACCCCAAAGGTCAGGAAGGCCTTTCGTATTATACAAGTTATAATATGCATATGCCATACCCTCTTTACTACCTGATGGGTATTCATTTAAACCTTTAAAGAGTTACAAATTTCCGGTAGTGTTCAAAATATTACTTCAAGAGATGAAAATTAACTTACCGCTCTATAAAATATAAGCAAAACAATAAATTATCTTTTTCAATTTCCATATTTTCATACATGAATATATTTATTTTTGTTCGATTGTTTCAATATGGTTTCAATTCAATCAATCAATTTAATTTACATAAAATGTCATGTCATTTTTGAAGTATTTTCAACGGCCGGCAAGGTAATGAGAAGCTATTTAGCGCCAAATTGTCCCCTATGAACATACTTCGAACTACAAAAGTATAACAGGCCCGCTATTCCAATTTCATAGGCCTGCATCAAATACCGACCTTGCAGATCCACCTTGATGCGAAAAATTGAAATTATTACTTACTAGCAGATGTTTTGTTTACTGCCACTCAGCTGATTTTGACTTAGGTGTCAACGTGACGTGCACATACTCATAGAAGATGTGAAATAAATATACAGTGCGTTCAAAAAGAAACCTAACTCGGAGTAGGCTATAAACTGAGAAAGGTTTGTCTTAATTTAAAAGTATTTAATTGAATGTCAATTTGACACGGATATTATCAAAAATGTTATCTACAGAAATCAAAGCTTTTCTTCTTGAATCTTATTTAAGAAATGAAAATAATTTAAAATACGGCGAATGACAATCATTCTTTTGGTGCTTGTTACAATGAATTTCAGGAAAATTACATTTCATGATTCAATTTTGACAATTTGATGTTTGAATCGAATATTGGTTACACATACGTTTCTATGTTCATAGCTTACTTCGAGTTTTTTTCTGAACATACAGTATCATCACGACATATTACCTATGCTGGGCGTACCAATCTGCTTTATCACATATATCGGTAAAGATGATGACATATTCGTACCGTGCGGACGTTTACTAGGCGTCACCACACATGCATTCATTGCTGGCGTTGAGAGTGCACCACAGGGGTCATTTTTATGCCATTTAAAATTCGAAATAATTTTCGCGTCAGTCAGAATCGAACCCGGATCAGCCACGAGACCTCATATGACTTTTCAATTAAAGCGGAGAGTAAAAATCCGTGAATAAAAATTACTTCAGCATGATGTACATTATAAGTTATAACGGACGATAAATATTAATCAAAAAATTTAAAATAAACTAAATATGAAAACAAATATTACACTATATTGTATTTCAGATAAGAATAGTTTTTTTTTTATTATTATTGATGTAGACCTTTGAAGAATAGAGTTAGTGGCACTGCGGAGCCAGCCTGTTTTACACACATAAAACTTATGAATTAGTTTTCTTTCGTGCATGACATACTTGACAACTCGAAACGTCAAAATCTGATTTATAATTCTTTAATAAATAAACTGTAGTTACTTAAAGTGGTTAGATAGATTATAAAGTCAAAATGGAATAAATAATATACCTGCTTCCTTACATATCTTGCAATCTTCAAATTTCTGTTATAAAAAGAAAGACGAATAATTTTCAGAAGACTAGTAAAGAAGAAAATATTTATGAAGAAACAATAATAATTAAACAATATATAAACTATATAAGGTGCGTTCGGTAAGTATTTCGGAGGCAGTGTAGTTACAGAGTAGTGCATAGATGGATTACAACTACGTGATAATCGTGTTAACAGTGCACGTGAATTAACCGAACGCTACGATCATTACTGCTTGACAGTTTATACATAACCAAAAATTATGAATCGTCAAGTGTTAAGTACTGTGACGATGTGAATCTGTCACAAGTTTTGCGGATTAAATAGTTCAAAGCCGTGTAACTCAGCCCTTATTAATCCGCGAACCGTGAAAACTTTTCTTCCCGACAATTGGGATAAGGCGCGTAATTTGACCGGGAAATAAACCACATAAAGGGTCGATAACACCGTGTTCCATTTTTATCCTATTTGCCCTGTTCTTTTATGCAGTTTTGCTATTAGTAAACAAACTTAAGCTGGTTTAATTAGTAGGGCTGTATAAAAGCAGGGCCTGCGTTTGCAGAAGACAGTTGTTGACTGCGAGTATTCCTCTCAACAACTAAAGCCGATTGCGAGTATTCCATCGGCTCTTGATTGCGAGTATTCCGTCAAGACTTCGAAACCGATCTCCAGGTGAGCAATTTTTCCGTTTTCTTTAAAACCCGGACCGTGAGCATTCCGTCCGAATTGTTTAGTTGTTTATTGAAAGTCCGTCTTAGTGTCTCGTTGTGAGCTTCAGACGCCCAACGTCGCAACGCTTGTTGAGCGTAAGCCAAAGCATCTTCGAAGGGCGTATTGAAAACATCCAGAGACACTACGACTGACACCGGCCGTAATCATCTCCGTGGAGTAAATTCACCAGTTGCGCGTGTCTAGCCATTTTACAGTGACTCGTTGCGAGTTTTACCGACTTGACGTTTCGACGCCGCCGGCGTGTAAACCCGGGTGTTACAGACGTCAAGTCCGCGTGTTTATCCAGAGTTACTGTAAAACGGCCCGTTAGTCCAAATCGAGTATTTTAGCGTCCATCGACCCAAGTGCGTTTTTCCGACTCTGCGTCGCGACGCCCCAGTGCGTAAGCCGCGGAACTCGAGGCCTAGAGTCTGTGAGGTTTGCCTGGGTCGACTTTCTCGTCGTACACCGTATCTACCATCGATCCCCACGTACTCCGCGAACAACCGGTTACAAGTATCACTGTCGCGACGCCCCGCGTCGATCTGCCGATTATTGCAGAAACGCATAGCTACACCTCGTCCGTCATTACTGCCGTTAACCGCCGAACCAACGCGACATCAGCGTCGCGACGCCCGGCGTCGTTTTGCCGATTATTGCAGAAACACATAGCTACACCTCGTCCGTCATTACTGCCGTTAACCGCCGAACCAACGCGACATCAGCGTCGTGACGCCTGGCGTCGATTACACCAAAACCATCCAAATACATCTAGACAGATCCTTAAGATCACCGTACCTACCGTTTGTCCGCCACCGTCACCGCCGTCACGACGCCTAGCGTCAAATCACGCCGAAACCGTCCGAACACATTTCCAGCTACATTTTTGGATACCCGTGCATCTACCGTTCATACACCGACATCACCGCCGTCGCGACGCCCGGCGTCGTTTTTCCGAAAACCAGTAAATCGTATAATTCGCACACCCAGCATCATATTGTACCCATCAGCGACCACCATACTCTTTTGTACAGCGAGTTGTTATACAATAAAATTGTCTTGTACCTTTTATTGTAATTGTGTTCTTCATATTTCACCCTATCTCCAAACCTGCTATCCGACCGTTGGCGCCCGAGCAATCTCACGCCAACTTTCTGACCGCTATCCCCAAAATAGCGTTACAGTACTGTACTATATTTTGAACATGATATCTTATTTAACGATTCGTCTGATGAAGAAAATGAACAAATTGAAAAAGTTTATAACTACGCAGAAAGCATAGTCCCAAATATGCCGAACAAGCAATTATAGGTTAAGTTGTATTGAAACCACGCTCGCCGAGGTTGAGCAGATAGTGCGTAACGAAATTAACTACACGGTTATTTACCGAACCTTAGATGATGCAATCTTTTTTCTGCACTGGAATAACCGAACGGTTATGGTGCATATCGTGAGGAAAGTGCAAATCGTTCTGAATTACCGAACGCACCTTTTCAGGGAGGAATCGAAAGTTGAAAACATGGTTTTTCTCGGAAGTTATTACAGATACAAAAACAATGTTAAGATAAAATTTTTAGTACTTCTAACAAGCTAACTAAATCTGTATAAATCTAGTTGAAACCAAATATACTTTTTAAAATGGAACAGACTGTATATTCTTACACAGAATAATAGAAAATATTTTTTGCTTTAAAAAAGTATAATGGTTTTTGCCTTTATACTTGATAGCTTAGAGTTTTTGAAGAAAATATTACAATTACTAAAGAAGAAATTATTATTTGTTATGGAAAATAATGCACAAAATACAATACACATATTATATATTTACCTACAAAAACTGTTCAAAATTACCACCGTTCTCTAGTCACCGTTCCGTAAATTTTCATTTACATTATTTGTATTATTTAACTCGACAACAGGTTGTCTTATTCTGATAATAAGTTCATCGAGTGTAGCAACGGCACAGAAAAATATCCAAAGATGGAGAGATCTTGCAGGCCACAATATAGGGCCTCTATTGCCAGGAATTTGGGAATTCTTGATCAAATAATTAGTTACAATCATTGCATTGTGGGAGGTGCTCCATCTCGTTGAAATATTATTCCGCGTGTAATTGCTAATGGCATATCATCAAAATAATCTTGAAGCTCATTTTGCAAGAAGTTTAAATATCTTTGAGATGTTAAGATGCCTTCATAAAAATCTGTTGTGGCCAGCACAATACCTCCCGCCATTTTCATTTTATGTTGCATAGGGCGCGAGCAGTTATGTGACTTTGTTAGCCTTGGCAAGCAGATATGGGGGTCCGTGTCAAAATGTCCCCATGTGGATTATTTTCCTCGACAAGTATATTCCATACTATTGATGATAAATAAACATCAAAATATTTTGAAATTTTGAATGAAAAATTATGACAAGTATGACATCTATATAAATAACAACTAGCCGTTATTCTGACACGGATCCTCATCTGCTTGCCAAGGCCAACAAAGTCACATGACTGCTCGCGCCCTATAAGTAACGAATTTAACATTTAATTATCTTTATTATTTGTAGTAACAAAATTTAAAAAAATAATTTTATTTTAGAAACTACCACTTCGGGTTTCCAATTGTTACCAGAACCTATTCAACTCTTCCCATTACTGTTAGATTGAGGAATCAGTAGTTACACAGGTCTTTAGACTTATAGAATTTTAGAAATCGTACCTACAACGTCCTCTTTCTCTCTCTCTCTCACTCACACACACACAGACATAATCGTAAAAATATTAAAATCGAATTGTACGGACCTTTTAACGTGCTTATTCACTAAAATATGGATATGAGATTTTTAGCATGAATCCATTACCTCTTTTAGAGAGAGATAAAAAGGGATGTTGCTTTAAATGTCAGTCAGAAATGCACTGCTTTTTTCACCTCGTCATTGATGTTCGTCCATTTTTTAACAAATCTACTCTTTTCTATAATCACGTGGTTAATTTGTCACCAGGAGTGTGGAATTTACTTGTCTATGAAAATAAACCATATGGAATAATTGAAAAATCACGAAATTTAGAACGAAAAATTATGTTATTTGACATCAAATACACAATTACTAGCTATCATTCTAACACGGGCCCACATATTTGCTTGTGAAGGCCAAAAAAATCACATGACTGCTCGCGCCCTAATGTATTTAACATTTCTTGTATACCTATACTCTACACCAAAAATTCTACTTATATCTATTCTTTATATTTAGATTTTTTAAATTTAAATTCATTCTGTGAAGAAATTTTGTACTACTCTTCTAATTTTTCGAAATGTTTCCAATTCATTACCGGGATTAACAGTATTTCTGAAGGGTATGTGTAATATACCTATAATTTTAAATATTTAACTATTAATACATTAAGAAATAATATAATGTATGTACTTCACACAAAAAATCTTCAGTAATGTCTCCGGATTTCTGACACTGACATTTATCTGTCAATTACAAACATTTTAAATTTTCAATTAGTTTCCATGGCATTATTTCGGCTGTAAGATTTATTACAACAGATTATTTTAAATACTTCCTTTATCTCTAAATCTATACAATAAATTATTACCAAGAAAAAAAATTCAAAAAATAATATTTAGAAGACTTTTTTTCAAGAATCTGCTACTTTTGGTTATCCAATTGTTACCAAAACCTTTTCAGCTCTTCCCATTAATGTCCGATTGGGTAATACGTAGTTAAACAAATATTAAGTCTTACAGTTTTTGAGTAATCGTCCTTCCAACGTCCCACACACATACACACACACACACACACACACACACACACAAACACACAGACATCAATCGTAAAAATGTTAAAATCTGGTTGTAGGGTCCGTTTCAAGGTCCTTGAAACGTGCTTATTTATTAAAATCTGAATATGCGATTTTTAGCATGAATCCAATACCGCTCTTAACGAGAGGTAAAAATATGGACCCAAAATAATATTATTTGTAATTTCGCATCATACATTAATCGAAAAACGTATTTGAATATTTGAATTAAATGTTTCTTGTGCATTTATTTCTGCACTTTGCCAGTAATGTGTATTATGTCTATTTAACATACCATTATTCGAAAAATTAGATTAATCGATCCATAAAATTTGATTTAAAAATATTGGATTTACGATATTAAATTAATTACAAAATTGAAGTCTTCTGTAGTGTAGTTTATAAGGTTTGTAATTATGCTTTTTCAAAATCTTGATTACGTTGAAATGTGATATATCAAATTCCATTGCAGCTTCTCTAATTGAATTTCTAGGGTAAATGTGCCAGAAAGAGTACAGTATTTTTCTTTATTTAGTATTCGTATTTCGTATTTTCCAATAGATAGCGAACCAGTTCTACGGAGTTTTCTTTCTAATTTGAAAAAGTATGAAAAACTTGGATGAAAGCGATTTGGATATTGTTGCTGGTATAATTGCCAGGGTTTGTCTTGAATTATTACTGGACGAAAAGTAATACTTTAACATATCTACCTTCTCGTTAATTGAATAATCTGCCATTATTGATTAATAAAGTAGGTAATTAGTCAACACAAACTTTCTAGGTAGGTATGTGAGCGAAAACAACACGAAACAATACACCTGTCTAATTTTATAATTAGTAATTTTGTTTTCAATGCACACTTTATTTTGAGAAATACATTTTATTATTTTCTTCAATACCTTAAAAACTATCAAGTATAAAGGCAAAAACCATTATACTTTTTCAAAATAAAAATTATATTATTTTAATTGATGTAAGTACATACGGGGTGTTCCATTTAAAAAAAGTACAAAAATAACAATATCTACGAAAATTACATTTTGTTTCAGCCAGATTTATACAGATTTAGTTAGCTTATTAGAAGTACTAAAAACTTTATTTGAACAATTTTTTTGTATCTGTAACAAAACCATGTTTCCAACTTTCGAATCCATTCTGTATATAAAGTGCCCGGCAGAAAATTAAGCCATGCTGTTGAACATGATAATAGTACATTACCTCCTGTACGTTATTTAATAGTAATTAGTTTATTATCATTACATAAATCAAAATAAATATTTGTTTCAATATTTTATTATGTAATATGAAAAGATTTTTAATTTGCACACCACTTTATAATCTGAAGCTTTTCTTCATGAGAAAACTGTTCCATACTTTCAAAAAAATATATTATTGAACGAAAATCACAAAACGCGAACTTGTTTTGATATTTAAGATGTGGTTAAGATGCCATAGAAATGTTCGTAATTTTGATTAAGTTCCATGGCTATCGCCCAAACGCCATTGGTCTCTGTCGTTATACTGATCTTGCATCAAATCTGACATATTTTATCAGTCGATGGTATTTCATTGTTCTTAAAAAAACTGTGTATAATTCTCCGAACTGTTTTCTTCTGGTCTTCCTCCAGTTTTTCGTACATGCCTATATCATTCGTCAGTGTCATGATATTATTTGTGCCAAATTCGTGTTTTCTTGTTATGCGTAACCAATATTGTCAACATGCGGTAAATACATACAATATCACACTTTGTTACTCATTTATATCACATCATTTTACAATTGAGAATTGCTTCACAGTGATAAAGTGAAATTTTTTCACTGCGTATCACCTTGGTGAAAATGAGAATTGAACCCGAGGCTTTAAGCCGAGTGAAAAAATCACTCGAGAGCACTATAAACATATTTCGGGCATAAGGTGCAAACAATATTTTTACCTCCCGCTACCCTTGGTAAGGGAGGTATAGGGATCGTGCTAAAAATCGCATATCGAGATTTTGGTAAATGACCACGTTTTAAGGTCCCTAGAATCCATTTTTAACATTTTCACGATGATGTCTGTGTGTATATATTTATGTATGTATGTATGTATATGTGTGTGTGTGTGTGTCTGTGTGTGTGTGTGTGTGTGTGTATGTGTGTGTGTGTGTGTGTGTGTGTGTGTGTGTGTGTGGATCCTTTTTACGCTCTAACTCAAATACTATCATTCAGAAAATTTGAAACCATGTATTTCTACCTTATTCTAATATGGAAAGAACTGATTAGATTTTGGTGGGAATCGGATAACCGGAAATGGCAGTTTACTTGAAGCTCAAGATAGTTTTTCTTCAAAAAATACCTTTAAATCTATTTTTTCTTCAAACGTCATAAAGTAGCATCTTTTGTGACTTGATTCACAAGATAGAAGTTTAATTTCTACGCCGCCGGAGTAGAAGTAGCTAATTTCTACGCCGCCGGCGTAGAAATAAAATAACTAAATATCCATAGAAACTATACAGAATCACCGAATAAGAAATAACTTTAATAAAAGAAACCTGTAATATCGCCCTAAATGTCACTATAACACGCTAGGTAACCTAAGAATAAAGTTACTAAATACGACCAATAGCTGTCAAATTTAAATATATAACCTCTGAATTGAAATATAAACAGAGTTTACTTTTGGAGAAATAACATTATTAAAGAATAGCAGACTTACAGATTACAATTACAAGGACGGTGACGGTAATGAGCATAAGAATACTTAGAATTAAAGTGATAAGAAAAGATTATATTGTTTTGCAGTGATTCCTGGACATATCTTTCAGCCACACTATTAGATTTCCATCCAATTGAACAACTTCTGAAGGCGTACATTATAATACATACTTGAAATTCCGACATAATTGCACACAAGGAGGATATAAAATTGCACAGTTTTTATTTAAACGTCAAAACGTAAAAAAATTCATTTCAATGTTTATAACAAAAAGTGAACAAATAAGTATCCATAGTTACAGGGCAATTGAAATCGCAAACGTAATTTACATAAAATGTAACGTCAGTAGTAGATATTTTTCTTTAAATATCTACATTTGAAGAAAAAATATAATGTGTCATTCGGAGTAAAAGTGTCTTTGTGTACCTCGCGTGCATTTATCCGACTCGCTTCGCTCGTCGTTTAAACTTCCACGCTCGACACACAAATATCACTTTTACTCCTAATAACACAATATACTATTTTTTCGCAATTTGTTATTATAAAAATTAAAGATTATTCCATTTTCTACGGGTTTGCTTTAATACTTTTTCTGTATATTGTATGGATAAATTTATTAATTATTAATATAAAAATTATACATATACATAGGTAAATGGCGGGAGATACTGTGTTGGTCACAACAGATTTTTAATTTAAAAATAACCTCTATTGACATCTTGTCATTATGACATATAACAAATGAATTTTCTTACATGTTTTGACACATTTTAGTTTGAATTTTTACACATATTTAATGAAAAATTAATTAAATTATACACATTTTCATATTAATATTAACAACATTTTCACACGTTGAAATGTAAATTTTTGCCCGTTTTATGTTTGATTTTAGAAGTGTACGCGAAAAAATGTTCACAGTGCACGAAATAATGCGCCCAATGTACCAAATAATGCACCCAATATACGAAATAATGTGCACAGTGTGTGAAATGCGTGTTGTTAATGTTATGCATACTGATATCCATGCACGAACATCAACTTTTTTTTTAACAGTTGTATAAAAATAGGTTTTATAAATAAGTACGGTTTTCTAAATATTGCTATAATTTTTTTCATTGCAGATAGTATTTTACATATTTATATGAAATTTACCTACAAAATATATCCTAAACAATATTTATCCTGTATTGAAATAAGAAATATCTCTTGTTTTTCAAGATATTTTAACAGATATTATTTCAAAGCGTATTTTTTTCCAAAACATAAATTTAACAAGAAACAATTCATGAAATATGATATGTATACATTATTTTATATACACGGTTTGTATAAATTCAATACCTATACTTTGTTATAGATGTAACACATTACCAGCAATTGTTATTCACATTGATTGCATGTTTGTTTATGTTGTTAAATTATCTGTGGAAAATATGTAACAATTACATCGTTTATGTAAATGAGTACGGGAAAATTGTTATTTAAATGAGGTCGCGTGGCCGTGTGCCTGAGTGTCTGGTCGCGAATTTGGGGACCCGGGTTCTATCCCAACCGACGCCAAAAATTATATCGAATTTTGATGGCACAAAATTGTCTCCTGAAGTGCACTCTCCACCATTACCGAAATCTGTGTACAAAGCAGATTGGCAGACCCAGCAATGGGTAATATGTCGTGATGATATATTTATTTAGTTTAAAATAAACTATATTTGCTTATGGAGAATGTTACAAAACAATCGCAAATCAGCCATTTTTAAAATGGATGATTTTCAGTATTTTAACGAATTCCTATCTATACCTTTATGAAAAGAAGCCAAATCTCATACAATCAAGCATCCAGATTAAACAAACAACTCTGCCTACCAAGAAAACATTGCTATAAATATTATGGATATCTAAGACCAGGACATAAGAAAACTGTACCAATATATCTCCTACATACTTTGTACAATGATTTTTACCAAAAAATCAACTACTAGCTAATCATGTCCACGGAGGAAGCACTTCTTTCATAGTTACATTATTTTCCAGTGTGAGTTTACAATAGTATATTGAAAGACAAGTGTTACAGTGACCTTTATTGTAATATGAGTACAGCTTGCGTAAACGAGCCGTAGGCGAGTTACGCAATTGTACACCCTCAAGGAACCAGAAAAACATCACAATGAAATAATTAAATTCCTAACAGATTGTAACATAAATCACTAGATGTACTCATTTGTAATAAAGGTCGCATTACGATAGTCAGGACCATAATTTAAAAAAAAAAACATTAATTTTGAAGCATATGACTGATACTATTTTGGAGTAGGTATGCAAGCTTGATACGGCACCTTGTGCAGTCGCCGAATCAGCCAAAGTTTCTTTTCTACTGGAAAAAGTTTGAGATAAGTCCCATAAAACAGTTTGACTGTGAAAGTGAGAGTTTCATGGTTTCAAACGAAATTTTGTTTGAACGTGATAGGCCGCTAACTTTGTATGAAATTTTAATTGAACTGAGTTGCTTGTTGTTTGAGGCTTGAAACAACTCGTAATTCTATTTTAGAGTATATGTCTGGTCTGGCAGATTGTAAAATGCTATCAGGTAGCAAATTTTACTTGAAATTTATATTAAATTAAAGCTAATCAAAATAATGTAAATAAATACATCAAAAAATTCGTATATCTGTAGGTCATCATTAAACCCATAAAATCCGTAGAATTCTTTAAATACTGTATAGACATTGGGAAATCTTGATGTTCTAAATTGAGTATTTGATTGAAAATAAATATGTATGTACTTACATAAGAGATAATATCAGTTATTAAATGTACTCATTTTTTTTTATTATTATTAGTGTTGGCGTAGAAACTTTTTACTGCTTAGTTTGTTTTCTGGTTACTTAATATTGCACTCTGGGTGTCAATTTTACCTCCCGCTACCCTTGGTAAGGGAGGTATAGGGATCGTGCTAAAAATCGCATATCGAGATTTTGGTAAATGACCACGTTTTAAGGTCCCTACAGTCCAAGTTTAACATTTTCACGATGATGTCTGTGTGTATATATGTGTGTGTGGATCCTGTTTACGCTCTAACTCAAATACTATC
Organism: Harpalus rufipes; assembly: GCA_951394225.1. Lineage (NCBI taxonomy): Eukaryota > Metazoa > Arthropoda > Insecta > Coleoptera > Carabidae > Harpalus > Harpalus rufipes. The sequence continues at coordinate 46,881,488 of OX596276.1, read as the reverse complement.
ATTCAGAAAGTTTTGAAACCATGTATTATTTCTTTTCATATTAGAATAAAGTAGAAATACTCTACCTTATTCTAATATGAAAAGAAATAATTAGATTTTGGTGGCAATCGGATAACCGGAAATGGCAGTTTACTTGAAGCTCAAGATAGTTTTTCTTCAAAAATACCTTTAAATGTAATTGTTTCTCAACTTTTTATTATAAAAATTAACGATTATTCCATTTTCTACAAGTTTGCTTTAATACTTTTTCTATATATTGTATGGATAAATTTATAAAGTAGGTAATATAAAAATTATATACATAGGTAAATGGCGGGAGGTACTGAGTTGGTCACATCAGATTTTTTAAATCTGTTTTTCTAACAGCTTTACTAGTACATACCTATGTATTTACAGTGTAAAGTTGTAAGACTATAACTTCTATTCTATACGAATGTAGTTATTGGTTACAGGTTACTTAATTCAGTTATTTATCAAGTTATCAAGACTTTTGTCTTGTTTTGTTATATGATGTAAGAATAAATAGATAAATTTGTTAAAATAAATCTTGTTTTTCATTTACAATGTTTTGTGAAAAATACGAATAAATTATACCAACGATTATAAAATAATTTTAGTTTGCCGGGTGACTGAAAATGCGATATGATTGTCAATAGCAACTGCAGTGTATTATCGAGGTTCATTTGTCCGCAGGTCGCTCGACATTTTTACCACAAAGAGATGAAAATCGAACTGATTCGTGAAGAGTTGATGTTCGATATGGTGCACGTGACGTTCCAGTGCACGTTCGATAACCGGGCCTTTACGTTTGCCAGCCTTGCAATGACGCGTGAGGAAAAGCATCTGCCCATCAGCGCATCTGTACTCTTTGAGATATTTCCCTTTTGCATAGTTTTTGGGTGAGTGTGAGTATTAATTACAATCATACATATATTAAATACAATCATACATATATTAAACATTACCGGCTTGGTGACCGAGCGGGTTCCTAGATGCGACAAGTCGCGGCGACTAGTCGAGCGAAACCTCTGCTTATAGATAAATTATAAGAAGTGGTTTCCTCGGCTTTACCGCGACTGCGCGGCAGATTGTCTGTCGCGGCAACAAACGAATGACTGGTATAGTGAGGAGTACTCCGCGACTTTCGCCGGCGGCAGGATGGCGAAATCAGCATTTTCAGCCGCAGATGATTAGAAAGTAGTTGAAGTTCGAGAAAATAATGTTTTGTATGATAGTAGCAATGATAAGTATAAAGATGAAATATGGAAGGAGATTGTAGAGAAAATATGAAAATCAGGTAAACGTAAATGAAATAATCTAAAAAAATTAATGTAGCTATAAATTGAAATTTACATTTGTAAAATGTAATTATTTTGTAAAATAATTCGCTTCCAGGGACCTGAAGCTGAACCCGAACCTGAACCGAAAACCCGATTTTTTTATGAACCTGAACCCGAACCAAACCTTTATTTGTCAAGGTCAATAAACCTGAACCGAATTTAAACCGTTTTAAATTTAGATTCGATTCGATCTGCTTAAATATATCATTAAAAATTGTGAATTCAAATTAAATTATTAATATGATTTTAAAACTAATAAATATTACCATCTCTTTGTGCTCTTGCTCTGAACCGAAATTCGAACCCGAACCCAAAACCGATGAACCGTTATAATTTTCTTTTTCTTGAACCGAAACTGAATCTGATCCGACATTTATTTTTTGAACCTGAACCGAACCTGAACCATAAATATGTTTCGGTTCAGGTCCCTGTTTGATCTGCAGCTTTCGCGTCTAGGAAAACAGTAGTGCTCTGCGACTAGCGATCGGAGTAAAGTCGCGGCGACCGGCCACCGCGGCTTGTCGCGTCTAGGAAACCGTACCTTTAGCGTACATTTCGTAGCTCGCAATCACGTCACCCGAATCATGTTTCATGTGTTCGATTTCCGCCGACCCACAATGAGTGGTTTGTCGTGAAAAAATAAATACAATTACTTGTATCACACTCGGATATTATAAGCGCCACTTATACATCTTAAATAAATATAGCAATGTCTGAAATCCAACCGGCAGTACGGAAGTGGTAAAACAATGCGGCTCGGTGTTTTCGGTTGGAAAGGGTAAACGGCGATATACAAGCCCTAGTTAGAGAGATATTAAACAATAAGCTTATATTAGCTTCAATGGGGTCATCCCACATTGTCTGCTTTAATTATGTCTTGAAAGACTTAAGGTCTGTTGGTTTGTCTTACTCGCAACATGTAGGAGTACTCTGATATTTTTCTCTTATTCGCTTAGATCAGATTTGAGCAATTACTCGGAGCGTATACAAATGAACATAATTTTTGTGTAGTGCAGGAAACTTTCAAAACTTTAGAGCTATTATAAAGAAAAAAATGTTTGAAAAACGTAGATCTTTTGATATAAAACGAAATAATAAATAATGATAATGATATGTAAATTGTCGTCGGAATGTAGTAATAAAGATAAAAATGTTCACAAAAATATAAATTAAATAAAAAATTATAAATAAAAATATTTTATTCAATAATATAATTTTCGTGCTCGAAATATTTTGCACTTTGTTTATTTACGTTAACCACATGATTGAGATTAATCTAAACACAACCCAACTGAGAAAATTACCCACAAAACTTGCTTGCTATTTCTTACTCCTCCTTTCTACATGTAGTAAGAAAATCATGATCTTAGCAGAGATGAGCAATTGCTGGATTGAAACCGAACAAAATTCAAGTAATGATCTGTGACAAACGAACTCGGATTTCCGAAAGGAGTAGAAAGAGTAAGACAAACGAACAGACCTTTAGAGTGTATGCAAATAATATTTTCACGCCGTATACAGGATATTAATTAAAAAGCGGTCCATAGGCGTTTAACATGGGAAATCAACTTTTGCTTGCGCAAAACCTCCCATTTAATTTTAGAGAAAAATGTTTCAAATAAAAGTTGAAGAAAATTAAATTCTACATCGAACAGACTTTGTTTTGTACGTTTAGTAACCTGTAAAAACCATTTTGAAATTTTATAAACATTGCTCATTTGTAGTGATAGCCATGGAAATTAAGCAAAATTACAAAGATATGTACTCGTATATCGTTTAATTGTCAGAATTTCGATTTTGCAGGTCACAAAATAATAATAAATAAAATCTGTTCATTGATTTAGGTAAAAATATGTTAGTGACTTAGATGTAGAATATAATTATCTGTAATTTTTATATGAAAATTGGATTTCTGACAGTTCAAACGATATGCATTTCTTTATAATTTTGTTTCAATTCCATGGCTATTACTAGAAATAACAATATTTATAAAATTTCAAATTCGATTTACTTGTTACTAAAATCTGTTGAGTGATTTAGATACAGAATGTAATTATCTACAACTTGTTTGAAACATTTTTGTGTAAAATTAATGAAGAAGTTTTGCGCAAGGAAAAACTGATTTCCCATGTTAAACTCCTATAACGCGCTTTTTAATTAACTTCCTGTATACAGAGAGTTTATTTTATCAGTAAACATAGAGTAGTTTTGATTTAAAACGAATTTATTTTGAACTTGCATTATCTTTATTTTTATTTTATAACACACACTTATTTAAAAACAAATAGAGTAGTTTCATTGCCATAGTTACAAAATGACAGCAATGTATTGAAGCGTTTATTTTATGAGTAAACATAGGGAATAGATGTCAAACTCGTCAAACTGTCACATTTCAAAATAGTTTTTTTTTTTATTTAATTGCAGATTATAACAGGTATAATTCAAATATAAGCCTAAGATAAGTGTCAGATGTATCTGCGGTGCTACATTTAATAATCGACCCAGCTCAGCACCAATTCGAAAAACCTATAATAATTATAGCTTGCACCAAATGATTTTTTTTTCTTTGAGGACACTTAAAAAGTGTGTATAATGATGAGAGAATGAACATTGAACAATTAAAAAACAGAATTAGTGCAGCTTCACAAAATATTACTCCCCAGCAAAAAACGAATGCTATTAATTCTTTTTATAATCGTTTAGGATATTGTTTGGAAGTTAGTGGTGCCAATTTTGAGTATTTGATAAGTTAAAATAAAAATGCCTCACTAGTTTAAGGTGAAATGATACTCCCTTTTATTTTGTTTCTACGCCGAGGCGAGCGCTAGTGTCAACTGAAATGAATAAATATGGCTGAATCGATAAAGTAGAAATATTTGTATATTTAACAGTCTCCATCTATTCGGTAATAGTCATACTTGTTCCAAGTTCTAAACCTAAAAGTAAAATATGTCGTTTGGCATTAACTCTCGTAGGTTGCCTATTGAAAATTGAACATTTTATTGAACGTATAATAATAATTTTAAAAGTATTAACGAACGTAACGATATTTTATTTGTATGAAATATTAATAATGTATTGCAAGAGGGAAGAGTGATAAAGTGAATGAATAATAAGTAACAAAATTTTAAAAATCGTACGTAACATATATTACATATTATTCCTTAATTACATAATATTTTGTATTTACCGTAGGAAACTTTTATTATGAACATATTTATAGACTGTAAGAATAAATGTTACATTTTCACAATTATTAAAAAAATTAATAATAGGTAGGTAGGTACATCACCATATAAATAATTTTCGTAAGATATTAAATGTATTGTCTTCGTATAATATTTGGTTTGCAATGAATGTTTTGTTTTTAATGTAATATTTAATAAGATATTATGCGACGGGGTTCAGAAATTCAGCGTCATCCATATCCACTCATCCAGCGTTATCACCCATGACGATTTAGTTTAGCATTGTAATAATTGCTCCTAAATATGCTAAAACAAAAAAATGAATATATTTAGTTGCATTTTTTATAAATATGTTACAATCTATATACCATTATGTATGATGTAATATAAGCCAAATAGATAATAAACCTGTTTCACATTTTTTATTTATTTATTTAAGTATTTGAAATAAAAGTTTATGCAATATTTTTTTAGTAATATATTTTTTTAATAATTTCTTATTTTCGTAAATTACCCCTGTGGTGCATTCTCCACGCCAGCAATAAGTGTTCGTGAGGTGAGACTTGGTAAACGTCCGCACGGTACAAATATGTCATCATCGTTACCGAAATCTGTGTACAAAGCTGATTGGTAGACCCAGCAATTCAAGAAAAACGCCTGGGAATGGCAAAGAAAAAGACTTTGTTTCACCACGACAATGCGCCAGCTCATTCAAGTCGTATTGCTCAATAAAAATTGACCCAACTGAAATCGTCCCCCATCTACCGTACTCGTCCGATTTAGCTCCCCCGGTCTTTTATCTTTTCCCGAAACTCAAAACGTTCTTCACTGGAAAGAGATTTCGATCCAACGAAGAAGCCATCGAAGCAGTAAATGCTTATTTTGAGGATCGCAAAGAAAACAGAACACGTGACTTTTTCAAAATATCCAAATTTCAAAAATATATTGTAAAATATCTAATAAATATTTCGAAATATTTTCAGTTTTCATATTTAGAAGGCATATAAAAATTATTGTAACAGCCCTATTATACCTTCTTGTACATAAGTATCCGAATGGTTCTGCTAATTATTTATCATGTCATAGATATGTACAAGCTTTTCATTGAGAATATGTGTTCGTACTTTCAGAATAATAGTTATTTATGTATCAATTAAGGTAGGTACTGAAGTCTACTTTTTATCATGAATGTGGAATTTAGTTGCCAAGGCCGTAGGGCTGAGGAAATAAACCATATGATAATAAAAAGGAACTTTAGTGCCAAAACAGAAAATTTGTGAAAATTAAAGGAATATTTATTTTTATATGTTATGTTGACAAATTTTTCAGCTGCTGTCAGTCACACAAACGTATGTATATTCAGTGTTGTGAATCTTTGGACATTGAAGTTATCGTAATGAACACTCAAAATTACGTGTGTTATCTCAAATCCCATCGGAATAATTTCATTCATTCTTCTTGCACATATTTCTTGTCATTTTACGTATAACTATGTACAATAATTTTCATAAGGTTGCATTTAAATGTAATCATCGTATAATGCAGCGATTCTCAACCTAGCGTTTTCCAAACCACGCCCACGTATTCAGTCATTGAATGATTCGGGCGAAACGCTTTCTGGTGATGCGCAATTCTGTTTTTGAATATTCAGGATATGAATTATTCTGTACATGCATTTCTGGTTTTGAATATTCTGAAGTTGAAGATTTTCTCCTTAATTTTTCAGTTTTAGTGTATTGTAGGATAAGAATAAAATTATCCAAATATTTTCAAAATAATTAAATCCTTCTTTATATTAATATAATAACACATTTATGTAAATGGGTGTTAATTTCATTTTAAAAAAAGTTCTCTATTTTTGCATTCTTCTCTGAAATTAATAATACCCGAAAAAAATTATTAAGTTGAAATTTACTTGAGACGCCACATCGCTGTGACTGCTATAAGACAGAAGTCGAATGATAAAGAGAGTAGAGGGAATACATCGACAATAACAAGCGCGTGAACAGTTGCGTAGTAATCGAACATATATAAATATTCAAAAATCGTTGCATTTAAAAAGATTCTTAAATTTCCAAGTGCACTTGACACCACTCGGAATTTGTAACTTCTTTTAATTCCTTTTTTAGATCACATATATTTTCTCGTGTATAAATCCACATGACTAGTTTTCTTTTGGTAATTTTAAAAATTCTTGTCCATACAACCATCGTTCATTGTTTCTTAATAATGACAATTTAGACCATTTTGTGACTTCACCTACCATATATTCTTCCAATGCTAACCTGTCGTTATTTGCCGGATTTTATTGTCTCTTGTATTTCGTCAATTCGATGACCAACAAATTATTTAAATATGTTATCCGTAGCAGTGGCGACTCGCTAGGGTAGACAAAAAGGCAACGCCTACCTTGTACATCGTAGAAATACCAAAATGAAAAATATGTTTTATCTCTACTTTTTAATAATAATAAATATTAAGTTTATTCACAATTATTATAATAATATGTCGATTCTTAACCTTTTAGAGGTTGGGAATACGCCATTCCTAACTGTAATGATAATCTTTTGGGTGCGAAAAAGCAGATTTCACTTCCACCCCACGGGTTGAAAATGTTTATGTAGGGGTTGCCTAGTACTATTGTCATAGATCCTTATAATAAGGTAGGCCAAACAAATTTTAATATAGCTGTCAAAAAATATTAATGATTTATTCTGAAAATTATTGATTTAAAAAGAGGATGATTGTGAATAAAATAGTATACATACCTCAATGTGAGTTTCATCACAGCCTCGCGCTGTATCTTACCTCAAGGATTCGCCTCTCGGTAATACACATAAGCCCTCGGCTATAAGCTATAATGAAACATCCCACCTCAGTTATTATAATATACTATTAAAAACATGGCATATAAAATATTTTCTCCAACATTATTTTAGGAACTACACATTCCACCACTACAAATTATGTTGGAATCATTCGAACAAACAGTGTGGCATAACTCCGTTTGGAATAATTACGCACGGCTTCCGACAAATCATTATGTGTTCAGCGGTATATTAGCGCGGTAGGTACATGTCTCCGAAATAGGAACTTACCTAGGTTGCTTACAGATAACATGTGATAGCCTGATGAAAAGAGAGAAATAATACTATAATTCTAGCTAAATAATCATTTGTACAGTCGTGCAACTACTTCAATGACCGCTTGGCAAGCTTCGCTCCTCTTCGTTCGGATTCGTGCTTACGGAAGATATTGGTACACACTACGCTTTATGCTTGAGACAGTACAATATAATTTCCCTTTCATTTTGTTACTGCGCATGCAACCTTGAAATGAGCTGCTATATTGGGACTACTTTTGTGTATATCAAATATTATGGTTCGGTTGCTATAGTAACGTCTGCTTGTTTTATTTATTTCTGAATTCGCGTTTGACGTTTTGAACAGTTTCGAAATTTTCTGTTAACTTTTACAGGTTTTTTTTTAAGATCGTCAGAGCAATAAGTTTAGCTAAATAATAATAAATTACTCAGAAAATTAACTATATAATATTTTGTCGACAAGTGGTAGGTAATAAATACAATTATGGAATAACGGGGAGCCAGTTATTACCAAATAAATCAAAACAAAGACATGAATTGTGTAATAAGCAATTTATGACGTTTAAATTAATATTGTTTGTTTCCTAAAAAAAATATTATTCTCTTAAGTAAGCTACATTTTTCGTATCATTTCTAAATTTTGTTGGAAAAAGTACTCTGCAACATGTTTGGAATGGCTTATTCCAATACTTGTTGTAGTTGTAGAGGATACTATTATTTATTTAGTTACAAACAACAAGCTACAAGAGAAAATATACCCCAAAAGCGCATAATTGAGTAATTGAAATCGTGAAGCATACAATCACACATTGGTCCTGCACGAGAATGTGAGAGAGAGGGAGATGAAGCTATGGAGACTGTAAGAGATAGAATATAACGCTGTACTGGGAACCAATGATCTCATAACTGTTCTGTAGATGCGCCCTAGAGAGAGAGAGAGATTGTGTTTTAACCATTAGAGAGCGACAGGTACTGTATGTCACGTGGTAGGGTCACTAGCTGTGCTCATGATACTACGAGCGAGGAGATATGATACTCACTCGTCTAATTTTGGTTTCTACTGCGCATGACGTCACGAGGAGAGTTGCTGCACAGATTCCTTTATATTTCCAAGTTATTTTTTGAAATATGAAATTGAAATTTTGTTACATATATTGCTATATTACATTGAAAAGTCCAAGTTATTATATAAATGAACGTAATTATGAATCTCGTTCTTAACCCCATGAAATTATCAGTTCAATAAAGACAAAGAAATATAAAAAATATATTGCCCGATTATTTTATAGTTTGAATTTTCTTTACAACATACTATTTTGCAGGTTTGTAGAGTATTGAAGAAGGTTTTCGAGAAATATATGTATGTTACGAAACAGGAATATATTTATATTTAAAAGACACATAAAAATAGTTTGAACACAATTTGGAGAATTTATACATTATATGAATTTATTTTATTATTTTTGACATTTTTCGTTTTTTAGACAGTTCGGTCTAACAATGATTTATTTAAAAAAAATATTCTAAAATACATTCTACATGTAAAATATAACTTTTTTGCATTGTCAGAACACTGTATAGATTCAGCCAATTTTTCCCGCAAAATCTGAACTATTTTCATTAATGTCATTATCCCTATACATATATATTTTGTAGAAAATAATGGAATTTATTAATAGGGAAAACTTTCTTAGAATGAAACTTAATAATATCATCAACAAATTTAGAACGATTTCGTTTTAATATCCGATTATTCCGGTTGTCTGTATTCTTAGTTTTTGCTGAAAAATTGTTCGGAATTTGTAATGATAGAATTGCATCTTATTCTAATAAACGTTGATTTTTAGTGGAATATTTCAACAGTTCATATTTCAGATTTCGTTGAAAATCGCTTTCTTTAAAATGCTTAGAACAGATTCTAGCATTGCAGGTTTTAAATACATCTTTACGTTTGCATGCATTTTTCCAAGCTTTACTTAGATTTACATCACTTGGAAAATGAAAAAACATGACATTTTTATCACAATTTTTAGACTGATTATCACTATTGCAACCAGATATTGCACAACGCATTTCTGTTTAACGTAATTGCTAACCTAAACCGTAAAACTAATATTTATACCAAGAAACACAGTAAAATACGGTGCTCTGTAGTGCATACTACTCTCCACGTGACGTCAGCGACCACGTGATTCTCCCACTCTTTCCTGCGCAATATCATATCTTCTGTGTTTTTAGTATCATGAACTGTGCTTGTACAGTGTGTATAGGACGGGTAGTTTTCTGCGAAATTTGCAGTGTTTCATACATAAAAATCAGGGTCGGGAACCCACCGAGATGATGAGAAAATTCTCATTTCTTCCGCAGTCAGTTTTCTTTTAGGTTTACCTTTCCAAGCCCAAAATTCTTTACCGTACATTAAAATGGGCACAACCACTCCATTATACCCTGAACCTAGCATTTTTAGATACTTTTACGTTTCTAGTAACCTCTCTAATCAATTTCATGATAATTTTGTCCAATCATACTACCCAAATATACAAACTCATTCTCCTGCTACAGCTTCACTGCATCCACCAAATTCATTCTGTCGACAATTCACTTTTTTCAAATACTAATATCTTGGATTTATCAACATTCAACACCAGATTCATATTTCTTCCAACTACATGTATTCTCTTTATCATTCTGTCAGTTGCTCCTCATTTTCAATCAAAACAACTATATCATCCGCATGTAAATGTTTTTATTTACCCCGATTTTAAGAAATTAGAACCTCGTTTGCTGATTTTTTTGCGACAAAATAACTTTGGCTGCTCGCTTGCCATTATTACAAAACATGTGAATACAATAGACAACAAAATACAACTTTACAATACGAAACGCAATATAAAATAAATGCTGCGAAAAATATGTAAGACAATGTATAAAGTCGGGAGGAAATATGGAGCCACTGATTTCATTATAGTTTATCTATTCACCGCTAGGTCTACTCATAGCGCCACTTCCTTATATTTCATGAAAATACTTACCGAATTTGTTTAAATTACGAATATATTCTATATTAAAAGATAAATATTTAAAATACGTACCTGAGACATATAGAAATATGTATAGTACCTAACACTAAACAAAATTTAACATTAGAACTTCAGACACTTGAGAAAAAAAATAAAATTAAACATTTTATTTTTTTTATGTATGTTCTCGAAGTTTAATTTTCGATTTTTTTTTATATGATATGTATAACATAATTCTGCAAAACATATTAAAGTTTAAACAAAATTTAACGTTTAGTATAGAAGAAACACATTAAAATGTATGAAAAAAGTAGGTTTTTTGTATTTTTAAAATTGTTCTCGAAGTTCATTTTTTTTTATTTTCACATATTTTATTCCCTATCTTGTTATAAATTTTTCATGCAAATTTAATTAAAATTCAACATTTAGAACTGAAGATATTTTAAAAATAATATTTAAATTATTGTTTTGGGTGAATAAATAGATACAAAGATTATTGAAACTATTTTATTTTCATGACAAATTGTTTCCTTTTTATTATTATATACGAAGAGATCATATTACATTATACAATTTTAAATAAAACATGAAAAACCTATTCACTAATTTTGAATTTCGCGGGCAGGGGTATCATTTCACCTTAATGTAGTTCTTAAGTGTATAAACATAAATAAATAATTTCTCGTGTCTTTAATTCATAATTTAATATTTATTTTAGTCTATGTTAATTATACCTATGTTTACTTATAAAATAAACGCTTTAATACATTTCTGTCAAACATTTTATACTGTAACTATGGTAATAATATACCCTATGTTTACTGATAAAATAAACTTCCGGTATACAAATGGGTAAACGTCGCTCATTTCAATAACAACCGAATTCAACTCACCCTAGTGGACAAAATGTAAATTAAGTTTATGTTTTCAAATATAAATTTGTTTAGAAGAGCGAAAAGTGAGATAAGATGTTTAATTTCAACTGTAATTTTTATAATTAACCATGGAATCAGAGTTTGAGAGGTAAATTCTAATAATTTTCCAAAAGTTGGTGTGGCTATGGCTGATAACTTTTAGGTTAGTATACTCAGACAAAATGTCACCGAAATGTGTCTGTTTACATGCAAAATTTTGTGCTCTACTACCCAGTTCACCAAAAAGGCTTAAATTTAAGCGACCCTTTAACAAAATTACGTAAATCTAAATTGTGACATGTGATAATTCTAGATCCTGGATAATTCATTTGACATTTCATATCGATGCAATATTGTCTATTAAAGGAACGCCCAAAATTTAAGTTACATTGGTGTAACTGGCCATACAACTTTTATTTGAAGTATTCTTTAAGAACATAATTTGGGAAGCTACGTCTGCATTTCACGAAACACATCTGAATATAGTACTGAACTCAATATAACATTATTTATGTATTACTAGAAAACACCATGATGCTAGATTCCTATTATAACAAAACCGAATAAGAGAGATAGCAACAGGCGGTTATGTTCTTCTTTATATACTGGCACATATTAGCCCTACATTCTGTGTAAAAATTAAATAAATAAACAAAAAAAAAATATTTGCCAAAGTCGCAATATGGTTTTGTGCACGTTATTGCGTAACGGGTTGTAAATCCGAATGGAGTTCATTCTTAAATATTTTTTTCGTCGCGTAAATTTAAAAAAATACTTCACTTTATTAGAAATTCATTTCAAAATACATATACAGGTACGTGCAAAAGTTTTGAGCCAAATAAATTTTTAAACCATATCATATTTCATAAAGGTGATACAAAAATTAAACAGTTATATTAATAAACCTTAGGTTTTTTCCAACATACAATTAAATCAGTGCGGAACTGTCCGACGCATGCGCCGTTTTAAAAGATTTGATAGTATGTTGGAACAAACCTATATGTACGCGTATGGAATGGTGATAGTTGTGATTTATATATGCTCCGGTAATTAACCCTTAAATAAAGAATTGCCAAGCAATAAACGGAGAAAGTGCTTGAGCCCGGTGAAATATAGTCAGTGTCGCGATTGAACTAAAAATAAATTGCGAAGAACAATACGGGTATAAAAAAAATTGAAGAAATAATTTGAAATGAAGGAAAAAAGTGGGACGCAGAAAAGGAAGAAATGAAAAAGGAATAATATTATAATAAGTGGTGTACCAGTATAAGATGATAACCCGAAAGAAGCTACCAGAGGAATGGTAGAAAAAGAATTGCAAATAAGGTGTATAATAAAATCTGCTTCAATTTTTTAAAAAACAACAGAGATAATGAACCCCTTATAGTGAAAATCGGGGACTTTGAAGATACAATTAAGATTATGAGAAATTAAAATAAATTAAAGAATAGAGCAAATGGAAAAAATTACATTGACAATGATTGTATACCTAGAGTAAGAAGAATGGAAACAGCAATCAGAAAGAAAGCCAATGAAGAAAAACAAAGATCTATTACAACAAATTAATAGTCAATGGGAAACAGTTGACTTCGAATGATGAATTGGGAATATTAGAGAATAATATAGCTTCAATAACCATGGATCCAGAAAATCATTAGGAATAAGTAACAATGAAAAGAATAAGACAGCAACGGATAAAGCAACCAGATACGAAAAAATAGAAAATATGTGGATGCAATGAATGAACAAAGAAGTGATGAACTTATTCGTGGACACGAACATTACAAATATGATATCACAGAGACTACAGGATGGTTAGGACATTTAGTGCGTTTACCTAGTCAGCGAAGAAAATTTTCGAATGTGGTGCTCCCAATAAAAGAAGTAGCTCGAATGGAAAATGGTTAGAGGCGGTAAAAAAGGACTTAGAAAGACTACAAATAAGAAATTGGAAAGATAGAGCCTACGAATCGTCAACAATAGATAAAGATAGTTCATAAAACCATGGGCCTCAGTGGCGTGTAGCGCTAGTTATTATAATGCATTTGTGCACAAAATATTTTGATACTAACTATAAACTATGTAGTAACAAAATAATAATTTATCGTGCTGTTCAAAAATATTGCGCCAAAGATAAACTTATACGTATTTCAAAACTACAAAAAATCGATTTACTTTTTTTACCTTCCGTCACCTCTAGGTAAGGAAGGTATTGTAACAAGGTGAGCAATAACAAATAAGTAACTTTTTATAATCTTTTCTAAATTATACTTTCAGAAATAATATCTCAACTTGTTATCTTTGTTAGTCAAAATTCTGTTTAGAAATAGTTATCATCTTTTACTAACGGACTGTTTAGTCTAGCTGTCAGAAATATTAGACAGTTATTTGTTGACAATTAAGTTTAGAAGTTATTGCGAGCCTACGTGCAGGGTTGATATTTTGATATGGATGCCATATGTTACCCCCTTCACCCCCTCGGAGATAAGGCCTCTCACGAAAGTAACTCTTTGTTTAAGGCAGTTGGTTTTAGAGTCTTGTATTGTCGAGACATGGAGTTGGTTTTAGAGTCTTGTATTGTCGAGACATGGAGTTGGTTTTAGAGTCTTGTATTGTCGAGACATGGAGTTGGTTTTTAGAGTCTTGTATTGTCGAGACATGGAGTTGGTTTTAGATTCTTGTGTTGACAAGACATGGAGTCGGTGTTAGATACTCGTATTGTCGAGATGTTTTGAGTTAGTTTGAGCGCGTAGTAGTAGACGCGCAGAGTTACTATGTAAAATGTAACCATTTAGTTTATGTGCTTAGTTAAGTTTAGTATAATCAATAATAATAAGTGTAAGTGTAAATAATAATAGCCATGTAAATAAAGTTAGTTATTTTGTAATATTAATAATTGTCTGTGTCCATAATTGAAAGTGTGTTCATCAGCCATCAAAGTTAAGTGTGTTAAGTGCAATTGTGTCTGTGTTCCGTCCTCGTTAAACAAGCGGTGGGCGAACATCAAGCGCCCACCAGTTAGTTGAACAAGTGTCATCGTTGGCAAAAGTAAGAAGTAAAAGTACAAAACCATCATTAGAGCTTCTATTCTAATCTCACTTCCTGCCCCCCCCCCCGTGTTACATTGGCGCAGTCGTCGATAGGATAATCAGGGTAATTTTTACCCTGAGTAATTATCCGAAAAGTTCCTACATTTTTTGAATTATATTAGTTTGTGACAGAGGAGAGGGTGTTTAGCGTGAAAGATGTATCCGTTTTCGACCACGACGCCAACGATGACACAGCAACCCAGGCCGTATCAGCCGTCACCGGAAGTGCTGAACGTATTACTGGAAATAAATACGTTTTCTGGTGATGGGAGTGTGAAAGAATACATCCATACCATGGTTTCAGCCAGCAGAAGATACGGCTGGGATGAAGTTTTTCTCGGCAGTGCATTAGTGTTTAGGCTCAGTGGTAGGGCAAGGGAATTATATTTTGCAGTTCCATTGTATAAGCGCCCTACCATTGGCACAGATATGGTGCGTTGGTTAGAAATAACCTATGCAGGACGCGCCATATTACCACCATCATTTTTTCCGTCTTGTACGCCAAGGTTTTACGTTTCAACGTGGACGCAGCACCAGGTTTACGCACCACAGGCGCCGTTAGATTCGTTGTCTCCAGGGCATTCGTCGGTGGCACATAGCCACGCTTCTCTTGCCATGCCTGGTGTGCACGAGTTGCCAGTAGGACGGATTAGTTTAGAAGAAATTGAATCCTTGCTGGCAATAGAGGATCGCCCTGCGGTGGTAGACATCCCGCGTCCAAAGGGTCGACAAAGTGCGACAACAGCCGTCACAGCTAGTGACGATGAGGGCGTACAAGAGGGAAAAATGACTGAAGAAGATTGCCTGCCGGAGGAAACAGCAAATATGGAGTGTGAGGACGAACACAGTGAAGTAGCTGATGAACATATTGTGGACACAGTATATGACGACAACAACCTGCACGACAAGGACCTGCAAATGGATGGCAAAGAGGACAACGTGGATGGCGACGTGGACGTGGATTTCGGCGAAGACAACGAAGCCTGCTCAGCTGTGCAAGTCTCCCGCCGCATCCATGGAAGGTACGCCACTGATGTTATCGCCAGTGACGTCATCATCCACAAGACAGAGGTGAAGTTTTTTGTGGTTATCTGTCTTAGGCCACTTATGTGTGAAGAGCCGCCCCCTGTAGTGTGAGTGCAGTGACCCTTGTATTTTTATGACAATTGTGTGACGATCTTGTGTTAGTGTTTAGTTGTGGTTCGTAGATAAGGTTTTAGAAATATTAAGTTGCATTTATAGTTTTGTAAACATATATGATATTTGTGATTCTGAAAATCACCTTAGTTATGATAGGAAAATAAAATATTACCCTTTTCCTTAAGCAATAATTGTCAGAGTACGACAATTATTTTGTATTTGTCTCTTTTGAAACTTGCATTTGAGATATGTCTATAACGTTTTATGTTTCTGTTTTTATGTTTATGATATTCGTTTATAACGACTTATATTTTATGCTTTTATGTTTATGTTCTTATGTTTTATGTGTCATATTTGTAATATTTTACGCTTTTATGCTTATGTTCTTATGTTTTATGTGAATCATATTTGTAATATGCCTCACATTTATGCTTATATTTTTGCAATATGTTTTGTATTTTTGTGTTTATGTTTTTAGGTTTCATATTTGAATGTTTTGAATATGTTGAATGTTTTATGGTTTTATGTTTAATTCGATTTATGTATGTGTTTTATGTGCATTTTGTTTTGTGTTTGCAGAATTTTTACGTTTTTCTTCCGTGAGCAGGACTTAAGAATAAATATATCAATTTTGCGATATATTTATGTCTTAAGGAGGGGATGATGTAACAAGGTGAGCAATAACAAATAAGTAACTTTTTATAATCTTTTCTAAATTATACTTTCAGAGATAATATCTCAACTTGTTATCTTTGTTAGTCAAAATTCTGTTTAGAAATAGTTATCATCTTTTACTAACGGACTGTTTAGTCTAGCTGTCAGAAATATTAGACAGTTATTTGTTGACAATTAAGTTTAGAAGTTATTGCGAGCCTACGTGCAGGGTTGATATTTTGATATGGATGCCATATGTTACCCCCTTCACCCCCTCGGAGATAAGGCCTCTCACGAAAGTAACTCTTTGTTTAAGGCAGTTGGTTTTAGAGTCTTGTATTGTCGAGACATGGAGTTGGTTTTAGAGTCTTGTATTGTCGAGACATGGAGTTGGTTTTAGAGTCTTGTATTGTCGAGACATGGAGTTGGTTTTAGATTCTTGTGTTGACAAGACATGGAGTCGGTGTTAGATACTCGTATTGTCGAGATGTTTTGAGTTAGTTTGAGCGCGTAGTAGACGCGCAGAGTTACTATGTAAAATGTAACCATTTAGTTTATGTGCTTAGTTAAGTTTAGTATAATCAATAATAATAAGTGTAAGTGTAAATAATAATAGCCATGTAAATAAAGTTAGTTATTTTGTAATATTAATAATTGTCTGTGTCCATAATTGAAAGTGTGTTCATCAGCCATCAAAGTTAAGTGTGTTAAGTGCAATTGTGTCTGTGTTCCGTCCTGTATATAATAAGCGGTGGGCGAACATCAAGCGCCCACCAGTTAGAAGAAGTTGTCATCGTTGGCAAAAGAAGAAAAGCAGTAAGTCCATGTTAGAGCATCATTCAAATAGCGACCCCTAACGAATGGGAAAAGCTGAAGAAGAAGAAAATGTTAGTGTCAAGTGCCATTTGCATGAAATAATATTACTGGAAATTTATAATCTTTTGCAAGACATTTTATGAATGGAATTTGTACATAATACACAGGATTGACGGAAGGTATTGTGCTGGCCACATCAGATTTTTTTTCTTTTTATATTGTTTAAACTGGGTTGTTCGTAATTGTAAAATAAATTATAAGTTGCTGTTCGCAGCAGTTGGTTTTTAGCTTCAGTTGAATAAAGTCAAGCAGTGATATTATTTATATCTTTTATTACAGAACTGCAGTCACATACCTAAATAATAAATAATTAAGATATATATTATAAGAATAACGATTACTCTGATCAAATAAATATTAAATACTATTTAAGACTAAGAATATTATTAAACACTTAACACTAGATTTATTTATTTAAACAATACCATAAGACTATTTATTTACACCATATTTATTTCACCATGCTTTCCAATCTCAGACTGCCGGTCGGCTACAGACTGTAGTAAACTCTCTACGCGATATTTTTATCACTATTTAGACTATTTATATCACCATTTATTTCACACCACCACATGAACTGTCCGACTTCACTGACCAACTTTCTCCAGTCACTGAACTCTGTACTGGTTTCAACTAAACTGAACTGCCTGCGTCGCTTTTATATCTCCCCAGTATTCTAGAACGTTCCAGTAGTATTACAAAAAAATCTGTTGTGGCCAGCACAATACCTTCCGTCAATCCTGTGTATAATGTATAAATTCCATACATAATTTTTCTTGCAAAAGATTCTGAATTTCCAGTAAAATTATTTCATAAAAAAATATTCAAATTGCACTTGACACTGACATCTTCTTCTTTAACTTTTCCCATGCGTGTCGTTATTATTCAGTTCCTTTTCTCTCAAGTCTCCCGCAATACAGTCCTTCCATCTTATCTTTGGTCTTCCACAGTTTCTTCAACATCCTATTACTAAAGTATTCATTCTTGTTCCAAAATATTTCTCCATTTCTCCTCATGACATGTTCAAACCAATGTAATTATATTTCTTGTATCTTTCTAGAAACTTGTAATACTAGAGTTATTTTCTTACCGTATCTTTCCGTGTTTTCCCCAACATCTACTTCAACATCCTCATCTCTGCCACATTAAATTACTTTTTATTGATACTGACATCTATCAATTTGAATTATATGAATATATTAATAGTTTCCATGTTTAGCATAACTGGCTGAATTATAAAATTTAATTTCTTTAAAATTCTTTAACTCTGTATCTATTGAATATGAAGTATAAAATGTAATCAAATCGTATAGAGAATAATATATTCTTTAAGTTATAATAACGTTAAATGTCAATAAATCAAATTTAACTGTTAAATCTTCAAATGAGCGTACTTCCGGTTCACCAATTATAACCAAAATATTATCACCTTTTCGTTTGGATATAAACTCAAGGAATACGAAAAAATTATAATATTTGGAATTATGGTATTGGAGTTATGCGATTCAAAACTATGGCACATACACACACAAACACACGCCCGCACGCACGCGCACACACATACAGACAGACATCATCATAAAAATAGATGTATGCGTTGTAACGGTAATCATTTATCAAACATTTATCAATTTATTAATGCTAAATGTAATTTTTGTAACAAAATTGAATACATAGAACGAACATGCATAGCAAAGAAGCGAGAACAGAGTTCAAAGATTGAAGATAGAAGAGGCAAGAATAATGGAATAGCACAACTGCTGGAAACTGACATCTGAGTCGTTAACAGAAACTCATTGGATTATGAAATCTACAACATATCTAAACTACAAGTCAATCGCATTCCTCCAACGAAAACGATCACCAGTATCGAAGGTAAACTCCATGAATTTGAAATCGACTCCGGATCGGTATGTATAATCATACCTTATAAATTATTTAAGAAAGAATGGCCTGTTTTAGTAGGACCAATCATTTCAAATAATACTAAATTACGAACATGGTCACATAGGTTCGCTAATAGTACAAGTAGAGTATGCACATAGGAGAGAAAAGTTAATCTTGACCATAATTGATGATGAGGGAGCGAGTTTGGTTTGGAGAGATTGGTTTGAAAAATTAGGCATAAGATTAGAAGGTGTTTAATGCAAAAAAAATGAAGACGTTTTTATAGATGAGTTAGGGCATATAAAGGACCGGCGGTTATTATATTAGTTGATCCATATATCAAACCGATATTTTTAAAAATAAGAAGAGTTCCATACGCGATTCGTCCAGAATTAGATACAAAAATAGATAAACTTGAAAAACAAGGAGTATTAACACCTATCCGATATTCTTAATGAGCAACACATGTAGTACCAGTTACAAAGAAAGAATAATTCATACAGAATTTGTGGGAATTACAGAACTACGATAAATATCGCTACCAAAGTACCTACTGCTAACGAAATGTTATCATCCTAGAAGGATGTACCATTTTTTCTAAATTAGATATGAAACAAGCATATCAGCAACTTACTGTAGATGACAAATCTGTAGAATTTTTGACACTAAATACACATAAAGGTCTCTATAAAGTAAATCGTTTAAAATTTGGAATTTCGTCAGCTGGCGCAATTTTCCATAGATTTATCGATACATTACTTAGTGGTTTAGTAGGTGTAAAAGCATATTTAGATGATATTTTAATTGTAGGTAATACCGAAACACAGCACAACCAAAGGTTACGAGAGTATTAAAGAGATTTCAGGAAATGGATTACGAATTCAAAAGATAAATGTAAATTTGCAATTCCTGAGTTACAGTTTTTAGGTTTCCGCATTAATAAAAAGGGACCCAGCCAACAGATGCCAAAATAAAATCAAATAAAGAGGCTCCAACACCTATAGATAAACAACAACTACAGTCATTTTTAGGTTAGCTAAATTTCTATGATTGTTTTTTTTTAAATAATCGTGCTATAGTATTAGAGCTACTACATCGATTATTAGATAATGGAGTTAAATGAAAGTGGACTGCAGAATATGATGCAGCTTTCCAATCGGCAAAATAATTACTACAGAGTGATGCAATCCTTGTACACTATAATGATAAAGAACCGTTGATTTTAGTATGTAATGCATCTCTAATGCTGAACGAAATTACTCACAAATAGATAAAGAAGCACTAGCGATTTTTTTTTGTTTTACTAGATTTCATCAGTATATCTACGGGCGGAACATAACTATTTTTACCGACCATAAACCACTATTGGGACTGTTACAAAATAAAAAACAAATGCCACAAACCATATCACCACGATTGTTAAGATGGAGTTTAAAATTAAGTGCATACGATTATAGTTTACAGTCAGACCGGGAGGACAACTAAAAAATGCAGATGCTTAAAGCAGACTCCCAGTAGAAACTAAGAATGGAGCTGTGCCTGATGTAGCAGATGTACTTTTACTTGAAATGGTTGATCCAACACCAATAAAAGCTGAATAAATAGCAAAAATAACAAAGATAGAATATATCTAGGATTATGTATGGGGCTTTATATGAGTGGCCAGATAAGAAACCAGATAATGAATTTTAGATCATATTTTGACAAAAAAATGGAAGATTTCGACATATAAGAATTGTTTATTATGGGGCAATTGGATCATAATTCCAACAGTCATCAGACAAAACATTAAATATGTTGCGCACACAACTCATCCAGGTATAGTAAATATGAAAGCGTGGAAGGCGTTTTGTATGATGGCCGCGATTAGACGCAGAGATTGAAGAGACTGTTTGTTTGTGTAATATTTGTCAGAAATCAAGAAATACACCGCAAAGAGCACCGATGCATCTATATGGGAATGGCCTAGTAGACCTTGGTCGAGATTACATATGGATTTCGCAGGACCAATAAAAACCCCGTTATTGGGGTACTTCGTAGATTATTTACTACACATGGTATTCCGTATGTCATTGTCTCGGTCAATGGAACTGCATTCATATCTCAGGAAATGAAATTAGTCATAAAAGTAATTGTATTAGAAGAGTTACAGTATCTCCATATCACCCATCATCAAACGGACAAGCAGAGCGTATGGTACAGACAGCAAAAAATGCGATAAAGCGAATGAGAATAGGTGGGAAATATTTTAATGTTAAATTAGCTCGTTTCTTGCTAGTACAGCGTATTACTCCGAGTGCGACAACAGGAATGAGTCCATCATAATTACTAATGAAAAGAAAACTCCGAAAGTCTTGAATAGACTACATTCAGATCTACAAGCTGATGTGCAACTCAAACAAAGATATAATTCAAAAGTGTGCAGTGTTAATTTACGTCAGTTTCAGATAGTTGATCCTGTATATGCCCGAAACTACACATCAGGTGATAGGTGGATACCAGCACATATTTTAGAGGAGACAGGACCTATCTCTTATCGAGCACAGAATCAAGACGGGGAGATTTTACGCCGACACGTAGATCAACTCCGTAACAAATTGGATGAATCTACCAACAATCCTCCCGAGATACACGAAGAAATAACATCAACAGAAGAAAGTAATAGTGCAAGGTATACAGACCTACGACAAACATTGCAGTTCCAGAGAATCCAAATCGATCAACATTACGTTCACAACGGATAAGACGTCCACCTGTTTGGACGAAGGATTATCAACTTTAGGGGAAAGGAATGTTATGTATTTCACAGCCTACATTATGATATATATATATATATATATATATATATATATATATATATATATATATATATATATATATATATATATATATATATATATAAAATTATTTATTATGTACGTGTTGCCTGATAAGGACAAGAATAAAATATACACTTCTAAATGTCACATTTGTATTTGTTCATTCCTTGTAATAAACATAACAACTTACTTATGACATTTTATCTGTTTTTTTGATAACGAACTGTGTATCCATATGCACTGCATGATATTACCATTTTAAAAGAATTCTGAAATACAAAATAAATCACACTTATATTGCATAGCATGAATGATAGAACATAACCTAAATTACCAGCATGCTACATTGTATTTCACATTAAATAAAAGCAGAATCTTATTTGTAGTAGTATTTTCAAATATATTTCACTTTGTTCTAAACTGATATGCCGGAATCACAAAATTTGTTTTTAACTTTTGCACAAATGATTAAAATACATCTTGTGATAGTGCCCACAGATGAGTTAAGCGACAACCTCTCATCTCTTAAATAGATATGTTATCTCTGCTCTAATCTACTTGACTGGTTCACTTCGTAATTACTAGCCAGGGTCGGATTTATATTAGCCGAAGCTCCCCTTTCATAAAATAAATTGTAAATATATTGATAACTCCGATTCCACAATACCCTTTCAGAGTGCTGCTGTTCATATTTTATATTTAAAATATAATACAATATGTATAGAAATATATAAACAAACATTAATTACAAATAAATATATAATTTTTTATTATACCTGCATCATAATCACTGATCCGCGTACTAAAAAGCGTGCATAATCTCAAGTTTAAAAACACGCCGTGCTTTAAAATCGCTAAGCAACAACAAACGTTATCAATTTGTTTATTTATAATTTTCAATGAAAATAACAAGCAATACCTACTGATTTACTTCAATTATTCATATAATAATATAATTGTAATATATAAATGTATGATGAATTTTAAATAATATATTTTCCTTTCCACCATTTGTAAACTATTAAAATGTAACACATTTCACATCATATGCTTAGCACATGCGCAATATTTGTGATCAGAATTTACCAGCCGTGAAGCCACTGTTTTAAGATTAGAATATTACTACACCTACAAAGGGAATTGTCTTCTGCAAGAATACACCACAAATAGCGACAACCTTGAAAATAAAATAATTGTTATTATATATTTCTCAAAACAGTCATGACATAAACTGAGTACTTTCAAAAATAAAAAAAAGTAACATCAGGGGCTTCTAGGAAAAATTTACGTAAGTCTTCTTCTGTAAAAACGTAAGATTTCTTAGCTTCATTTCTTTTATTTAGTCCCTTCATACAGGCATGCAGCTCATGAAAGGATACTAAATCTATTCCATTTTTGATTTTTAGCATTGTTTGAAGTTTTGAATGCATGTGTAGCAGGCTCGCCTATTATCTAGTTCTAGACTGCTGCTACATGGCCCTCCCGACCAGGAAAGCTAATAGAGTAACGATAGTGATAATTTTTGGAATTTGTTTAGTTTTTGATTTTCGAGGAAATAAAATTGACGTTTTTGTATTTGGTATTTTACAATTTAAGAGTTCTGTTATTTTTCTTTTACAAAGCGCGGCAGCGGAGTGGTCTGCCACGCCGGAGGTAGTAGTTACTATAATTCCTACGTTTGTGTAGCTACTACAATTGGTGTGTCTTCTATCTTTAGATTATTGGTCGGTGTCAGGAACTCTCCAGTTGCAGGGCGCTACACATCGTCGTGCCTTGGACCCGAAATTGTGATGGTACCAACAATATGCACTTGATGTTGATGACAAATTTCGACGATCTTGATAATTTGAAGTTCTTCGCGTTAGTAGATTCTTAAGATTTCGTACCTCCATTTTTAAGTCGTCTAACTCTTGGTACTCCGAAAAAGCCAGATGGGGAAACAACTTGAACCGATGAATTTGAAATGCTTATAATTTTATCCGCCAATTCTGCTTTTAGTTCCAAATCTTCTTTACCAGATGAAATTACCGCTACTTGAACATTACGCGGTAATTTTTGCAAGAACAATTCTTTCAAAATGAGAGGGTCTAGTATTCGATTTCCAATAAGGCTCTTCATCTCCCGAATCAGAAAACTAGGCTTGTTGTCTCCAAGTTCGGTGGTTGACAGAAGCTTTTGAAACTTCTCAGCATCGGATAAGGTACTTCTTTTAATTAATTCTTCCGTAAAAGTTGAATAAGGGTTGTTAGGTGGACGTTTTAAAATTAAATCCTTAACAATGAGCGCATGATCAGACCGAAGAGAAGAAATGGTCTTGTTATATTTACTAATCTCGGAAGAAATTCGTTGATTTGCAAATTCAGCCTCAATCTGCGCGAAACATAACTCCGGATCGTCTGGCCAGAATTCTGGAAGCTTGAAATTGTGTGAAACAGCAATTAGAGAGTCTTCCACCTCCAATCTAGGAACTTCGTAAGCTTGGGCAGAAGCCATTTGTCCTAACTTCGGGGTCACCAATTGTAGTAGCTACACATACGTAGGAATTATAGTAACTACTACCTCCGGCGTGGCAGACCACTCCGCTGCCGCGTTTTGTAAAAGAAAAATAAGAGAACTCTTAAATTGTAAAATACCAAATACAAAAACGTCAATTTTATTTCCTCGAAAATCAAAAACTAAACAAACTCCAAAAATTATCGCTATCGTTACTCTATTAGCTTTCCTGGTCGGGAGGGCCATGTAGCAGCAGTCTAGATAATAGGTGAGCCTGCTACACATGCACCAGAGAGTTGAAGATTTATACATACTAGACTGTTATGAAATATAAAATATTAAGTCAAAAAATCAAGTAAGTAATTATAATTGCGGAATATTACCATTTCCAACATGTAGGCAAGCATTGACAGTTTTCGAATTCTTGCTCTCCATCCACTTCATTAATTTTTCATATTCTTTAAATTAGGCTTCCTTTAACTTGTTAGGAACCAATTTAAATGCAGCTTGTTCACCCAATTCTTGTATACTAGATGAACTTTGCTTCTCCGTTCTATTTGCGTTTTCCGTCTTAACGATAGTCCTGATGTTTATGATAAATAAACAACAAATTGCGAAACGGCAAATCCGCACAGTAACGTACACAACAAATACTAATCAATATTCATGTTAACGATGTTACGTCATAATCACACAAAATTATGAAACATCAAAATTTCAGAGCCTTTCTTCTAGCATATTGTGCAGGTATAATAAAAAATAGCGTATGATACACGTATATAAGAGCCATTAAAGTACTCGTGTCTTTAAAAGCGCGACGCGACATTATTTATCAAATCATAAATAAATAACTACAAATCTCAAACTACACAACGACAACTATTAATATTTAAGCACATACTACTCAAGGAACCAAAAATTTGAATTATTATTACAAGAGGTAATTTTGTTTCAAAAAAAGGATGTTACTTTAAATGTTTGCCAGAAATGCACTGCTTCTTTGACCTCGTCATTGATGTTTGTACACTTTTTAACAAATTACCCTCTTCTATACTCCTTTTTTATTAAAACTGACACTATAGTATTTCAACATTCTTTGAAGAATCTTATGAAGTTTCACCTCCTTTCGCCAAAAAATGTAATATTTTGCTGCTCTCCAACGGTGTAAACATATAAGAGCACCATCTAATGTACAGCAGTTCTCAAACATTTGTTAGTGTTACCTTTTTATGGTATCTTGACATTCAAGTTTGAAAATTACTGTAAAATCTGTACTACTAACGACATTTATAAAATGGTCAGGAAGTATTCTCAAATTGTTGAGCCCGTGGAACGGTCGCCCATGTCGTCGTCGTCGACCCTTCTGTTAATGTGACTCCGTGCATAGCCAATTAAAATGGATAGTAGGGTGAAAATGAATAGGCAGAAGACGCACGTCATCAGCCTGAAAAAAAAAACTATATAAAATAAAATATAACGCAGAAATTAATTGTTATTTATTTTAAAAAAAGACGAAAAAATATACTAGTAATAAAGAAACGTACAGGGTGGTGACCGGCACAGCCGAACATAGGATTTTAACATGTAGAATCAGACTTTCCTAATTTCCTGCTTCCCTAAGTATTATAGGTAAAAAAGCTTAAAATAAAATCACCTTAAATATAGCAATAGCCATAGAATTGAGACAAAATAAGTAACAAATGTCTAACGGTTTATCTGTCATGTTAGAGTAATTTATTTTTAATAGGTAGATATTATTTCTAATTTCTGTTTCAATTCACAATTGTCTGTTAATTTAAATTGATATTTGTTCACTTGAACAGAAATTACAAATAATAATCAAAATAAATTAACCTAGGATGACAGATAAATCGTTAACATTTGTTAATTTTTTGTTTCCATTCCATGGCTTTAGCTATTTTTGGGGTGATTTTAGACATTTTCATACCTAATTTCTGCCGTTACAGGGCATACACAATTAATTTTGTTTATTGATTCAGATGCAGAATTTTATGCCCTACAACTTTTATTTGAAGCTAAAATAATTAGGGAAGCAGGAAATTACGAAAGTCTGATTTTACATGTTAAAGTCCTATGTTCGGCTGTGCCACTCACCACCCTGTATGTATTAATGAATTCACAATTACGTCAATCTTTATTCTTTTTACTAAATATAAAATTATTTGACATGATCATTCTCTGTAGAGCCAACGTATGGTTCTAAAATAAACTACAATTATTTCAAATAATATATATACAATACATTACTTAATACTAGTACTTTTTTTTCTTTTTTTTTTTAAATAAACACCCAATAATTTATAGAAGTTATATTCCATTTTATAAGGTTTTTTCACGTTGATGACAAGCATCTTCTGACTAATCATTTTCAGTATACCTACAATAAATTATTTTTAAATAAAACATTTGTAAAATTATATGTATACAAGAACAAACCGAGAAACAAACCACCTATATGCTTTTTTAATGATTTTTTTTTTTTTTAGTTCAGACATGGTAGTTAGAAGTATAGGAAACTCACTCATGGTAATCCTACCAGACTTATTAGGAAAGAAAATAACAAATTGGTTTAATCTAGTCAGGCCGTTAATAAACTTCAAATTTCAAACGGTATGTTAAATATAATAAATTAATTTATAATGAACTAATACATAATTCTTATTTACTAGATATTAAATAGAACGAACAATATATTTGAGTTGTTGTCCGTGGACCCCGTATTAAAGGAAATCGACGACAAAAGATGGAAGGAAGTGTCAGCGGGAGAAGATTTTGTGATGCCTGAAGATAGAAATATTCGACTTAAAGGTAATTTTCATGTTTTTATAGCATTTGTAAATATACATTCTCATTTGTCATCATTATTACATTAATTTTATATAAGTAATAAAATAAAAATATCTGATATAAAATAAAAGTTGATTTTTATTACGAGAAGGTAGCTATTAGCATATACATTATATTTGACCGTAGTTGGCAATTATAGTAAATATGATTAGACAGAAGACGCACGTCATCAACATGAAAAAAACCCTTATAAAATGAAATATAACTGGTAGAAATTGTTGGGTGTTATTTATTTAAAAAAAGAAGAAAAAATATTAGTATTATGAAACGTATATATTAATGAAATTTAGAAATATAAGTCAATCTTTATTCCTTTTACGGAATATAAAATTATTTGAAATAATTGTGTATGTACATACTTCATTTCACGTAAGAAAATAGCGTTGGTTTAGATAAGTACTCATTTTTTTTTAATGTCTAACTATATACGAGTTACTGGTAGCAACATTTATTTTTAATGGAGGTTATAGTAAGCTATGGTATTTTTAAATAGAGATTTTTTTATTTACAATGATATAAAACAGTAATAATTTATTTTCATAATTAACAGAAAAAATAACAAAAGTTTTTATTTATAATAAAATTGAATTGAGAAAATGTAAATCTAAAGCTACTATGAAAGAAAATAAAATAACGCAACATCATACTTTTCCCAACAAGTAAAATTCATTTTGATTACACGTAAAAACTTCAACTTTAACAAATAAATTCAATTGTTGCACTTTTTAACAAATTCTAGTTTATCATTGTTTCCACATTTATCACAAAAAATCGCATGCCAGTCTCAGTCATACAAAACAGACTATTCGTAATGCAGTATTTTTTATTTCCATGGTAGTTATATCGTGAAATCATTTTCAACAGAATTAATTGAAATTTTAAGTACATCTCAACTGAAGTATAATCTACCTGCTCTCCAAGTTTTAAAACAATTGATCAAGCGGTACCTGCGATATTTGGAATTAAATTTGGCCTTTTTAACACGTGAAGAATAGGAAATGGCAAAATAAACACAACATTTTAAATTATAACTTTTATATCAATTATGACATTTAATCGAAAAACTAGTATGTTATAGATAACTAATTAACGGATTTTATGTAAAAATTTGAAAATTATTTACCACACAGATTTAATTTTATTGCCTCTAGAAAATTATAATCTGAAGATACGATAAATAGGTAGAATTATACTTGACAACCATGTACAAGTCTCCAGATAGAGTGTCAGTTAACAACGCCCACTGTATGGTATTAGCGAATAAGAGGTGTTCTGTGGTTAAAGGAATTTCAAACGTACATTCGAAGGAAATATTTTTAATTTGGGTATTTTACGTGAAAAGCATGAAAAAGTTCAAACAGTATAATACTACTTTCGTAATTTTAAGAAAGAAATATATTAATTTATTTTGCACTAGTTGCAATTTTTTTAATCATGTTTTTTGATATTATACCTCTGAAAACCGTACACGGTTCGACATTTTCACATATGTCAAAATTAAAATTCAAGCTCTGACTGAAAACAAACCAAATATTTCTGTCCTTGTCTAAGTGCGACAGTGCGACGTTGCCACAGTTATTTTTCAACACTCGTGCTGTTGTGTGAGTAAATTGGAATACGACACTTTTGTATGTGTTAGTGCGAGTGGTACAGTTCAAAAAAAAAACTTTTCTACGGAAAAATAAAGTAAATTCGTCTGTTACAGTCTTTGATATAAGCTTTTAACAATTTTTACACAATCTATGTATATAATATAATGTTAAAAAATATTGATTATTGCAAATATAAACCATTAGCTTAATTTTTATTTTGAACATAGAACAAGTTTTTGATAGGTACACTCGAGTGACAACTACCTTATTAGCTACACTTTGACACATATTGACCACATAAAAACAGATTATAGCGCAGGGCAGTAATAATTTTCGTAATATCGCAACGTACCGTAACGTAGAAAGAGAAAAGTTGACGATTTTTGGGTTTTTGACACGTTACGGCATGGTTCATCACGTTACGGCTTACTTCTGTATAAATTGTCACATACGTTTGCATTGTTGTATTCTTTACGATACGTTACGGCTTACGCTGTATAAATCTATCTTTCTGAAAATACGCCTAGATGAACATAAAAGAAATTCCAACAATAATAACAAAAATATAAAATGTGCGCTAGTGGAACACTTTAAAAGCAATAAACATGAATTTGATTTCGAAAACACAAAAATATTAGCAATATAATTAAACCTTCAATAACGACTAACTTTTGAGATGTTATTCATAAAACAAGATAAAAATGACAAATTTTCAAACGGATATAGAACATCTTAGCTTAATATACAATTTAATTAACATTAAAAATTAACATAAAAATAAAAAAATAAAATCAATAGATTAAATATTACACGGAAGCACAATAAGACATCTACAATCAAGGGGTTCATCATCACAACAGGTTTTGCAGCATCTAGCCATACATTGGTCCTGCATTAATTATTCTAAAATTAATCGAATTAGTCCTTATATCTTGTGTTATAAAAATCTGTAACCGTTACTTTGCTATAATTTTTGTATTCTTCCGTTTTTATTATATTCATCCAACATACGTTTTTTTATATTTGGCGATTTTCACTCTGTGATCTGTCGTATTTAACTAATTATGTATTTATAATTTTAAATGTCCGTCTTTTAATGTATTTGCCGTTATGCACATATGTAATTTTTGAACTCAACAATTCTGCAAGTTTCATTTCTTATATTATTGTAATCTATTTTTTGTATTATATTTGTGTTCACAAGTACTTTATTTTTCTCTTGTGTATATATTGAAGAGCCCTGAAAAAGACTATGGTATAGTCGAACCATTGGCGTGAATAAGTTTTATTATTGACTGCATTTCCGAGAAATTGTTACTTCCCGTTTATTTTATTATTTATTAATCGGATGCTTAAGGTCTTAAACACACTTGATATTATATCATCAGTTGTTCAACATAATTTCAGAGAAAATCACTCCACATCTACAGCTTTATACAGTTTTCTGAAATACATACATGAGTGTCTTGATAAAAGTGAATATGTTATTGGTCTGTTCTTAGATTTAATTTGACACTATCAACCATAATGCTTTACTCAACAAAATGGAAGCATATTGTCTGAGGGGAAAGGTTTTAAATTGACTGAAATCATATTGAAGAAATAGAAAGCAAGCAGTGGTAATTAGTAATGTACAGCCTGATTATCATACCTTCTTGTACGGTATACCACAGGGCTCAAATTTGGACCAATACTATTCATTTTGGAAAATTGGAAAATAATAATAATAATTACAAACTCGTTTACGAACAAAATAAATAGTGCTGAATACGATGATCGACTGGTAATAGAATGGAAAATTGGAAAATAATCGGACACGCAGTCTGTGAAAAATTATTTATTTCCTGGGCTACGTTTCGACTGTAACTACAGTCTTCTTCAGGGCTAGAAATGGTCAATTATTGATGGTAACATGGGGAACCCCCATACGACCCATTGGAGCTAACAAGGTGTAATTAAATATATTTTTCTACAGTCTACATAGAAAGTAGCCATTTGTGCTCTCTTTTGTCAACGAAAAATGTCACTTTGTCGCTCTAGCGTGACAAAGTAGAAAAAACGCTCGCTGTCCAAATTTCTAACTATACAATGTTGAGAAATGTCACTTGTCTACATTCTTAATGGAAACGTTTAGTCAGGAACTAATGGCACTGTAGTGACACATTTACCACCTTTCCAAATCAATCTGACATATAACTGCTCTGTCGGTATGTAACATGACCAAAAAAAAATGCCGCACTATTGTGAAAATAAAATAGGGCATTCATTTACAAAAACGAAAGTATAAAATGGTTAGATTAGATTGAAGCAATAGGTCAAGAAGAATGGGAAATAACGATAAATTAAAATTAAATATAAAAGACGTTTTTTCTTTATATTAATATCCTTATTAATTTAGTAGTGTAAGTACAAAGTGTACATTTTATTATTTTTTGTTATGGTAGCGACTGTAGAAAAAAATCTTGTGTGTATTTCGAGCGCAAATGAACATTGTCGATTTCGAGAACCTCTCAATCAACAATGTCCTATTTTGCGCTTTTAATACACAAATGGCTATTGTATATATCAAGTCAATTATTATTTACTGGAACGTAGGAAAAAAAGAAAAGAATAATTTTATTGTTAAGTTCCACGTTTTTTTTTAAAAATTGAAAGTTAATAATTATTAAAAAAGTTGTTATTTGTTTCTTTTTTTTCCTACTTTCCAGTAAATAATAATTGACTTGATATATAAAAATATATTTAATTACACCTTGAGTTATCTCCAATGGGTCGTATGGGGGTTCCCCATGTTACCATCAATAATTGACCATTTCTAGCCCTGAAGAAGACTGTAGTTACAGTCGAAACGTAGGCCAGGAAATAAATAATTTTTCACAGATTGCGTGTCCGATTATTTTCCAATTTTCCATTCTATTACCAGTCGATCATCGTATTCAGCACTATTCATTTTGTTGGTAAACGATTTTGTAATAAACACAGATTTTACAAAAATAATTATGTATGCCGGTGATACATCAGTAGTAAATAATAACGCTAACTACGATTATTTAGTACAAGATACGAATACAAATCTAGGTACTTCAAATATCTAAATGGTTCCAAGATAATTTTCGCATATTAAACAGAAAAAAAATCGAATTTCTTTCTTTTTCTTATATAAATAAAAACAAAGATACTAGTGTGTTATTAAAAATTAATGCTAAATCAACTAAAGAAGTTTGTGATACTAATATACTAGGTATGCAAATTAATAAATGCCTGAATTGGAATTCCCAAATAGACACTATTTGTAAAAACTTTGCTCCTGTCTGCTTTGCCTTTCGGAGCCTAGTACATAATCTCTGTTCTAAAAACCTATTACTTTGCACACGGCCACTCAGTTTGAAACTATGGCGTTCTGTGTTGGGGAAACAGTACACTGTGAACGAGTTTTTAAAATGCAAAAGAAAGCTATTAGAATTGTTAAATGCGCCGCATAATGAGCACTGAAAGCCCATATTTGAAGAATTAGGAATATTACCTCTGCATTGTTTGTAATCTTACATGCTCGTTGCAAGACAAGTTAATTTAAACACAATGCAAGGTGATATTCATAATTACAATACCAGGCAAAATTCACTCATCTGAACATGCAAATTTTAAATCTAATCCATATTACATATCTATAATTTTGAATTACAAATTACCTGAAAATATAAAAAACAACAGATTTTAAAATGTTTAAAAAAAAAATTAAAATTGTTTTTAATGGAGAATATATTCTACTTTGTGAATGAATATCTTAATATCTGATATAATTACATTACATTGCTTTTTCTTATTATACACATTTCTTGTAATGACTTTTCCTATACTGTTAGTCCAAAGGAACAATAAATTATTATTAATACTACTATTTTTTTCTTCTTTTTTTTTAAAGAAACAGTGATTAAATAACAAATAATAATTTATGCAAATTATACCTATATCATTTTATAAGGTTTTTATCAGGTTGATGACGTACGTCTATATGCATAAGGTTATTAAAGGTTAAAGTTCAAAAAAGTCAGAGCGCTACTAGTAACTATTTTTCATGTAAACTGCATGTGAAAATGAGTGGAATGAAAAGGTTATAAAATCTTATTTTAGTTTACAGTGTACACAAATAACCAATTATTCATACATACTATAGATGCAAATAGTCTCGTCCTTATTAATATTCTCAGTTCGTGCATGAGCATGAAAATAGTGGTTTTTTAACGCAAATGAGTGAAGAAATAAAACGCTATGGCACTTTTTTCACGGTTTTATTGTAAACGTAGAATTTTTTTGTATGCAACTCCTGAGTAAAGTAATTTTTTTTACTCGAACAATTTGAGCAGTCGCCTTCAGCCCGTGAGATAAATGTTCCTTCTCGTAAAAAAAGTTTAACGGTACTCACTTGTTACATAAATAACTATTTAAATTTGTAAATCTATTCAAAAGTATATCTTAAAAAACTGAAATTTTGTAATTAGTACATGCATCTCACAATAAAAACAGAAAATATTAAACTTGAGGGTTGTTCAAATATAAATGATAATTTATTTATTACACAAAACAAATAGTTAAAACTTAATCCACTGTACATTTTTTAGTGTAATCTCCCTACTTTCCAATGCACTGTGGCCATTATTTTGGAAGCTACTATCTTTGCCGCAAAACAAAGTCTTTTGGATATAGACACACCTATTCTCTTGGTGTGTGAGGAATTATTTTTCCCCAAAAACATCTTCATGAGTCCGGACATATAAAACCCGACGATGCAACTCTACGGCAGATGAGGAAGTACAGTCCATTTCAGTTTCTTTGTTTACATCACTTAAAGCAGCCACATGTGGATGGAATTTATCCTGAAGAAAACGAACAGAAGTCTAATTTATTTTTCAATTGTACTATACTTCTCCCGGGTCGACCCTTCAGGAGATTCGATTAATACTCCATGTTTATGGTACGTTGTTCTGTTAGGAATAGAGTATTTCACTAATTATTTTTTATTTTTGCTTATGTTATTCTTTATAAAAAATATAATAAACACGTATTTTTTGCTTTTTCATACAATGGCTCATTTTGCCATTTTTTTTTTATAATGACCCATGAATGACAGACTTATGCAATAGTACTGATAATAGTTCTAGATGGCAATCGAGTAGTAAACGAAGATACAAGCTTGCCAAATTGACATTTCAAGCTTTGTATATTTAGAGATTACAACTACACCTTTTCCAATCATTTTATTTCAGAAATGATAAAATTTTAATCATTATTGGAAGAATGGGAAATAATTGGACACACAGACATAAATTATTTATTTCCTGATACGTGTCCGATTATTTTTCACTCTTCCAATTCTGCAAACAGTCGATCATTGTTTTCAAGATTTGTAATAATTATACTTGTAATTCAGTATAATCAATTTAATATCAAAACTCTCAAATGTATTTCACAATAGTAAATTTAATATCATAAAGCAACATGTGTAATTCATGTTAGTCAATTTAATTAAATAATTTAATTTAATATCTACAATTAAATTGATTATTGTTATAATTATATTTCATGAGTTTTGATATTAAATTGACTGTTCTGAATTACATTTCACGAGTTCTGAAAGTAACTTGATTAATCTGAATTAGAAGTGACGCTTTCTGAATTTCAAGTGGAAATGGCGTAGAATATCATTGTAATGGTAAAGTTTTAAAATGAGTACTTATACAGGGTATGGCCATGGGGCAAGATCGCCGCCATTAGCGAGCCAATGTCAAACATACTGAGTATTCATTTCCCTATATATTTGTAAGAAATGTGATACTATATTATAAAGGAATATTAAATAATCACATTATGAATTTATAAAGGCAATAAAAATTAATTTATGTAAGAGATACACAATTATTATTATGACATACATTTATGTAGAGTATAGGATATAGGTTGTTATTATCACGTCTAATTTAATATCTCTAGTTATTATTTACATAATAAGCATATATTCTAAACTCACCTTTTAAAAATTTAAATGTTTGTGCTTAATATTGGTAATTTTTATTTGTTTTCAATATTATCAATAATCGTAGTCAGTATCTCAAGAACATATACAAATAAATAAGATAAAAATATTACTTACACTTTAAATAAATATTAAAAGTATATTTAAATGTGTTTTTCTTTAAAATAAAACAAGTGGCCACGAAAATACAAATAATTTGCGCACCAACAATACATTTGACATTGGCCCGCAAATGGCGGACGAAACGCGAGCCACATCATGGCCATATCCTGTGTATACAGGGTGGAATCGAAAGTTAGAAACATGGTTTTTCTCGGAAGATACAATAAAATTGTTCAGATAAAGTTTTTAGTACTTCTAATAAGCTAACTAAATCTGGATGAAACAAAATGTAATTTTCGTAGATATTGTTATTGTTATACTTTATTTAAATGTAACCTCTGTATATTCCTACACCAATTAAAAGAAAATATTTTTTACGTTGAAAAAGTATAACGGTTTTTGCCTTTATATTTCATAGTTTTTGAGTTACTGAAGAAAAGTTTAAAATGTTTTTCCCAAAATAAAGTGTGCCTTCAAAAAAAATTACTAATGATTAAATTTGTTTCGCGTTGTTTGCGCTCACATATACCTACCTGGAAAGTTTGTGTTGACTAATTACCCATTTTATTAATCAATAACGAGTAGGGACATACTTTAAAATAAAATGTTACTTTTCGTCAAATATCTTTTCACACCTATTCTCGAATTCAAGACAAGCCCAGCAATTATACCATCAACAATATCCAAATCAGTTTTCTCCAAGTTTTTCATACTTTTTCAAATTAAAAAGAGAACTCCGTAGAACTGTTTCTCTATCTAAGGGAAAATACGAATCTCGTGAAATTAATGCAAATTTAGAAGTTGATTTACTAACATATTTCAATGTTTACCCTAAAAAATCAATTAGGGAAGCTGCACTGGAATGTAATATATCATATTTCAGGGTACTCAAGATTTTGAAAAAGCATAATTACAAACCTTATAATCTACATAAAATTCATAATCTTCATCCTAGCGATGATATTAGAAGACTTCAATTTTGTAATTATGTTATTCACGAAAATATCGTAAATCCAAATTTTTTAAATCAATTATGGACCGATGAATATAATTTTTCTAATAATGATATGTTAAATAGACATAATACACATTACTGGCAAAGTACAAAAACAAATCCACATGAAACAATTAATTCAAATTTTCAAATACGTTTTTTGATTAATGTATGGTGCGGAATTATAAATTATATTATTTTGGGTCCATATTTTTATGAAGGCATCTTAATATCTGAAAAATATTTAAACTTGCAAAATGAACTTCAAGATTATTTTGATCATATGCCATTAGCAATTAGACGCGGAATAATATTTCAACAAGATGGAGTACCAACACACAATGCAATGGTTGTAACTGATTATTTGAATCAAGCATTCCCAAATTCCTGGATTGGCAGCAGGGACCGTATAATGTGGCTTGCAAGATCTCCCTATCTATCGGCTTTGGATTTTTTTCTGTGGGGAACTATAAAAAATAAAATTTATGACACGCCCGTTGGTACACTCGATGAACTTATTTACGGAATAAGACAAGCTGTTATCGAGTAAAATAAAAAAATAATGTAAATGAAAATTTGTTAAAAAGGCTTTATTTGTGTGTACTAGAAAACGCAATTTAGAACAGTTTTTGTAAATAGATAATATGTATTTTGTATTTTATGCATTATTTTCAATAACAAATAATAATTTCATCTTTAGTAATTTTAATATTTTCTTCAATAACTACAAAGCTATCAAGTATAAAGGCAAAAACTATTATACTTTTTTAAAGCAAAAATTATTTTCTATTATTCTGTGTAAGAATATACAGGTTGTTCCATTTAAAAACAGTACAAAAAAATATCTACAAAAATTACATTTGATTTCAACTAGATTTATACAGATTTAGTTAGCTTATTAGAAGTTTTAAAAACTTTTTTGTATCTGTAATAACTTCCGCGAAAAACCAAGATTCCAACTTTCAATTCCATCCCTGTACAGATACCCTATCGTAAGTATTTCTGCTTTGCCATCTAGTGGCGCCTCATCATAGTAATAAAATGCCGATGTCATTCTGTGGCGCCATTACGCAGACTATTTCAAAACGATGCATACTTTACTTGTAATTAGAGTGGTTGCACATTTTTTTATTATTTTGTGTGAAAGGCACCTATTCTTATGGGCTGTTTGAACACAAGTAACCTTTCTTGTTTATCGCGTGAAATTGCGTGTGCCCGTCGCTTCTAAACAAAACTTGACATGTGCTTTTGAAGCTGTTTCTTTGGATACGTTACTAACACCCTGTTTTTTAATCAAGTGATATATTTGAAAATATACACATCTTTTAACAATTAACAATTCATATATTTTTTTCCCAACAAATAATATTTAAATAAGCAATATGTTATTAATATAATAATCTTGCAACCACCGTGCATCGAAGTTTCAGTTCATACAATCAAAATTATAAAATTTGACTTATGTGAAATACCCTATTCTAAATGAAAAATGTCGCGCATATCTTAGAAAACTATAACCTTAGTCTTAGGTGATGAAAGTTTCACAATTTTCGACTTTAAATTGATAAACTTGTTTCTTTTCATGAACTTATTAACAATTCACAAGCTAATTTTAGATTCTGTACTCCTGTTATTATTTGCGTGGAATATAGAAATTATCATTTATAGTTGAACTTCGTATACTCTAAGAAATTTCATATTAAATAAACACTAAAACTGGTTTATATAGGTCCACAAGATGTACTGTAAATTTTACCATGTACAAATTTGAATTGGTTAAAAATAAAATTGCGTTAAACATACATCAAATATTGCTGTCTTCGTATGAAAAGTCACATTTGCACGATTGTTCGTCTTTACCTATATAAGTTTGGACATTTAATATACAGAAATATACGTCCACCTACTGCTTTTTCTATATCACATGTCCAAAAAAACTTACTTTATTTCAGGGATGTGCCTGTAATGTATGCCATGTAAATTACATAATCAAAATTTGTATATATTGTCTAGCCCATATAGACTATATTTTTAATTTTGTGCTTAAAAGAGGACAAAAATATTACTATTTGTTGTTTATGTGTATAATTTAATTTTGTTAAAGTTCTTTTTTTCTTTTCTGCCTCCCTTTTTTGTTTATATGTCAATGACCGATTGTCAAAATAAATATGAAATTATCTTCATCTTCATTTTGTTAAACCTCCACTGCGCATGTGCAATTACAAACTTTACAATCTCTACGTATTGTTTATATTTGACATCAATATTTGCTTTGTTCACGAATAGTTTACGTATGTAAATAAACTACCATAGAATGGCTTAATATACTTGGATTGTTTTTTTTTTATTGATATTATTAAATATTTATTAAATTCAAATCAAGTGTAAACATATTTACTGGTAGCATGAACAACTAATTAACTGTATGATGGCAAGCATTCAAATTTAAAAAAGGTACTACTTTTTAAATATTCAAGTTTTTAATATGCTTAACATTTACATCACACATACACTGTATTCCAAATTCTTACTACTTTGAAACCTTCTGATAAAAGCGAGCGTAGAATAGCACTGTCTAGCCTTTACTGTATCATTTTGGATAAAATTCTTCAAATAAAAGATGCGTACAATTATTTTTTCTATATTTGAAATGCTTTTCTCTGAAATAATCCATAAACAATCGAGAGAGATATAGTTATCTGCTTGCTAGTCACACTTGATCAGTTGTTCACACTACCAGCCATAATTTTTTATCCGATAAATAGTACAAGATTTTTACAATTTTTACAATTTTTACCATATTATACTAATTATACTATACCGCTATAAGAATTCGCGAAACATGTTGAGTAGGTATTCCATTGTAACTATTCAATAATAAATTAATATTTAGAAAAAATATTTTACTGCCTAAAAAGTAAAAGTGACATTTTACAGACTGTTAGCTGTCAAAAAAATCTCACTTTTAATGTTAATCGGCAAATTGTTACTTTTTACACTAGTGAATTAGTACCATGGTACTGACGAATGGAACAATAAATCGACATTTTTGGCATATGTCAAAAAATGATTAGAAATTCAAATTTAAACAAAAATTAGTGTATGATACATGTGTTAAAAGTGATTTTCACAAGAATAAAATGTTACTTTTAACACATATAAACAACTATTATATATTTTTATATATAAAAAATAAAATAAATATATCATCACAGCATAATACCCATTGCTGGTTGTGCCAGTCTGCTTTGTACACAGAGTTCGGTAATGATGAACTATTTGCACCGTGCGGGCGCTTACCAGGCGTCACCTCAACGGCACTCATTGCTGGTGTGGAGAGTGTACCACAGGGGCCACTTTTATGCCATTTAAAATTCGAAATATTTCTTTTGGCATCGGTCGAGATCAAACCTGATTTCCTGATTCGTAACCAGACATTCAGGTACGCGGCTATAAATTTATCGACTTTTTTCAGTTACTTTATTAAGATTTAAAGTTATAAGGCCGAATTCGGTACTCTTCTTTAGTCTAGTGATCATCTCTAGTAACCACGGAAATAGCTTGCATTTTTTTCTTATTAATGCATCATTGTATGTCTCTCTTCATTTTGTTATTTGTTTAGTAGCTTCTTTAGTTAAAGTAGAGTGTTGAATTCGAAACACTCTGTGTAATTGTAAAACTCCATGTATATAGTGATAAATGACCGAGAGGTTGATTCAGAGACTGAAATTTTGAGAACTTTGCCGAGTGTAATTAAAATATTATCCATGTATATAGGTTCATAAAAATATCTTGTAGATAGTACGAACATATAAAAATAAAACATATAAAGTAATTGTGCTCGAATTTCTTAAAAAAAAGTTTAACAATTTACAGAAACATTGTTTCTTGTAATTTTCAAAATAATTACACTTATAATAAAAAATAAATAATAGATATTTCGTTGATAAAAATCTTATCATTTTTACTTGTTTATTTCATCATCTTTTTAAGTTTCGAGATACGTCACTAAAATTTTAAGAAATATGTTTTGTAAACAAGATTTGAGACGAGATAAAAATTTGGTCACTTTGAAGTGTGTACTAGGTATAAACAACTGGCTACCTACTATAGTTACCGTGTCCTTCATTGCCTTATAAATTTTCATAATGTATAACTATTATACATTTCAAAATATTTTATGTCGTTAACATTTATATTGATTTTCACAATTGAATAAATAAATGCTGGCAATAAAAAAATAACTTTTGCATTATACACGTTTAGCAGAAAAAATATATATTTTTGTTGCAAATACTTTACTTTTAATTTAAATCTTACAATTTACAGGCCAAATGATTTATATGGACAACTGGAAAATGATTATGTACCTTGGAACCCCT
This sequence comes from Harpalus rufipes, assembly GCA_951394225.1. NCBI lineage: Eukaryota > Metazoa > Arthropoda > Insecta > Coleoptera > Carabidae > Harpalus > Harpalus rufipes. The sequence goes on along the minus strand of OX596276.1, from coordinate 46,840,996 downwards.
GTGATGCCAGATTTAAATGCTTTAATTTCAACTGGACTGTATATAAACGATTTGTCAATGCATGATTTTAGCAGGTATGTAATACGACATTAATTGAATTTTAATTGTACCATATACCTTACGCAAACATTGTGGAAAATATAGTTGAATTCACTGTAGAGGAAGATAATTCACTAAACATTTTTGTATTTACATTTCTATTGTAAAACTAATAGGGCAGAAATTACAACCATATGAAACTTTTACCATTGTATTTCCTATGTTTCACAAAAAAGTAGACATCCAGTATGTTAACTTTGTTGTGGTATTTCAGTCTGACGCCAAGACTTAGTCGCAATACATGATTTTTAAAAATCTACATCGAAACGCAATAATCATACCATAAACTTAATTTACGGAAATTATGAATGAAAAGTTTTAAATTTTGTAATAATGTTTGCATAAACATGTCCAGAACATATGGTATTTATTTATTCAATTATGATATAAAGTGCATATCTAGTTACTATGTACCGTCTAAATGTAGAATGGACATTAAGTACCTAAATTGTTACGGTACCTCGTTATAAGATTTCATTTGCGAATATTTTTACTTCATTCGAAAAATGGATTGAATAATATTCTTCGTAAGTGAATTCAGCTATATACAAGTAAAAAGATTGACTCATATTTTATAAATATTAAACTGAAATATCTATAATAATTTTCTAAATTAACAAATTATAGGTACGATCGATATCAAATTTTTAAGCTAGCAGTGATTTAATTAAAATAGAGTGCACTAGCGGACAAAACATGAATATCCAAATAAATGTCAGCATCGATATATCCAATCATAAATACATGAGTCGTCTACAAATAAAAATAAATATTAACAGAACGGAAGCAGACATATTTTATACGAGTATTATTTTATATTTTTTAAATACAATATTTCTTTGTAAATAGTTGTCCACATTTTGACAAATAAATGCTGTGAATATTTTATTTAATTTTAAAATTCATCAGTTTTTCGTGAAAAACTTGAAGCGAACCTCGAAATACGAGTATACGAAACTTTACTTTAAAGTACGAATTTATTCCGAACTACAGTATTTACAATGTTCTCATTTTAAAAGAAACAAAAGAACTTAAGTGAACCTTTTGCAAGGGTGAAAACCATAATGAATAAAAAGATAGTATATTGATTTAAATGGCTTATTAGATCCTCAATCTCCCAAACCATGAAAACGTGTGCTGTGAATATTTATAAAATATAACTTTTATTTAAAGTTCATGTCACGTTTACAACGCTTCATTAAATTGCAAATAAAATTCAATGCATGAAAATTTGTGTGATTTTTGATACAAGAGAAAATATTCTAAATTTTTTAGGAAAATCTGTTCAAAGTTATGTTAATTTTAAATATGACTTCAAAATTATTGTATTTACTTTTGATAAATTCCTACATAATTTTTTATAAATACTTATTGCTTATAGAAGTCGAATTTGACTGTTTTAGACGTATGTCCCTTTTTTGTTTGTATTTATTTCCTTTTTTACAAATAATTAATTTAATAAGATGGATACTTTTTTATAAAACTACCTGTCTTACAAGTTGATGAAATTTGGCTTTTATATATAACAGTTTTACATATTGCCTATAAGATATTTATTTTCATAAAGATTTACATGAAATACATTGTTTATATTTTAAATTAAAATATTTATTTATTTGACATCAGTAAGTATTGTATTTATTAGATATATTTTTACTCAAGAAACGTTAATTTATTTCATGGTTATGCTTCAAACATGTACTTACAAGGTTTTAGATTTTGTTGTTACGTAAAGTGCTTGAAATGAATTAATTAAAAATTAATGGTTACAATAATTTAAACTTTTAATAGTGTTTATTCATATGTTTTTGAGAAAAATATTTTATATCTAAATCATTAAACTTGGAATTGAAATTATTGTGTCTTTAGTTTCATCCTGCCTCACTCCGCCGAATTTCAATAAGCGTGAAACAGATACTTTTGAAATGAATCGAATCTGACACTAACTTTCCAAATTTAATATAATTGTAGAGATCTGATGTTAGCCGGAACTCAACAATCTGTTGAATTAAAACTCGCTTTGGATCAGGAGCAACAGAAAAGTAAAAAGTTGGAGGAATCGATGAAGAAATTGGACGAGGAGATGCGGCGGACGGACGAACTTCTGTATCAGATGATACCGAAACAAGTAGCTGATCGTCTCCGGCGCGGCGAGAACCCGATAGACACATGCGAGGTGATTATGCATCGCTCCGAGCGAATGAGAACTAATAAATGTTTGCGAGTGCCTGCTGTGAGAATGATTGTATATAATTGGTTAATATTTTTATTAATTGTTCTCTCTGACGTTGGTAGATATTAAAATTAAAAGTACTTACAGGACCATAATAGTATATTTATATCAATTTATTACGGCTAGATATAAAAAAAATGTGAAAAATTTATATAAATACCATAAGCAAAAGAAGTATGTAATTTGAAACGATTTTACATTGGGTGTTTTGATTGTAGCGACACTGAAAATTTCTAGTAATTAGGTAAAAGCTAAATATCAGTAAACACATCGTATTCATTATTTATTAAATAATTTATACCCATATTCATAGGCGCCGACTTTTAAAAATTCTCGGGGGCCTGGATTTTTTAGTAATTATATTTAAGGAGTAATATTTTTTGAAGTTAAATTATGTACGCAAAACATATTAATAAAGCTATATTATACAGGGTGGTGACCGGCACGTCCGAATATAGGACTTTAACATGTAAAATGATTCTTTCGTAATTTCCTGGTTTCCTAATTATTTAGGTAAAAAAAAATTCCAATAAAAATTGTACAGCATAAAATTCTACATTTGAATCAGTAAGTAAAATTAAAGTTGACCCAAAAATAGCTATAGCCATGGATTTTAACAAAAAAAAATTAACAAATGTTTAACAATTTATCTATCAAGCTAGGAAAGCGTGGTGACAAATAACACTTCGTTTCCCTAATAACTGTGAAAGTTGATAGGGGAAGGAAGGTGAAACGTAAGGGGAATTTTTCGCTACGCTATCATAGCGTAGTCTTCGGATCCCACCCCAGGTCACCACCCTAACGATTCTAGCCACGCTGCATCTCGACACGTATTAGTCGATTTATTTATGTGCAAATATTATTTGATTAAAAAAAAAAATTGACCACGAATCTCGGGGGGGGGGCTTGAGAATCGGCTCGGGGGAGGGGGGCTGCAGCCCCGAAGAAATATTACAAATAAGCGATGATCTATTAATTTCATATTCTTATTATTATTAAAGATATTTTTTAGAAATTATAATTTTCTGTAGCTATATACGTAATGACATATAAATATGAAAAAAGTACCTATGTAATTATTTCGTGATGTGTGGATAGTTTATTCTATTAGTACTATAAGTAGGTACTTTTTTATAAATAAATAAATATATCATCACGGCATATTACCCATTATCTGTTTTACTCACAGATATCGGTAATGATGATGAATCATCATTGATGACATATTCGTACCGCGTGCGCGTTTACCAGGCGTCATCCCTAGATTCGCGACCAGACACTCAAGCAGTGCCAGATTAACCATGAGGCGCTCGCGTCAGGGCTCGGGCCTGCGAGGGCCCGGCCACGGCGTTTTGTCGAGTTTTTAATTTTTTTATGACTTTTAATTTATATCTCTAGAATCGAAACTTATGACTACATTTATGGAAAATAATTTGATACAGATGTATTCTTGTTTTTTGTTAAGAAATTCCGAAGAAATAGGTTTTGACAGGTTCTAAATTCTGACCTTTTAAGTTGTTTGTTTTCATTACCAAAGAAAAAAAAATACAAAACAGTGAACTTTCAACGAGATTCATCAATGATTCGCTCCTATGAAGATGTGTATGGTCAAAGTAATATCAATAATATTGACAAATTATTGTAAATAAATTCATGTTACTAAATGTATATGGTCTGTGATGCAAACAAACTGATTTCATTTCTATTAATCCCTTGACAACAAACGGCGAATGTCAAAATATTACCAACATTACAGACAACCCTTTGTACATAGAAGGGAAAGCATATCTGTTAGTTGCTTGATAAAGGGGATTTTTTTTTCACTATTACAAAAGTCCCACTAGAGACGATAAGTTGTATTATATTGCCTAATAGTGAATTCTGCAACTAATAAGATCATAGTATCTGTTGTCAGTTCAGAAATTCTTCTACTTAACCCTGAAAATACCAAATATTTTATGATCTGTAAAGTACTTACCGTTTTTAAAATTAATTTCTTCAAAAAAAATTCAAAAATTCACTTCAAACATATCGTTGAATTCATAATTTTACGTAGATTCCAAATATATAAAAACATATACAGTGTCCTATTTGAAATGTGAAAATAAATGTCACTTCCGGTCAAACCGGACGCACTACCATCATGCCAAATACCATTATGTGTGCCCCTAAGCCTAGTTTACAAGTATTTAAAGAGAATTAAAAAATAATCATAAATAAAAAAGTTATTTTGTGTGGCCCGTTTGTCAGTGTCATCCTGTATATATGCATTTTCCACGCATAATAAATTTCATTATCGCAGACACGCGTAAGAAGTTTCATTATTGCAGATTACCCAAAATTTTATGCCATACCTTCCTGGTTTTAAAGCAATATATTGGCGAAAAGAACACCTTTTACGAAAAGTGACTAACTGCTCATCAACAGTCAAGCACCATCCTACATTATATAACTCTTTAAGATATTCATTCCACATTTTAACATATTCTTTAATTGGTTGTAATTCATCGTTGGAACGTTTTGCTCTGCTGCTCGTAGCAGAAGCATCATCAAAATGCAAGCAACGTATTAACTCCTGAAATCTGGCCCAACTCATTACCTTATTGAAAATAGCACGATCATCATTTTTGCTCCAAAGCTATACTACTGGCTCATTGCGTGCTTTATACATACCAATAAGGATAAGAACCCGGATGAAAAGTTTTAATTCGCGAACATCAAGATCTTTCCATTTATTTTTCAATATTCTTCCACGCTCTTTGTTCGTCCACTTACAGATAATTACCAATAAGGGACTGCGAAAGTATAATAGAAATGTGGATTCAGCGCTATCACACATTCTTTTTGCAAACGCGATTGGACTAGGAGTGGATTTTATATTTTTGGTGCCCTTTCCTGTAAGTGTCTTTGGCTCCGAACACCATTCCAAATTGTTCTTTCATGTATATATTTTTGATGAAGCATTACCAAATATACATCAAACACACAATATGCAATATGCAACATAAAGTAATACCGTGCGTATGCTTGTGTCGCATGAAATCTATATAAATGCGTAGATATCGGCGAAACCATCATACACCAAGTATACAAAAAACTCGCAACATGTAACATGTGGTAAATGGTGTATGAGGGTTTCAACGATATCTATGTATTTCTATAGTATTTATGCGACGCAAGCATATGCCCGGTATTTACCTAATGTTGCATGTTGTGTGTTTGATGTTACTAATCTCTTCAGTTAGCTGTTCTAATTCACGTTCTGTCAACGGTCTTCATTACTTGCAGTTCATTTTGATAGATAAACTAACCTCCACACTCTGATTTATGTTCCTAATATTACCACATACAAGAAAACCACAATATAAAAACCGTATTTATATTCATAATGCATCACAAATAAGACATAACCTTGAAAAAAAATACTATGTCGAAAACTGATAATATCAGGCTAGCCAAAACAGCATTTTCTAAAATAGGAATGGACAAATCTCACAAAAAATAAAGTCCCGGGTGGTACTTCGCGCTATTTTATTAAATTATTTAAAAATGTAGTTTATAAATTTTAACTATTATATATTTGTGGATACTTAATTATACATCTAACAAACTTGTAAATTCCTAAACTCGTAATAAAATTAATATATGATATAGCACAATACTAAATACTAATACGGGCTACGCAGGCCTCTGCGGTATGCAGAAGGTTAAGAACGCATAAAAGAAACAATCTTTCCAGTACAGAGTAAACGCATAAAAGAAACAATCTTTCCAGTACAGAGTAAACGCATCAAATGAGTAACATCTTGGATCATTCTGCCAAGATATATATTTGTCGCATTTATATTTAATGCGGGATACAAACAAATCCACCTTCGGTTTTCCCAAGGAATCTACTATAAATTCAAATACTTCTTGGACCAGCGACTACTCTGTTTCGGAACGACTGGATCTGTCTCTGCTTCAAAGGACCTTTGAGCTTACTTAGGAAGCAAAAAACCAAATATTTCTGCGCTCCCACCTCTGCCATATCTCATTAGATTAAATAACTCTGAATATTGAATATAAGATATAACGGTGGTGTTATCGCGCCTAACAAGTTTATTACAGTTAGAAAAATTCTTAACGAAACAATTATAGCCCAAAAGAATTATTTTCAAGTAAAGTAAATTAATGTGAATTTTTTTATCCGAGTCTCCCCAAAAACCAAGTTTTCTCCCTGCCACAGCAGGCTCCCCAGCCAGTCAGTAAGGCGTCAGTAAAAAATTCAATCTTATAAGTTTCATTTCTTATATCGTTGAAAGAATTCGATAAGGTATTTTTGCACCACGCGAGGTAAACTTTTCTCGCTCGAGAGCATTCTGTAGGCGACCGGCAAAGAAAAATTAGTATTGCTTTTACTTACCTTTAGTGTCTCCGGCTGTTCGTAGTTTTTTGTGGGTATGAAGGTTGCCCTTTCTGTGGCCTCATTTCCCCTCCTTTGATAACATTGGCTTCTCCTGTTTAGAAGGACTTTTGTTGCGTTATGTGGTTTAAACCCGCCCCCTCTTTCATTTTTCTGAGCACATAGAGGGACTTTAGTTTGAGATCGTGGGTAAAATGACTCTGTCGACCATAAGTTCTTACTTACTTTTATGAAAGCCTTTATACTTTGGATGTTCCCCCAAATCGGGGCCAAATAAAAATTCCTCGGGCGGAATTTTGTGCACAAGGCAATTAATTTGTTTTAAAGAAACTACAAAGCATTCGCCTAGAGTCCGCAATGGGGTCATTTCACATTTTATAATTTATTTTTTTCTTGAAAGAATAGGTCAAATTAAATATGTAGGTGTATGTTTTACAGCTTACAAGTCTTTACAATCAGAGATATGATTTTTTTAAAGTTATCTTAAATATCAAATATTTGGACGCTGACGTCATGGCTATACGTCACGGCTTGTCGGATGCGGCAGCAGCCCTCTACCGGTTGTATTCGGAACTATGATTGTTTGGGTTATCAATTCTCAGTTTGATTTTGTGACAGCAACATATTGTTAACGAAAAACATATTTCACACAACTTTTGGTATTTATTTTAATAAATGTTTTATTTACAAACCTTTATTCTTAAGTCTGCTGTCACCTGTCACAATTTTAGGTTAGCTTGTATACAGCAGCAAACGGATACCACGTGGACCGTTGTGTGTGTGTGGGAGGAATGGCTTTGTGTAAGTAACAAGCCGTGACGTCACGAATTTTAGAGCCGCGAAAGTTTATTAGCAAATTTATGAATGAAAAGTCGCATATTTCATGTTATTTTATTAAATGAGACGGATTTCATGATTTTATAAAAAAACGATTTTTTTTTTAAATGACCCCATTATAGCTACGATTTTCTCTTCAACATGCTTAAGAATGTGTCTTCTCTCCCAAAACAATATTCAACAAACTGTCTAAGGCTGCTAGAATTTTTTCCTAAATGGATTTTGTTTTGCAATAGGGTTGCGTCTCTAGCGGTGTATAGGAGGGCGTTCATATTAGCCTCGACTTTCGGGATTACCCTAGGATCAGATGGTTGCTACGGCCGTATGCAAGCTGAACTCTAGTTTCTTCAGTTTGTAAGGGTGGGATCCTAAAATATTTAGAATGTTTTCGGACAAGACCACGTTATTTGAGGAAGAAAGGTTGAGCAAGTCAACGGCCTTTATGCTACAAGCTATACAAGGCAGTCTGCCTGGTGCTGATTCGGTCGCAGTAAATGCTGTGCCACTGGGGAAACAACCGGCCCACCTACCAAAACCTAAAATTCGCTTCCCTCCATTTTAATTAAATTATGCGTATGAAAATTAAATTTTTATATGACCTTTATTATATATAACGACTACAAATACGTATTATTTTTGGTATTAAAAGAATCATATGAATATTCCATTTCTCTTTCCACATCCAATTAATCAACAGCAGAAATTCAATGATTGAAGTTTGATTGAAATATTTGCATCGTAATTAATAACCCTCGAATGTATATTTACCCATATGAAAATTTGAAAATAGAATTTTTCAATTATGAGTTATGTAATATAACATTTAATTTAGAATCTAGCTATCTATCTATCTATATCTCATATTAATTTTAATAAATATCTCATTAATAAAAGAAAACTTTTCAAATATATCCACTATAATGATATCGAAAATTGTATGTATTTCGATCACATATAGCATTATATGTATTTAAAAAAATCTCATTAAAAAATAGTTATTTATGCAAAAAGTGTGTAAAGTAGTACTTTATTGGTCGAGTGCTATGTTTTGTAGCACTAGACAAAACACTATTTTACACACGTGTTACATTCAACATTTTTCCTACAACCGATATGTTACTGCTGTTTATCATAATCTTCATATAATGTTACTCAGTGCTCTTTCTCATAATACTGTACAAAAATGTAACTTAAACATTCGAAAGAATCCCAGAGACAGGTGGATTATAATCTAAATGGATATAATCGAAAAGACATACTCGCATATTTACTAAATTAGATACAACCTTGATACTTGATACATATACATATACACATAGGCCCGTATTAAACAACAACTTAATTTGTAACAGTTCCAAATTGTTATGTGGTGAACACATTGTGATGGAGCTGCATATAAGGTGGAAATCATCGTCTATTTATAATATTTTTTTTATCTGACACCCCCTAATAAACTTTCCAAGCTTCGCCGTATGTGCATGTGGTAACAATAATACGTTTTATCTTTAAAAAATAACGATGGGACGTAACACAACTATTGAAAATAAATGTGAAACTTACGTGAACACTTGAACTTCTAATAGCTTTGTCAGGGATTTTTGGGAAATATATTTTTAATTTATAGTTAGGTGTGAAATATATTTTATTAAAAATATCTGTTGTCAAGTCAACTGTATATTATTTTAAATAGTTAGTTTGGAATGTATTTGACAGAAGCAGAGACCATCTACACTATCAGACTTGCCAACTCTATAGTAAATATGAAAATGTAGGGTACCTATATACTCAGGGTATGGCCATGACGTGCTCGCGTTTCGTCCGCCATTAGAGGGCCACTGTCATATTCGTTGTTGTTGCGCAAATTATTATGTATTTTCGTGGCTACTTGTTTTATTTTAATGCAAAACACATTTAAATATACTTCTAATATTTATTTATAGTGTAAGTAATACTTTTATTTTATTTATTTGTGTATTTTCTTGAGATACTGACAACGATGACTGGCAATATTGAAAACACATAAAAATGACCAATATTAAGCACAAACATTTAATTTTTTAAAAGGTAAGTTTAAAATATATACTTATTATGTAAATAATAACCACAGTTATTAAATTTGATGTGATAATAACAACCTATATCATATGCTATACATAACCTCTAAATCTATGTCATAATAATAATTGTGTATCTCTTAAATAAATGAATTTTTATTACCTTCATAGATTCATAGTGTGATTATGTAATATTCCTGTACAATATAATATCACATTTCTTACAAATAAATATGGAAATGAATTATCAATATGTTTGACATTGGCTCGCTTATGGCGGCGATCTTGCCCCATGGCCATATCCTGTATATAAAGGTACCCTATGAAAATGCAGTTCGCAGCACCTCTGGTTTTGCACGGATGAACTAAACTAAAAAGCGGGAAAATGGAATGATAGATTCAAATAATTCAAATTTAAAATTGTCATATTCTGTAACACAATATTTAATTTTTATATATCGATAATACTTTTGACAAGTGAAATTCTAAAATAGTTTTGTCAGTTATTTTTTATTATAGAAAATTTATCGAGATAAAAATTAAACTATTGTGTTACAGAATATATTAATACTTAAATATAGAAAATCTGAAAGTAATTAATAAAAGAAACCATTTTTCTACTTCTCTGCTTTAATATACTTATTAAATATATGTCATACGTACTTGAATGACACTCATTATGATACAAATTTTCAATTTCGATACAGATTATCATTATGATACATATTTTGTTTTCATTTCGATACAGATTATCATTATGATACAGATTTAATTACTATTTCGATACAGATAATCATTGCGATAGATTTTGTTATCATTTCGTCACAGATTATCATTATGATACAATGAATTTTTGTAAACAATTTATTGGTTTAGAAAAACTAATGTATGCAACTCGTATTATTAGCAAGAACTTCAAATACTGGTTCCTCTACCTCCATCATTTTTGAAGCAGCAACTAAAAAATAATAATAAATTATTAGTTATTTCTGCAACAGTTTTAATAAAGAAATAAAACCTTCATGGAAATACGAAAACAGCAAAGTTTAATAATCTTACGTAAAGAAATATTTCGTATAATTTCAAAGCAATTTTAGTATAAAAGAAAATCTTACCAGAACTAAAAACGTCCACAGGTATTTCATGACGATTCAAATTCTTTTTTTCCGGTGTCCGAAATTGCTTATCAGTAAAATGAAGTCGACAGACACGGAATCCTCGATCTAATATTTGCTGGTACGACAATTCGAGTAGATCAAGACAACCCATCCGGATGATCCATTCCCGCCGTAGGCTTTCCAATCTTGGAAAACAAAACATGTGCCCTTATTCCTCGACAGGGAGACTGTAATACATTTATGATGGACATATGTTGGTTTCTGGAAAAAATAACATTTATTTTAATATAACAATAACGGCCGAATTCACCATTCCTTAATCATGACTTGATTTACAGATCAAAGCTGATCCTAAATCAATCCAATTCACCATTAAAAATCAAGCTAATCTACTAACCAAAATCAATGATCAACTGATTCGTCATATTCCATGAACCAAGGGCTGATCACAACTTTAAATCCTAATTTTGACATTTATAGCTATGTAGGATTCTGGCTGTTGTACCCATGTGTAACTTTGCCTCATCCTTCTTCTTTATCTTTATTTAGAACCGCATTGGTTTTATTATTTTTAACTGTACTTTTACATCTTTCATTTTCACTATATTTAAAAACACTCCTTTATTGGAATCAGTGTAATTTCTACCTATATCAAAATAAAAATATAATATTATTATAGGAAAATTATAAAATATATTTTTTATAAATAAATGAAAAACTTACATATCAATACCTTTTTAACGGAAAGTACAATTACCACGAATAAAATTCCATGACAGTTACATTAACTGTCAAAAACCAAAACAAAACTGTGAATCAGTTGATCATTTTTCCTTGATTCAAAAATCAAGTTGATGAATTAGAACACACGTTGATCTACAGATCAGCTTGATTCCTTAATCAACTGATTATTAATCAACGGATTAATGGTGAATTCGGCCGTATAACACATAAACTTATGATCAAGACTAAGAATGTAATCAAATTTTAATTGTTTATACTTACAGATCTCGTCATTTTTCACAATATGTATAATTACCACTAAACCCACTTAACAGAACACAATTCACTGCGAGTAACTGCACAACTAAATTGCACAAAATGGTTTGAAAAGCATTGACTTAAATCAGAAGATTCTGACAACTTTCAGATCAAATTCAAACGTGACAAACGATACTATAGTCATTTTTTTTTACTCTGTCGGGTACAGTAATAAAACTATAATGAACTATAAATATCGCAATTATGATAAAGCGGCATATCCTTTACTTTCTGTAGTATAATACTGTTTGGCATCGGCCCATATTTTTGAGCCGCTCTATTCATGCATTGAATCAAACGTATACCAGGTATGTATAGGAAAATAGCCTTATAGTCCTTTAACATAAAGTCTATTTCTGTTCCAAATAATATCTTATGGGAATGAAAACTGCAGTAAAGGACTGTAAGGCTATTTTCCTATACATACCTGGTAGACGTTTGATTCAATGCATGAATAGAGCGGCTCAAAAATATGGGCCGATACCAAACAGTATTATACAACAGAAAGTAAAGGATATGTCGCTTTATCATAATTGCGATATTTATAGTTCATTTATAGTTTTATTACTGTACCCGACAGAGTCAAAAAATTTGACTATAGCACAGATACTTTTCTGCGGACTGGTTTTGCAGGGATGAACTATTGCAATTAGAAAACCATTGAGATGTCAGCCGCCTGGACAGAAGTTTGTTTTATAATTTTGATGTAAAAGTGTCATTGATATTTTGTATGTTATATATTTAAATAAATGAAATTGTGAATATCGTTATGATTATATAATTCTTAGATTCTGAATTCTTCTTCCACTTCTAACATATCTTCATCTGATCTTTCTTGCAAATATATAAAAGCAACATATTTCAATCATTTTGCATGGTCATATTTTATGAATAAATTGTATAAATATATTCGTGTGTGTATGTGAGTTCCAAACCAATCAAACATGGGAATGTTTTTACAAAAATAATTTTATCTTAGAAGGACTTGTATACAAATATATTTTCACATAGCAATATTATTAGCACGCATCTTTCTACAAAGTAGTAGGATAGTGGCCCACCTGTTTCAAAATAAGCATAATTACTATAATATTATACTAACCACACTTGCTGTAAAGTAAAAAACACTATTTTATCTAATTTAATTGCCCAATATTACATCACTCTGTTATATTTTTCCACTTATATTAGTAAGAGTTAACTTATCATGTGTTCCATATTGCAGATGTTCGATTCAGTGACGATTTTATTCTCCGACGTGGTGACCTTCACGGAGATCTGCAGTCGAATTACCCCAATGGAAGTTGTCTCCATGCTCAACGCCATGTACTCTATCTTTGACAAGTTGACGGAGCGCAACAGAGTGTACAAGGTAGGATGCTTCCGACACCAATATATCTTAGCACCTTATTCAGCGAACTGGAATCTCGGAAGTGAAGATAGATTATGGATGTCGTGATATGAATTGTAGGTACTAGAAGTTCCTATGAAAAATATTTTTAATAATTATGAATTTTTAAATAGCTATTTGGACATCAAGTAAAGAAAATTTTTTCGTATTAGACTTGAAATTTTTAGTCGAGGCGCGACCGAGATTAAATCACGACGTGAATGGAAAAATATACTTTTTCTACATGTTACACACACAAAAAAATGATCCGTCTGGAATAAATGCAAAAAATGTAACTATTAATAAATTAGGCTATTTATTACAACAAAACACTGTCTAGTTCTGCATACTGACTGCGGAAAAGTAGACCATCTTTTTTGAGTGCGAAATAGAATATTATATACCGAACCGGGACATGCTTCATTACAGCCAAGAACTGAAACCTCGATCAACAATGAGCGCGATGATGGAATTAGCATATCCGCGAGGTGTGTATAATACTTTATTCACAATCAATTAGTTATTATCACTGTGTTTTAAACATTGAATTTTATTTTAAAAAATTGACAGTTTATTCTAACATAGGAATTTATGACAATAGGAGTTTTGTATATTGTCTCAGAGAACTCGGAATGATTATAAACGTCCATTTATTGTTTCAGAGCGTACCTACATGTGTTCGTTTTTTATCTCGTATCTCTCGGATAGGAACGCTCCGAGAACCTTTAAGAGCATTGTGTACTCCTATACTAAAATATGAAGCGAAAATTCAAATAAATTGTACCTGTACCAGAACTATTAACATTTTAAAAAAACAATATTAGACCAACATACTTCTGATATGAAGTTGCTATAAAAAAAAAGTATTATTGAAATCAAAGTCCAGTATTAATAGATTTCGATAATTGTTTCTTTTTAAATGCAGGTTCATATCAGAAGAATGTTTGTCTAATGTTGAATTTTTTAAAATATTAATAGTTCTAGTACAGGAACAATTTATTTGAATTTTCGCTTCATATTTTAGTACAGGAGTACACAATGCTCTTAAGCGCTCTGACATATCCAGAAGGTTAGTGTACAAAATACATGCGCATCTGAGATATCGGGTATAAAATTTAAAATTGCAACAGTAATTATATCGCAAACAGAATTTTAATATTTATAATACATCATCGTCCACATTATAATTTAGAACAATTTTTTTTCTATATACGAGTAAATATATATTTTAATACGTTTCACTCTTTATTTTAGTAGTTACATCTCTAATTTCTTTCCAAATTATTTTTTCTATTTCCTTACATTTATTTGAAATAGACATGATTATTTTTTGACATTTCTTTAACCCAATGAAATGTTTCTTTTTTTTGTCACGTGTTTGTGTTTTAACCAATCCTGTCATTATTATACTGAGAATAAAGCTCTAGAGATTATTCCCGGGAATAATCTCTGTAGCTTTTGTTTTTGTTGACAAATGTCATGTATTTAGTTTCTTCATAAATATGTATAAATCAAATCCTGATTATTTATAATTATTTGGCATTTGGCCTTATCAAAATAATTCTGTTCTAGTTGTCAAAACAGACTTACCAACTGTATTGTGTAAATGAATGAAGCTAATTAAAAACGACAGTAGATGGCGTCACAATAACATGACAGTTGTGTCTTACCGTTTGAAACAAATTTGTAGATCAAAAAATAATCTAATTAAATATAATTCGAGAGTTCGATAAATTAGAAAATAATTCTCCAGTTTCTTTCTCAAACTTGTTGCCATTGGCAACAAGTTTTCGAAAGATCTGTCAAATTATTTTCAATTTATTCTCACTCTCTTGTTATATTATTACTGATAATTTGATGGTTAACCGTTGATATCAAACGAATACTCTGTACAATGTAAACTATCTGATGACGTCATCAGACAAATCTGTCTACTCTTTCTGATATAATAAACAAAAACGCCTAATGTTGCTAAGTAACATGACAAAATATTTGTTGGTTGTTTCAGATATTTGAGTTATTTTAAACTGTTTTGAAGCTTCACCGTTTTTTTATTTTTTGAATAATTTTACTACTTTAATGTGCACTATTAGTTGTTTGTTAAATGTTACTTTTATTATGGACATTGTAATCACATTTGACTTGTCAAAATAACGACATTTTAGAGATTGGAAAGTGACATTTAGTTGGCCGGAATAGTATACGAGCCCAACCCCAAATGTATTCGTACCCTCTGAAATAAATATATATATTAACAGCAATAAAAAAATTTTTTTAGGTTACAATAGTTAAGACTACATTTGGGCTTTTTTATTTTACGTATTAATAAATGTACTGGATTTAAATACAATGTTATTAACTAAAGTTCTCATTTAAACAAGAATCTACGGGCAAATATATGATAAAAGACAATTCCCAAAATGTTTCGTTCCAACCTTAAATAATACAATATTTATGTTATTATCTATAAAACTGAGGGTAAAGGTAACTGACAATATACTCAATTAATTGCCATCTTAAATTTTATAACTTTAATAAAAATTATTTGCGAATTATTAAAGATGAAAACATTTTTCACATGCAGACAATGGTTTATTTGCAAATAAATTATTATTAAACCTAAGAAATTTTATTATAAGCAATGTATTCAAGTTCTATACACCATATCAAAATTTGTTGAATTGGAGTAATAATCATAGCATCCAGAAGTTTATTTATTCTTGTTTTTAATATAATTGTTGGTAGTACTTTAATAAATAAATATCACTTTGCAAATAATTTTACTAAAAAAATATAATATAGTAATTAATTGAATATATTGTCAGTTTCCTTTATCTTCAATTTTATAAATACTGGAAATTAATAAATTAATGGATTGCAGTCAATTTTTTTTATTTAAATTTCGGCCTTTACCGGTTTCGATATCTCCTATGCCTTCTTTAGGAGCTACAAATTCACACAAAACCGGTAAAGGCCAAAATTTAAATAAAATAATTTGACTGCAATCCTGTAATTTATTAATTTCCATACACCCATCCAGTCAAGAATCGTCATCATCCACTTTATAAATAATACTAACATAAATATTGTATTATTTATTGTTGAAACTAAAAAAAATAGCTCGTGACTTTTGTCATATATTTGCCCGTAGATTATTGTTAAAATGATAAATTTAGGTAATAACATATTTAAATCCAGTAGACTTTATTAAAACATAAAATAAAAAATTGCCCAAATATAGTCTTTACTTTTAAATGTCTTTACTATTGTAATCTAAAAATTTATTTCTTCTTGCTGTTAATATATTTTTTTCAGAGGGTACGAATACATTTGGGGTTGGACTCGTATTAACACATAAGTTATAGAAGGCATCCTCTTTCAGCATGGGTTAGAAATTCGGACACGAGCGCGTAGCAGTGAGTGCTCGAACGAACATCCGTTACTAAGATATTTTGTGTATTGGAACTTCTTCCGTAGTTTTTTGCTACCCTAATGTTTTTTTCCAAATAACAAGTTGTAATGATTTCTAAGTCAGATTTTTGAGATTTGGATAATTGAGAAAATTTATGACAATGTTACAACGAATTTGACATTACATTTAGTTCAATAATAGCCTAATCCGGTTTAAGCTGATTATATAATTAACAACATATAATAGCAGATTTGAATGGCGAATTTAGAAAATCACTATTCACTTGTTTTTGTATATAATGTTTGAAACTTTATGGAAATACTTTTCAACCCTTTGCCTACAAGAGATAAAAAATTCAAATCGATATCTGACTGTACTCCGGAGTTATGGAGGTTCAAACAGGATCCGTTTTTTAAAAGTCACCGGTATAAATAAAAACGAAAATTTTAGTTTTATTTAATGTCAAGTAATTTTTTCATATATTTGTAAGTAGGTACATCAATGAAAAAACTACTTCCGTTTGGAAAAATCTTTCATTTCAATATTCATATAAGTTAGGAAATAGTCATTTTTGTAACGCTTGCTGGAAAATAGTGTTTCTGAAACGAATGCAAGTTCTCCGAAAGAGCGTTGTGAATTTAGGAATTTTTTTCTGCAATCGTTAAAAAAATGTTTATTTCACTTCCCAGCCAGCAGGATAGGACTTTTATGTTTCGGAATTAGAATGACATCTAGCACGCTTATTGATACTAGATAGAGCTTCATTCTTATACAATTTTATGGTGATATTTTGTTATTTGGAGAGTGCACCACAGGGGTCAATTTAGTGCCGTTAAAATTCGTAGTAATTTTTGGCGTCGATCGGGATCGAACCCGGGTCTCCAGATTCGCGACCAGACACTCAGACACGAGAATTTGTTAAATTCATTTAATGTAAGAAATATTCTTACATTTTTGGACAAGTTTTTTTATAAAAACATAATCTCCATGTCCTATAATTTTACATAAAAAAATATCATCACCGACATATTATCCCAGATTCGCGCGCAGACGCTCAGGCAAGCGGCATGAAACCCCATTAAATAACTGAGAGAATCAAATTCATGCATTAAATTATGTAATTTCACACATAAATTATGATAAATAGATGTAGGTCAATTCTTTTAACACAGGGTTCGTATAATGGCCAGATGAAAATAACAGGAAAGTAACATTGTTTCTTAATTGCATTATACGACTAAAATTTTAATTAATTTAACTGAGTTTTCGATATCCTCTACTGATTATCTCTATCTATTTCCATTTATATAACGAACGAAGTTACAATTGTTTGCACTCCCGCAAATTGTTTTGCAAATTTATGTGAGGTTTCACATTTCACTGGTGGGTATTTTTATCTTACGTTACCGGATTTGTTTTTGTTTTACTTTTTCTAAGTTCATGCAGATTATATGTAAATTTGTATTCCTTGCCAAGCTTCGTACACACAAAAAATTGAACGATATATAAGAAATAATGTACTCAACGTTTTTAAAGTTTTATAGTTAAAAATATCCTCTTTGCCTGTTTGCATTGATAACTAAAGGATTAAAAAAAACGTTTACTTCTTTTTCTATGAATTATATATTAAGTAATACGTATTATTTTTCTTTCGCTTTTTTACAAGCGATGAATAATCATTGTGTATAAATCCAAAAAATAAAAATCAGTTACACAAAAAATTCTAATCACATCTAATCTTTATACTTACGTATTTTCTATAATTTTAAATTCATTCTATGAGCAAGTTTTCTCCATTTCTTCTAAATGTTCGAGGTTTTTCCAATTCATTTACGGGATTGGCGGTATTTCTGAACGGTTCATGTAATATACGTATAATTTTAAATATATAATTAATAATACAATAAGAAATATTACTATATACTATCTCTGAATTTTTGAAACTGATATTAGTGACATTTATCTGTCAATTACAGACATTTTAATTTCTCAAGTAGTTACCATGGAGATGTTTGGGCTGTGAGTAGGCTGTGAGATTTATTACACCAGATTATTCAATTGATTATATATCTATATCTTTAAATTTATAGAAGGTATATAAAAAAAATTAAATGTGTCGGATAGAGAATTTTGGTTTGTAATATTTGTAATATTGTAATAACATAAATTTTCAAAAAATAATATTTAAAAGATTTTTGTTAAAATACTATTACTTCCGGTTGTTCAATTGTTCAGAATCTATTCCACTCTTCCCATTACTGTTAGATTAAGGAATCCGTAGTTACACAGGTCTTTCGTCTTATAGAATTTGAGAAATTGTACCTCCAACAACCTCACACACATCTACATACACACAAAGACATCATCGTAAAAATGTTATTATCGGATTCTAGGGACCTTAAAACGTGCTTATTCACTAAAATCTGGATATGCGATTTTTAGCATGAATCCAATACCTCTCTTAGCGAGAGGTAAAAATGAACCAAAGATTTTTTTAAAAATTTAATAATGTACAAAAATTTTAGTTGAACCTACGGTGAAGTTTTAAATATTATTTATCAAAATTAATTTTGTGAGAATGTCATGAGCAATTCATGAAAGTGTAAAATGAAGTTTTTATTCATTCGGTCATTACTGAAACTTATTTGGGCTTCATATGTGAAAAAAATATATGTACATCTGACTTAAATTATGGTTTCAATAAATGAAAGTTAATTAAAGAACTATATTTGGTAAAACTATGAATTATTTTCTTATGTTTTAATATTTAACGTTAAGTGTAGGTAAGGAAGGTATTGTCCAAAAATTCTATGGTGCGTATTTTATAAATAAGCACGTTTTAGGATCCCTAGAATACGAATTTACTGTTTTCCCGGTGATGTCTGTGTGTTTGTGCGTATGTGTGTGTGTATGTGTGTATGTGTGTATGTGTGTGTGTGTGTGCGTGCGTGCATGTGTGCGTGCGTGCATGCATGTGTTCAACAATATTTCTTGAAAAACCCGGTAAAATATCATATTTGAGAATTTACGTTATTATAAATATTAAATAATATTTTATTCCCTTATACGGTTTGATAAAAAAAATTCCTTCATATAAAATTAGAAAATTATATAGAAATTAAATTTCATAAATCAGCCAGCTATGCTATGGAAACTATTAATATATTTAAATAATTCTAAATGACAGAAGTCAGTGTCAAGTGCAACGTACATAGTTTGTTCCTAAATTAATTTTACTGGAAATTTAGAATCATTTGCAAGAAAATTTGGTTATAGTAGTTGTACAAAAGACACATATTTGGCGGAAGGTATTGTGCTGGCCACATCAGACAGTTTAAAATGTAATTATTTGTTTCATACTCTAATATACCTCTGAAAATTCATCGTAAAACTAATATTACATAGACAATAAAATATTTATAATGGAGAAAATAACATGTTACAAAAGGTAAACAGCATTTTATTTATGTTCTAAAATATCAATTATCCAAGTTTTTCTTGAGTAAAAATAATTCTTTTTGACTTCATATTAACAAAAATGCCTGCGTTAAAAGTGATAATTTTTAAAAGTTAACTAATATAAAAATCTGTTGTGGCCAGCACAATACCTCTCGCCACTTTCATTTTATGTTGCATAGGGCGCGAGCAGTTATGTAACTTTATTGGCCTTGGCAAGCAGATATGGGGGCCCGTGTCAGAATGAGAGCTAGTAATATACATAGGTGTCAAGTATCATAAGTTTTCATCCCAAACATTATGATTTTCCAAATCCATGTGGATTATTTTCCTCGACAATGGATGACAAATAAACATCAGAATATTTTGAAATTTTGAATGAAAAATTATGACATGACAATTATGACATCTATGTAAATAACTACTAGCCGTCATTCTAACACGGATCCTCATATCTGCTTGCTAAGGCCAACAAAGTCACATGACTGCTCGCGCCCTATACGTAACGAATTTAACATTTCTTGTATACATACAAAATTGTAATTGTTTCTCTTCTTTCGTTCTATGATAAATTTTATCGTACTATTCTAATATGTTCAAAATTCTTGAAATTCATTGATGGTATTAGCAGTATTTCTTAAGGATATATGTAATATTAACATACCTGTAATTTAAAAACATATTAAATTAATAATACAATAATATATATTAAATGTACTCATACATCCCAGAAAAATCTGACACTGACATTTTGCATTTATTTGTCAATTACAAAAATTTGAATATCGCAACGAGATTTATTACAACAGATTATTCTATATTATTATATACTATATCTCCAAACCTATACGAGATATAATAAAAAAATTAAATGTGTCAGATTGAGAATTTAATTATCTTTAATATTTGTAGTAACAAATTTTAAAAAAATAATATTTAGAAATTTTTTTTTTAGAAACTACCACTTCCGGTTGTCCAATTGTTACGGGAACCTATTCAACTCTTCCCATTACTGTTAGATTGAGGAATCCGTAGTATAGGTCTTTAATCTTATAGAATTTGAGAAATCGTGTCTCCAACAACCTCACACACACACACATCCACACACACACACACACAGACATCATTGTAAAAATGTTAAAATCGGATTCTATGGACCTTAAATCGTGCTTATTCAATAAAATCTGGATATGCGATATTTAGCATGAATCCAATACCTCTCTTAGCGAGGGGTAAAAAAGTAAATTTAAATCGTAGACATAGGTACGATCACGAATAATTCTTATCAATAAAAAAGTAAACATTGCGAATAATTAAAATAATTTGAAATAGCAAATAAGTCGAACATTATAAGTACAACATACGAAAAACATTTTAAAAACAAGTAATAAACTTGAAATAAATATTGTTAATAATTAAATTATACATATTTGGATAAATAAACGTTGTATTTATAGTCAAGTAAACGGCAATCGTTTGGTCAGTGAGAAATCGTTAGAGAACAAAAGGAGAGCTCGATAAAATACACATGCGGCGAACTCGGCAACCGGAACAAACTCTCCACTTTTCTCTTCCGTTTCGCGTCATTTCGTTTTATATTATATCCACGAACTATAAACTACACGGTACAATTTACCCAATACATTACAAACTTTTATATTTACTTTATTTGAAAAACCTCGAGCCTTTTATACATAGCGTTACGATAATTTGTAAAAACTTTTCCTGATATATGAATGATTTTGTCATTAGGTTGAGACGATTGGTGATGCTTACATGGTGGTGTGCGGTGCTCCGGAAAAGGATCCCAACCACTCGCAGCGGATATGCGACATGGCCATGGATATGGTGGAGGCCATTACTGATCTCAAGGACCCTTCTACTGGTATGCTTCTTTATTTACTTTTATTGTGTCTGACACATCGATTGAAGAGCATTGTAAAATTATCTTATTTAAAGCGATTTAACAGTAAACTGTTTTATAATATATCAAATTACGAATGTTTCATAGCTGAATTTCTTTGAACAAGGATTTCTTCAATGCTCTATTGTGTAATATGAATAAATATATATTTTTTATTTTGACAGAATCCTTAATATTTACAAGTGTCTGGTTGCTCCGATATTTTAATTGGAAGTTAAATTAAAATTATGTTTATAAAAATTCGATAACAAATGTTTATTTAAAAAAAAAATCGTAATTAAAATGTTAGTGCAACTAAACATAAGAATATACAATTCGTGCTTACTGTGTGCCAGGCACTCGTACAATTTTAAACGGTTTCTTATAATTTTTATCCGGTAAAAACAGTCTACACTGAAAGAAAAATCGAAATGTAATTTGTCAAGTTTGATTCTATTTGCCAAAAATTGTAACGACCCATTTTAAAATTTTACAAGTGTTTATGAATATTGGCATAAACGAATCGTCCATATTAATTAATTTAATACAAATTCTGTGTATACAGTTATAGATCAAATTATTACCCGAAACTATTCACTTTAATATTCGATATTACTTAAACCTTAGATTATTATTTATACATGTCTCGTACTTAAATCTGCATATTTCATTATATACGAAAAAAAGTAAAATTAATAATGAGGCCTCAGCCTGAATTATTAGTTAAATTTTCTGCTAATGACTTGAGTATTTGAAATTAATACGAGGGATGAAGCACTAAGAAATTGCGTGTTCTTGCAAAAGCATTACGTGTTAAATGACAGAAAGTTTTTAGAATAATTTTCCGAGAGTGCATGTCGGAATATTAATTTGAGGTACAAAATAACTAGAATGTCTATGAACAACCAAGAAGAAAAAACAAAAGTATGATAAAGAAGTAGCATTAGAAATAAATAAGAAAACAGATTGAGAAGAAATATTTCAAAATAAAAAAATCTGATGTGGCGAGCACATAACCTCTCGCCGTATATTTTACCTGGCTGTATGCATAAAGCAAAGAATATTTATAGAAATACAAATAATATATTCATATAAGTCTATGACGTATAAACTTCTTTATTATTCAGTAAGAGCATGTCTCAATATAAAACAATTTTCACATATATTTACAAAATCTATAGGATATTTTACCATACATTATGTACAATAAATTACAAAGTAGAGTTTGCTAGGTATATATATATATATATATATATATATATATATATATATATATATACGAGTATATATATATAAATTTTAGGCTGGTAACAGGGATTTTCAATTCGAACAACGTTCTTGTTTACTTTCTCTTCATATTCTTCTAGTAAAAACATTAATTTTGGGCGGTCTAAAATGTATATATCTGGATTGTGCATCTATTCTTACATATCTTCTTTACATTTTATTTTTTCATACATGTTGTATCTAAATAACATTAATTCCCTTAATAAAGTGATGGATAGATTGCACTCCGATTATTCTTATATCGATATGTAATTTGGTCAATATTTACAACTTACTTGAGAAGAATTTGATAGGTTTTTTTGCAGTTCAATGTTACTCTAGTCTACAGTGGTGGTGTACATTGTCCTATAATGTTTGAAACAAATTTAAGTCCTTCAACCTAGACTTATCACCTCCATAAGAGTCACAGATCAAGAATTAAGAGATTCTCCAAGTACATTTTTCTTTCATTACTCATTATTTCGATGAGATACTGTATTTTACGTTGCAGAGCGGGGACCATCTTCACTTTCACCTTGTATTTATAACATTTAAATATCGTCTTCCTTCGAGCTGTATTCTCGCTCATATCTATTCTACGACGGTGAAGTTGGCAGACGATTCATAGCAGACGATTCAAAATTTCAGCCAGTGTGTGGCAGCCTTACGCTGTGTTAAACCATGGCCCACTGTATAGGTGTTAAAATATTATTTCTTAATAAATATCATATTTATACGCTATAAAGGTACAGAATTATAAAATTCTGACAATAGATGTTCAGATTAGTAACATCCTATAAAAATAATAATAATTCAACGGATATCCTCCTGGACAATAAGGACAAATTAAAAATAATATTATAAGACCACTTATCAATGAATTAATATTTATATTAAGCTCGAGCAATTCAAATCTCATACATAGAACAACAAAGATGAATTCAAAATCTTATATTATAGTCACTTCTGTATAAACTATTGCTTATAACTTTATTAATAGGATAGAGACGTAGTTTTAATTTGCAGGGGACATTGTTTATAACAATATTAATAATTTGCGGTGACCAAACTCCACAGACATCCTTCAGGACATTAAGGATAAATTAAAAAATATATTAAAGTGATTTCCGTATAAATAATTGTTTATAACCTTGTTAATAAGATAGCGACGTAGTTCAAATTTGCAGGGAACAATTGTTTATAAAAAAAATATTAGTTGCAATGACCAAATTGCAGACATCCTTCAGGACAATACGGATAAATTATTTTTTTAAATTAAAATGACTTCTGTATAAATAATTGTTTATAAATTTATTAATAGGATAGCGAAGTAGTTCAAATTTGCAGGGAACACTCTCTTTTACAATATTAATCATTTGCAGTGACCAAATTCCACAGACACCCTTCGGGACAATGAAGATAAATTAAAAATCTAAAAGTAATTTCGGTGTAAATAATTGTTTATAACTTTGTTAATAGGACAGCGAAGTAGTTTAAATTTGCAGGGAACATTGTTTATAATAATATTAATAATATTCAATTATCAAATTCCACAGACATCCTTCAGGACAATGAGGATAAATTAACAATCTTATATTAAAGTGACCTGTATAAATATTTTTTTATAACTTTGTTAAAAGGACAGCGAAGTTGTTCAAATTTGCACAGAACATTGACACACAGGGCCTGGCCACAAGATTTTATGGCAGTTTCCACTCCAATATATTCTTATAAAGCAGAGCTCACAATTTTCTTATAAACTACTCTAAAGCATAAAGTAGAGACATAGAATTCTAGTCGAATGTCCACGTTCGGCGGTAGGTAATATTTTATACTAAACAGAGACTTGCTTAAAACAAAATAAATAGAGTATTAATAATAGATTAATAGATTTAGAAGAAATTTAGCCTAATGATATTATAATTCGAATTTTAAAAAGAACGCCCGCGTTTCATCCTAAACTTACATTTGTAAAAGGCAGGGCCATAACGTGCGAAATTTAATTTTCGCGTAACACGAGAAAACCGAGATGTTCCTATGTCACGTATTCTCGTGTTTATCCTGTATGTATATTTCATCCAAATCATCTCGGAGAGATGCCACCACGGTAAAGATAACACGGAACTAATTTGCTTAAAAATAATAAGTATCTAATTATAACAGTTTGTTTTATTTCTCTGACGTGAAACTTTTTGAATATGCAGCGGCGTATTTAAGGGAGATTAAATGGGGGTAATTACTCGTCCTAAGATTTAGAAATACATTTACACACTTATTACAATTTTTCGGATTTTTAAATATGACAATGTAGTATGTGAAGTATTTTGGTTCTTTATATACTGGTGTAACTCACCAACGAGTATTCAGGGCCGGATCTAGGATGTGGCGGGCGAAGCACTTGCCTCAG
Organism: Harpalus rufipes; assembly: GCA_951394225.1. Taxonomy (NCBI): domain Eukaryota; kingdom Metazoa; phylum Arthropoda; class Insecta; order Coleoptera; family Carabidae; genus Harpalus; species Harpalus rufipes. The sequence goes on along the minus strand of OX596276.1, from coordinate 46,815,375 downwards.
GTTTAAAGATAAAAGGGGTGCTCACCAAAAGAACAATATTTTTACTATTTGTAAAAGAGCCTCAATGAGATAATTATTTCAATAATGAAAAAATATTCATTTGCAATACGTAATATGTACAATTAAATTTACTTTAAATGAATTTATGTTTAGCACAGATCGCACAAGTGAATTAAATAATGCAATCAGCATATAGAGCGCCTGTGTTTTATTTATATTATACCAGAATTTTTGTACTGTATACAGGGGCTATTGTTTGTATTTCCCCTAGTGTTTTTTAACAGCTTTAATAATTAAATATAAATGATAAAATATTGTAATTACAATATTGAAATTCAACAATTAAGTAATCAGTAGCATTTGTCCAAAATATATTATGTATTTCTTATTATACAGGGTGTTAATAAAAAAACTTTACACACTTTAGCAGGTGATAGTAGAGATGAAAACAAGAAAAAAAATCTAATACACTTAAGTCCAATACTCATTGGTTTTTAGAAAATTTATGTATGGAATTTGTACATAATACACAGGATTGACGGAAGGTATTGTGCTGGCCACATCAGATTTAACAACTAAGGACTCTAGGTGTTTACGATCAAGTGCGTGAGTCTCTTCGACGACGGCTGCAACTTTTTTTACAATTGATCGTAAACACCTTGAGTCCTTAGTTGTTAAATCTGATGTGGCCAGCACAATACCTTCCGTCAATCCTGTGTATTATGTACAAATTCCATACATAAATTTTCTAAAAACCAATGAGTATTGGACCTAAGTGTATTAGAATTTTTTTCTTGTTTTCATCTCTACTATCACCTGCTAAAGTGTGTAAAGTTTTTTTATTAACACCCTGTATACTATTTTGTAAAGCACAAGTATTTTAATTTTTTCTCAAATGTAACATTTTTTTAAATACTTTGTGGAGGGCAAGGGGCGCAATTTTTCCTTTTGCCTCAGGAGCTAAAATAGCTAGATACAGCTCTGCGAGTATTTATGTTTATTTTAAAGATTAATTTTTATAGTAAATATGTATGCTATATTTCTTTGTCCTTATTTGTAAGAGGCACATTACAACATGGAATAGGCTTATTTTCTTGGGCGCGAGTATATTTAATTTATTTGTATCAAATGGTACGCCTATAGTTTGAAAGAAATCGAATAAATATAATTAATTATCAATATTAAAAGAAAATTACTATACAAGTGACACTGAACAACGGGCCACTCAAAATAACTATTTTTATTATAATTATTTTTTAATTTTCTTCATATATTTGTAAACTATACGTGCGGGCTCACAAATTATGGTATTTGGTATGTTGCTAGTACTTCCAGTTTGACCGGAAGTAACATTAACTTTTATATTTCCAATGGGATACTCAATATATTTTTATATATTTGTAATCTACGTTAAATTTCGAATTTAACGATATGCTTGAAATGTATTTTTGTTTTTGTTGAAGAAATAAATTACAAAAACGTAAGAAAAAATCTGATGTGGCCAACACAATACCTTCCGTTTAATTTAATTTTTATTCAAGTAAATACTTAAAATTAAATTAAATTTAAATACCGGGTTCGATCCCGACCGACGCCAAATATTTCGAATTTAAATGGCACAAAAATGACCCCTGTGGTGCACTCTCCACGCCACCAATAAGTATGTTCGTGAGGTGACACCTGGTAAACGCCCGCACGGTACAAATATATCATCATCGTGACCGAAATCTGTGTACAAAGCAGATTGGCAGACCCAGCAATGAGTAATATGCCGTAATGATATATTTATTTTATTTATTTATATACTTACCTATATTCATTGCTGGCGTGGAGAGTGCACCACAGGGGTCAGTTTTGTCATTTAAAATTCTAAAATATTTGGCGTCGGTCGAAATCGAACCCGGTTCCCCAAATTCGCGTGAAGTGACGCCTGGTAAACGCCCGCACGATACAAATATGTCATCATTATTACCGACATCTATGTACAAAGCAGATTGGCTCAGCTCAGTGGGTTATATACCGTGATGATATATATTTTTATTATCTTACCTATACCTATATTCCTACATATTTACTTATGCTGGAAACTGTATTAAGTTCCTTTCCATATAATTATTGTTCCATTTACTATTTTCTTCCTAAAACGTTACTATTTTTATTTGAAATGATTAGTTTGTTGACAGTGACATATATCTGTCAGTTACATACATTTGAGATCTGAACTGTGTAACCATGGAGTTGTGTTTAAAGCGTAGGCTCCGGGATTAAAATTAGAAATAATTTTAGAAATTTATCCATAAAATATATACAAAAAGTATTAACGCAAACCAGTCGAAAATTTAAAAAACTTTAATTTTTATAATAACAAATCTCGAAAAAATAACATTTAACGGTATTTTTCGAAAAAAAAAACTATTTTGAGCTTCCAGGAAAGTGCCATTTCCGGTTATCTGATTTACTCCAAAATCTAATGGCATCTTCCCATATCACAGTAAGGTAGAAATACAAGGTTTCAAAATTTCTGAACGATAGTATTTGAGTTACAGAGTAAAGAGGATCCACACACACACACACACACACACACACACACACACACACACACACACACACACACACACACACACACACAACACACACACACATACACACAGGCACACACACACACGCACACACACATTCACATACACATACACACAGACATCATCGTGAAAATGTTAAAATTGGATTTTAGGAACCTTAAAACGTGGTCATTTACCAAAATCTCGATATGTGATTTTTAGCGCCATCCCTATATCTCCCTTACCAAGGGTAGCGGGATCTAAAAATTATAAGTAATTAAAATGGAAGGTAAGCCAAGATATCAGGCAGGCTGTGGAAACAGTTGAAATAATATTGAGCACTATTTAAGTTAATTTATTAAATAGGTTATTTTTGTAAGATTATATATTTTGTTACAAAAAAAAAATGATCAATTTGTTATCACAGCCTACCTAATATGGCATACTAGGTTAATTATTCATTATTTTCTTACATTTTTGTAATTTATTTCTTCAATAAAAATTCACTTCAAGCATCTCATTGAATTTATAATTTTACGTAGATTCCAAGTATTGAAAAATATATGTGTGCCCTATTTAAAATATGAAAGTTACTATCATTTCCGGTTAAACCAGAAGCGCAACCATTATGCCAAATATCATGGTTTGTGAGCCCTTATGCCTAGTTTACAAATGTATCAAGAAAATTTGAAAATAATTATAAATAAAAAATATTGATTAACGTAGGCCTTTAGGTTCACATTAATTTATTGAAGACAATTTACTACAGGACGTTTTGGGTGAGTACCCACCCATCATCAGCTGAATGAAGGAAAATTGACAAAATTATATAGAGTACAAATGAATAATTGTAAACACTTACCAATTAAATTTACATTGAAGTTAAATTGTTGAATTTAAGTTAAATTTGAAACAAAAAAAAATATTAATACAAAAATCGCCATTTAAATTGAGTAACAAAAATTTTGTACATTTGGACAGCACCCAACCGCCAAATGACTAAGGCAAACTAGTATGTAACTAAAACAGGTACAATCTGCATAAGCAAACAGGCTGGCCGAACGAAAAGTAACAACTAACAAAAGTTTTAGCGGTAAAATAAAAAAACTATTGAAGATATATTTTAGATGAATTAAATTTTGTTTGTAATCTGTTTGATTGTTAATACTATTAAATTATATGAATATGAATAAAGTTTAACCGGAAGCGACATTAACTTTCATATTTCAAATGGGACATGCTATATATTACTTGCATCTATATTCTTGAAATCTGTGTTTTTGTCCATAAGAATTAAATATCATTTACCATGATTTCTAATTTGCATGAGTATAATACTCGCCATACAAACAATTTCTACGTTCCTAGATCCCGTATAAATGTTGCTAAAGATTCTAACAGAATGGAACTAGAAATTTTTAATAAGCTGCTTGATTCTCTAAAAATAGAAAATAACTTTAAAAAATTCAAAAAAATATTAAAGTCGTTTCTATTGCAACACAGTTTTTATAATTTAAATATTTCTTTGCTTTGTAACATATTGTTTCTTATTCTAATTTTTACTCTTTTTTCTTTGTTAACTTTTTCCATACACTTGTACTGTGTCTACGGAAATAAATAAATTATTATTATTATTAAATTAAGAATTCAACGATATACTGGAAATGAATTTATATTGAGGAAATAAATTCCATTCATTTCTATTTTGCGGGTTATCCTCACGTCAAAATTTTTCATTCAAAATTTCTTTTTTTGGTATTTTATGATTCCTTATCTCGGCAACTGAATTCCACATCCCTGATAATAAAGAAACCACATAAAATAGGAAAATCATAAACTTTGGATGAAAAATTATTGCATTTGTAAGTTATGGACGTAATTAATGGCTGTCATTTTGATACGGGTCCAAATATCTGCTTGCCAAAGTCAGCAAAGTCACGTCACTGCACGCGCCCTGAACATAATTTTTTTTTGCAAAAGATCCTATATTTCCAGTTAAATTATTTCATAAACAAACTATGCGAATTGCACTTGACACTAACATATTCTTCTTCTCTAGTTTTTTCCATTTGTTAGGGGGTCGCTATTTTTTATTTTTTTCTTTCACTAATTTTTGTTTTGTATGTCGTCCTCATTCAGTTCCTTTTCTCACCTTTCATATTATATTTGGTCTTCCTATGTTTCTTCCACCTTCTGTTATAAGCTATTCATTCTTCCAATATACTCATCTCTCCTCATGACATGTTCAAAGCAATGTAATCGTCTCTCTTATATCTTTCTAGAAAGGCCCAACACTAGAGTTATTTCCCTTATTCTTTCATCATTTACTTTTAGTTTCCATGGTTAAGTTAGCACAGCTGGCTGATATATGAAATTTTATAATTATTACAATCTTTATAATTCTTTAACTCTATATCTGTTGAATATGAAATATGAAGTGCAATCAAATCGTATAGAGAATAATATATTCTTTAAGTTATAATAAAATTTAATTGAGTTTTTCAAGAAAAACTGTTAAAATCTTTAAATGAGGATACTTCCGGTTGACCAATTATAACCAAAATCTAATCAAGTCTGCATAAGGGTGTAAGGAAGAGAAATACGCAAGAATTGTAATTTTTGGAATTCTAGTATTGGAGATATCGTTGTCGAAACCGCGGTCACACACACACACACACACACACACACACACACACACACACACACACACACACACACACACACACACACACACACACACACACACACACACACACACACACACACACACACACACACACACACACACACACACACACACACACACACACACACACACACACACACACACACACACACACACACACACACACACACACACACACACACACACACACACACACACACACACACACACACACACACACACACACACACACACACACACACACACACACACACACACACACACACACACACACACACACACACACACACACACACACACACACACACACACACACACACACACACACACACACACACACACACACACACACACACACACACACACACACACACACACACACACACACACACACACACACACACACACACACACACACACACACACACACACACACACACACACACACACACACACACACACACACACACACACACACACACACACACACACACACACACACACACACACACACACACACACACACACACACACACACACACACACACACACACACACACACACACACACACACACACACACACACACACACACACACACACACACACACACACACACACACACACACACACACACACACACACACACACACACACACACACACACACACACACACACACACACACACACACACACACACACACACACACACACACACACACACACACACACACACACACACACACACACACACACACACACACACACACACACACACACACACACACACACACACACACACACACACACACACACACACACACACACACACACACACACACACACACACACACACACACACACACACACACACACACACACACACACACACACACACACACACACACACACACACACACACACACACACACACACACACACACACACACACACACACACACACACACACACACACACACACACACACACACACACACACACACACACACACACACACACACACACACACACACACACACACACACACACACACACACACACACACACACACACACACACACACACACACACACACACACACACACACACACACACACACACACACACACACACACACACACACACACACACACACACACACACACACACACACACACACACACACACACACACACACACACACACACACACACACACACACACACACACACACACACACACACACACACACACACACACACACACACACACACACACACACACACACACACACACACACACACACACACACACACACACACACACACACACACACACACACACACACACACACACACACACACACACACACACACACACACACACACACACACACACACACACACACACACACACACACACACACACACACACACACACACACACACACACACACACACACACACACACACACACACACACACACACACACACACACACACACACACACACACACACACACACACACACACACACACACACACACACACACACATACATACAGACATCATCGTAAAAATAGTAAAATCGTATTGTAAAGACCCTAAAACGTGCTTATTCAATGAAAACTTACCACCGAATTTTTTGACCAAAGACAATACCTTCCTTACCTATAGGTGACGGAAGGTAATAATTAAACACAATATTAAAATTACCTATCATACCGGTAGCCCAAAACTGTTCATTTAAAAAATCGCGATATGAAATTTATGAATATTGAAAAAACTCTTTTTCTACCGGGATGTGATCAGTCAGTTAAGTAAAGAAAGTGCCTGAAGTTCTGAATCACCTTGTATAATATCAGTAATATTCTTTGAAAACATGCCAATCACCTTTCTCAATATATCACTTAGGGGAGAAAGACGGATTGATAATCGTAACAAATTTTGAATCAAATTTGTTAACAAAATTTTCTGAACGTGTCACATAAATTTATAATGAAATTCGTAATGGAAGTAGAACATCCTATTTGTAAAAGCATTCGTTTCCAATGAAATCAATGTGTTACTAAATTTATTACCAAAAAAAAACTCGATAATAATCGTATATTATACAATAAGACGATTGGAAATTCTCGATTATACTAAACGTGTTGCCTGGAAACAACACGAGACTAAATCATGAATAAAAAAATAAATTAAAAAGTAAATAGTAAATTTAACGTAGATCTGTGGTCTATTTGACAGAAATGTCAAACTCTTTGTACATAACCTATCTTTTTAAATATAGTTGTAGTAGTATGTAATATTACATTGAAATGCTCGTATTTCAAAATAAATGCTTCTTGTATTTCAAATAAACTAGCAGCAGTGCAGTTTCTAGATTTGTAATCCAAATAATTATTTGTTTACTTGTCAAATTTTTACTTCAATAATTCCTTGCTGTCAAATAATAGATGCGTTCAATTATTTGTTTCGGTGCACTTGGAGGCTTGGAGCTGTCAGTGTGATTTGAAATGTCTACTTAAAACATACAACGATTTTCCTCCTCAAAGGCTAATTCATTTATACACCTATCGATACTGTATTCGAAGGAAAAATATCATGTCCGTAAATATAATTAAAAATGATATTGCCAGTTCTGAGTACATAGAACAAAATAATCAAACGCAGCTATAAGTGAATATACGAAGGTAGGTATATTCGAATGATCCTCCTTGATTCGAATATACAAAGGTTCGTATATTCGTTCACCATGATTACGTAATAATAACCGCTGTAATACATGGTAACTTAGGAAAATTACGCAATTTTATTGGTTTACAACTTAATGAATGATATAGTCATAATCATCAATAAAAATAGATAGTACAATATACGATTCAAATACTGGTAGTTAGAACAAACCTAATATTTAAACTGTAATTGTCATACTACGTTAATGTTTAAACCTTATTTATATAATCCAATCTGTCATTTAATGTGAAGCTCAATGTAGAATTAATCCGGTGTTGCTTGCTATATCAAATTTTCTCTCTCGCTTGTAGAAAAATAGGTACATTTCTATCAAGTGTTGGTGGGGGCGTATGTCGTCTAATGTATGTTTCCGTCGAACCTTGAACATCAATATGCTTTTAACACTGGAGAAAGTTTTCCCTAGTTTCCAAATTACGTGCATTTGGTTTGACCCAGGCAGTAAATGTGAGAATTTCTCTTATCTCGCGAATACATATGAGACAATTTAACAATGAGTAGCGCATATAACTTGATGTGATATTACCCAAACCTTAATTATGCGCATGCACGTAATATTAGAATTCTATTGGCTAATGCTGACGGCTGCCACCAGCATGCCGCCAGTTGATGCAGCGAGCCAATGGTTTGGTTTCATTTTCTAATTTCTGTTTGCACTTCAAATCGTGAGCATTGCTTTATGAACGACATTAAGGTAGTTGTCACTCGAGTGTACCTATTCAAAAACTTGTTCTGTGTTCAAAATAAAAATTAAGCTAATGCAGTTTATATTTGCAATAACTTATATTTTTTAGCATTATATTATATACACAGATTGCATCAAAATAGTTAAAAGTTAATGTCAAACACTGTAACAGATGAATTTTCTTTATTTTTCCGTAGAAAAGTTTTTTTTTTTTGAACTGTGCCACTCGCACTAACACATGCACAAGTGTCGTATTTCAATGTTGAACAATAACTATGGCAACGTCGCACCTAGACATTTATTGGTACATTCGGGTATAAAAATAATAAGATATTTTGAGATATAATACTAATTCTAAACTACAAATGGAAACTGCAAAACAAATGAATATATTTCTTTCTTAAAATTACAAAAGTAGTATTATACTGTTTAAACTTTTCATGCTTTTCACGTAAAATACCAATTTAAAAAATAGTTCCTTCGAATGTACGTCTGAAATTCCTTTAACCAAATATCACCTCTTATTCGCTAATACCAAGCGGGCGTTGTTAACTTAACTGATACTCCATCTGGAACGCTTGTACATGGTTGTCAAGTATAATTCTACCTATTTATCGTATCTTCAGATTATAATTTTCTAGAGGCAATAAAATTAAATCTGGATGGTAAATAATTTTCAAATTTTTACATAAAATCCGTTAATTAGTTTTCTATAACATACTAGTTTTTCAATTAAATGTCGGTATGGATATAAAAGTTATAATTTAAAACATTGTGTTTATTTTGCCATTTTCTATTCTTCACGTGTTAAAAAGGCCAAATTTAATTGCAAATATCTCAGGTATTGCGTGGTCAATTGTTTTAAAACTTGGAAAGCAGGTAGTTGAGATGTACTTAAAATTTCAATTAATTCTAGGTAAAATGGTTTCACGATATAACTACCTTAATATATTGCGGGTCTCTTCAAAAAGGGAAAATTTTAAAAATCCAGTTCGTGGAGAAGATACTGTTATTGTTAATAAATTTGACCATGACTATTGTATTATACGATGTGGGATCTGAATACATATGTTGAACACATAGTGGGTTATGGGATATGTTCTTAGTAAAATTAAAAAAAAAATTAACATTTGCTCATTTTGTTGGGAGTATTTGTGCTCTGATACGAGAGAAAGCATACTGATTAATACAGGGTGGGGCAGAAAAACCTATCCGATTTCAAATCCCTTTTTCTCAAAAGAGGGAGCAGGTAGAGTAGTGGGGTAAAAACCGTTAGAAAGCCGGTTTTATGCCATTTGTCAGTAGTCAACATGCCTTGGTCTGGTGAACATCGTGCTTTTGTTATTGAGCGGTTTATCGAATGCGGCGGTTCGATAATTGCTACACAACGTGCTTTTCGAATTCATTTCGGACTCGGGCGTCATGATCCTGTTCCACATCACGCTACGATTAAAGTGTGGGTGTCAAATTTTAGACAGACGAGTTCAGCATTGAAAAAGAAGTCGCCTGGACGTCCCAGGACAGCAACAGGACCTGAAAACGTGGCAAACCGTAACGGTCAACAGCGAGCGCTATTGTTTCATGCTGGAAAATTTTCTTAGACCCAAAATGGAAGAAAATGGCGTGGAAAATGTGTGGTTTCAACAGGATGGGGCAACCGCCCACACATCGCGACGATCAATGGACATTCTCAGGGAACTGTTTCCCGGTCGCCTCATTTCCCTGAGAGGTGATCTTGGCTGGCCGCCGCGCTCACCGGATCTCACTCCATGTGACTTCTTCCTTTGGGGTTACCTCAAATCGAAGGTTTACCAGCATCGACCAAGGACCCTTCTTGCTTTACGAAGGGAAATTGCTCGGGCAATTGAAGAAATTCCTGTGGAAATGACGGTGAAAGTCATGGAAAGCTACCGCGAGCGCCTAAATCAGTGTATCCGCTCCCAAGGACGACATTTGAGTGATGTGCTTTTCAAAACTTAAATTTAAAAATGGCATAAAATTTGCGATATGTTAATAAAATTTTTTTTTGACAAGTTGAGTGGTTTTAATTTTATAACGTTTTGAAATCGGATAGGTTTTTCTGCCCCACCCTGTATAAAAAATCAGTGGAGCTTCCTATATCCCTCAACAGATATGATATTTATTTGAAAAACAGGCTGAGAGGGTATTCAGGCAAATTCGAGAACAAATGTTTCAAAATAAAATATTAAATCAACAAAAATGGTTCTTAATGAATTTCAACAATACTTTTCATTTGCTTAATACAATAGAATTTTTAAATAAAATCAATCACATTGGATATATATTAAATTAGAGTAGTTGAAACATGATCCCATGATGTTTAACAACGCCAAATGTACGAAATTTATTATGTGGTAGAGAAATGTTGGTTGCAGAGTGAAAAATAAAAAGCAAATCATTCATCCATAGTTTTAATTTACTAGTTATCAGTTCAAATACACTGTAAATTACGTACCACAATATTTATTCCATACACATTCAAACCCACTAGCTGCAGACACACAGATAAGATATCTAAGCATAAAAGAACATTGAAAAAAAATTAAATTACTTAAAAACTCATGTGCACATTACACTCTAATAATACATAAAATTTAATGATATAAAGATTAACTTTTGTTCATTTAAACCATTTATCGAAGAAACTTTGGGTAATCTTCATGTTTCATAAACTATTTTTTTAAATTTTTTTTTTACAAAACTTTGTACAAATATATAACAATTAATGAAAACCCGACATGAAAATTCCTTATATTAAGCAAGATATTTTAATAGTTTTGCAAAGAGTATGTGATGTCACGTGTGGCGATCATTGGTACTGAAACGATGTTTATTCATGAGAGAAGTTATACATTTTTTAATATAAAAATTATATTTTACATATTTTGTCTTAATTTATATTTATTAAACTTAATACAAAAGTTTGAGATAACAGTGGCGCTAGTGATGTAAACAACAGAACTGTCGAACAGAACAAAGAAAGTATTTTTTCTTGTTTCTTCAGCCCGCATTGTTGGTTTGGCTGTGTTTAAAAATAAATAAAAGAAATCAAACTTATATGCCAACATACAAATGAAATGTGACAGTTCATAGTTCTACCATCTTTATTCGCTTTGGGTGGAATTATACTTACGCGGGATTTTTAGCTTTTAAATATCTGGCCAATAGAATCAATAGGAATACAAATGACATCAGAAATGTTTACTTCGTTATAACTTTTTACAGAAGAATATTTTTTTAAATTATTTAGTTTTACTACTTATTAAACAGTAAGTATTTTACGATTTTCATATAAATTTGTTGTATTTCGATTATGGTTTATGAGCAATTTGAGATAATCAAAAAAAAGTTAAGTATTAGAAAATGGATATTAAGTAACAAAAACTAAACGATGGGCAATTACCTATTTATTGATCATTTTTGCAGGACAATGGTTGTTTTGTAAGAAATTTTCTTTTCTTTTTTGAAAGTAAGACACATTTAGTACACAAAATTAGCCTTCACGTTTCCTTCAAAAACAACCAATGCACCGGGACTATGCTTATTTTTCTAAATCTCTATAGGGCTGATTGTTTTTATAAAAACACTAAATCTTTACAATGTAATAATTTGAGACTCAGATACTTTTTCGGAGAAACAGATTTTGCCAAACTGTTAGGAATTATGGAAAGTAAATGTCATTGTATATAAATCATATTTACAAAATTTGAACTATGGTTGTTTTTGCTAGAGGTTCCTCAATTAATAAATGATAAAATAACAAGGATATTCGGAATAAATTATGAAAGTGTGAAAAGATAATTTCAGCCACATAGATTTGAACCATAGACCATTACTTTGCCGGAGTAACAATGGCTGACATTACCTTCCACTTTAACCGCTAATGTATCTCTCTTTGGAGAATACAGTTTTGTGTCACGTTGTATGATGTGGGGTTGGATTACCACTACATTTAAACATCATTGTGGACATGTCAGTAATTACTCTTGGCTCTATCGGTCCAGTTTTTAAAATTAGCGTAAAGTTAACTGTCTATATTTTCGAAATAATCTTTCCACACTTTCATAATTTATTTCGAACATATAGACTGTTAACTCTACGTTAATTTCAACAAGAATATTATTTTTATTAATATCATGAATATGAAATGATGTTACGATATACTGTTACTATATAATCAATTTAATTGTGCAGGGACCCATCTCCGTATTCGAGTGGGCGTGCATTCGGGCGCTGTGGTAGCCGGAATCGTAGGGCTGAAGATGCCGCGATATTGCCTGTTCGGCGACAGCGTCAACACAGCGTCCCGCATGGAGTCTACATCCGAAGCCATGAAGATCCACATTTCGCAATCTACTAAAGAGCTCCTGCCTCCCGACTACCACGTCAGCGAGCGCGGTGAAATCCAGGTCAAAGGGAAAGGTTAGTTTATATCCACAAAGTTACTATAAAACGTGTTTCTTTGTACTTATTAGTGAAAGGTTTTTTAAAAACTCCATTACCTATGTTATATGAACAATTACTTACTCGTCGATTTATTTATATAAAAATAATAACAATACCTAACCTAATGCACAAAACTAGAGCCCGAGTTTTCCAAGCGTGACTTTTTAGAGAAATATACAACCTAAGTAAGCTGTTTGTCGTTTTATAAAATACCTAGACGACTATCCACAATGTTCTGTAATCGCCAGGCGAATGGCCATATCTTTGATAAATTCCAATGTAATAACAGTGGACTGTATTGCCCTGGGGTTTGTCCAGGACCGTAACTAGCTATTCTTGCGCCTGGGGTGGAATATAAAATTGCGCCTCTCCCGCCCATCATTTTTAGGAAATTGTTATTAAAAAATATAATTAAATAAAATGTTTTTTTTATGAACCATAAATTAATTGTTATAATTTTTATACATATATGAATATTTATATGTATACAAACATATACGAGCTCTGTCGCATATGTATTGAACCAAAAAAATTTGTGCATGTCAATTGGACTATAACTGAAACGCAGAGTTAAATGTATATATCTTGATCAAAACCATGCGTATTTTTTTTCTTCAAATATATTATTGAGTTTACATTAAGAAACCAACTAAAACTTATTGTTGACATATTAATGTAGTACGATTGTTAAAAAAATACGCAGAAACTCGTTATTGTTCTCTACTATGCGAAATTGTATTATTGTTGCGTATAAAACTGGGCTTTCTAGACAAAAAATTGCAAAAAACGTATGTATTCGTTAGCAACGATGAGAAACATAGTTTTGCAGGAAATATTGAGACACGTTAAAACTGTACGTTTTTTGATGAGTACGAAAAGGGATGATCGTGCGCTACGCTCTACATGCACTTATTATAGAAGATCGCCGAGTGTCTATCCCAGATTTGCCTGTCAAATGGGCAAATCTAATTAGTAGATCGATCTTTAAAGACATTTGTCTGAGAAGTATGAAGATTTTACTATTCACTGACCGGACTGCCACGCGATGGTTGTGCCTTGCGCGCGAACTTAAAAGTCAATGCAATACAGTGCAAATAAACAGTATTAATTCGTAAAGTGTGCAATAAGAAACCTAAAAGTGTGCTTGGTTTATATTTAAGATTTTTTTCTGAGAATTAACAAAAGAACTTACTTCTGCGCCCTATTAACAGCTGCGCCCGGGGCAAGTGCCCCGCTCGCCTCACCCTAGTTAAACCTCCTTCAAAATCCTGAATGCTTCAGAACATCGGCCGCTCTATGGAGAACTGACAAGCTTCAACAGCTGATCTCGAAAGATTACTATTGAGAGTAATGTGCTATTATTATATGATCTGAGATCTGATAATATTTAAAATCGACTAAAATAAAACCACTTGATAATGTAAAAAATCTGATGTGACCAGCCCAATACTTTCCGTCAATCCTGTGTATTATGTATAAATTCCATACATAAATTTTCTTGCAAAAGATTCTAAATTTCCAGTAAAATTATTTCATAAACAAACTATGCAAATTGCACTTGACACTGCTTTTGTAGCGCAGCAGTTTTATTTAGTTATCATTTTAAAATTTCACGCTGACAATAAACTGCACCGTAAACATCCCTAGTAACAAATATATTTATAAATAAAATAATCAACAATTAACCGAATTTTTTTTGTTGTATTTATTATAGTTGTTCTCCCGATATCAGAAAAAAATCTGATGTGGCTAGCACAATACCTTCCGTCAATCCTGTGTATTATTTACAAATTCCATACATAAATTTTCTTGCAAAAGATTCTAAATTTTCTGTAAAATTATTTCATAAATGAACTATGCAAATGGCACTTGACACGGACATCTTCTTCTTCTTAAGCTTCTCCTATTCGTTAGGGGTCACTATTTTTTATTTTCTTCTTCCACTCATTTCTGTTTTGCGTGTCGTTCTCATTCAGTTCCCTTTCTCTCAAGTCTTCCGCAATACAGTCCTTTCATTTTATCTTTGGTCTTCCTCTGTTTCTCCAACCTTCTATTACTAAGCTATTCATTCTTCTTCGAATATATTCTTCATCTCTCCTCATGACATTTTCAAACCAATATAATCGTCTCTCTTGTATCTTTCTGGAAACTTGTGACACTAGAGTTATTTCCTTACCGTATCTTTCCGTATCTTCCCCAACATCTACTTCTCATCCTCATCTGTGTCACATTTATTTCCTTTTCATTGATACTGGCATCTGTAAATTTGAATTATCTGAATATATTAGCAGTTTCCTTGGTTAGCATAGCTGGCTTATTTATGAAATTTAATATCTTTATAATTCTTTAACTTTATATCTATTGAATATGAAGTATAAAGTGCAATCAAATCGTATAGAGAATAATATATTCTTTAAGTTAAAATAACGTTAAATGTCAGTAAATCATATTTAACTGTTAAAATCTTCAAATGAGGGTACTTCCGGTTGGCCAATTATAACCAAAATCTAATCACATGTTATTCTGGATGTAAACTTGAGGAATACGAAAAAAATATAATTTTTGGAATCGTGATTTTGAAGTTATGCGATCCGCAACTTTCGTCACATACACACATACATACAGACATCATCGTAAAAATGGTAAAATCGTATTATAGGGACCCTAAAACGTGCTTATTCACTAAAAACTCATCATTGAATTTTTTGACCAAAGACAATACCTTCCTTACCTGAAGGTGACGGAAGGTAAAAAGGAAAATGAACTTTATACAAGAAATTTACATTTCAATGAACTTTACCTACCATTCCCTCTTTTATATCTCCATAATTAATTTAAGAATTTTAATTATTTTCACTTTCAAGTTTCAAGTCATGGTTTTAATTTCAGTAAAACAAAGTGTGTTTTTTGCTTTGTAATAAAGAAACTTTTATCCTTAAAAAAAGTATGAGCATTTTTTATATGTACTCAAGGTTATAAAATGTAAATAAGGGTAAACATATTTCATTTACTTTATTTCATAAATAAAAGATAGTTTTAATTTATTCATCATTTACTTTATTATAATTATATGGTAGTTATCAAAATTAAATTACTTTTCGGTTTAACATTGAATATTTTAGCCAAAAATAAACTGTCACTACCATTTTTCTATTCTTTTCATATTTCTGTTACTTTCACGTTTTGCGGACAATTTCTCTCAGAAATTCTTGTTATCTGATATGTAGCATTTGTTATAATATTCTTGTACGGAAAGTGTTATGAAATTAAAATCTTTTCAGTAAAGATAATATATCGAAAGTTTTTCTCTTACATTTTGTATACTGTACAAAAAAAATAGTTTTTAATATATTTGTTTCAAGGACTAAGACCCAGTTGCATAAAACATTGTTAACTTTAACTACGTTGTTAACTTTGACAAGGCTTATTTTCCAATATATTTTTGATACGTATCCCAATGGTTGCAATGTGATGCTAAACACTTAATTAGCTATAAATGAAATGTTATTTATTTAAAAAAGAAACAAAAAAAGTACTAGTATTAATGTATATATTAATGATATTTACAATTATTTCTAAGTCTATCGTTATTCCCTTTACAGAATATAAAATTATTTAAAATAATTGTAGTTTATTTTCGTATCAAACGTTGGCACTTCTGAGAATGACCATGTTATGTAAAATAATTTTATATTCCGTAAAAGGAATAAGGATTCACTTAGAAATAATTGTAAATTCATTAATATATACGTTTCTTTAATATAACAGAAGCGCGCGACGCGGCTGAATCTAGCCCGTATGCGACCGCCGCCGTTGGTAGAATGTTTCTCGAACGATGACGTAGTTGTGGCGCACCAGTCTCGACCTGCTTAATTACGTACGGTCGAATAATTCCTTTGTATTCGATGGAATGTTCCAGAAGAATGCGGGACAGCCGACACGCATTCTGATAACGCGCATCGTGAATGAACCGTTAGTGATATAAATAAATATTCTACGAGTTATGAATATAAATAAATATAGTTATATAAATAAATATTGTTTAAATAAATAATCTTAGTATTTATAATTATTTAATCATAGTGTTAGTTATTTTTATTATCTTTATCTTAATTATATATCGTTTAATTGTAACATTTATTTTAATTAATAATATTTTTCTGATTTTTACACTTCACCCATATAAATAAACGTTACAATTATTGGTGTCAGCTGTGGGGTTGTTAATAAACTGTGAAGTGTAAATAAAAATAAATAAAAAGATGACTAAACAAGTCAAATGAAGCAAATTAAAGGTAAGTGAAAGAGCTGGAAGAACGAGAATTAGATACGACAGGACTGAAAACCGTTCTACAATCTCATCTACGACAAGCATTAATCAATGCTGATGAAACTGCTGAAGATTACATATTCGAAATTCCGTGTGGCTTATGCCTATCCGACAATAGTAAACTTACAGAAAACTAAAAGAAGAATTAAAACAGTAAATGGCAGAAAGTTCTAGAACAGCAGAAGAAAGTTTTAGAACTTTAGAACAATAATAAGAGGAGAGTTCTAGGAAGACAGAAGAATATTCTAGAACACGAAAAGAAGAATTGACAGAAACATTAGACCAAAAACTAGAAGAAAATTCAAGAACATTAAAAGAAGACTTTACTGAAACTTCTAGAACATTAAAACAGGATATGACTGTAAATTCTAGAATTCTGGAGCAAAAATTAAAACAGAAGTTAGAGATATCTAGAAAAACTGAAGAAGACCTGAAGAATTTAAAAGATGAGTATGACAAGAAGATCGAAGAAATACGAGAAAAAATCAATACATTATCGTCACCAATGTCAAATTCCGAAAAGGAGTACGACCAACTAGTCAAGCGGTTGAATATATGATATGGCGATGCGCACCTGGAGCATGTGTACTAGACGCAACTGAGGAACCGATATCAGAGTTCAAAAGAAAGCCTTCAAGATTTTGAAGCCGACGTAGTTCGTTTGCTTTGTCTTGCACATCCTACAGCCCAGCGTTTTGGACTGCGTGGTCAACCAATCATTCATCTACGGAGTTCGAGACAGCGAAACTTAGCAAGCACTGAGATTGGCCCGTTCAAAATCTTTAATTAACGCACTCATGAGAGGGTGCGACGAATCACCAGTGAAGTGTTTACCGGAAGAAAGAAACTCCGCTGATGGAATTGCGGTGAACTGGGTCATCCGCAGAGACTTTGCAGAAAAATGTAAAAGAAGACGGAATCAACAAAAGAAGAAAAGGAGTCGGAAAAATAAATCGGGTTGATGCGAAGGGGCAACCGTCGACCCGTAATCTAGTAGCCCCACAATTCATCAGTTATGTCGCATCCCTTCATCATCAAGCCAACAGCATCTAAGTGGATGGCTCTATCAACGGAAGGCCACTAAAAATGTTACTAGATACGGATGCGACAAAAAATATAATTAGAGCCGACTTGGCAAGGAAAACATGCAAGACACATCTTCAAACAACCAAGTGGCGATTACGCACAGCGACGGAATAACAAGCTACCGCGTTACGAGAAATAGATGTGACCATCACTATTTGAAACACCCCTTTAAACATCGTGCGCTGGTAGCTGATGTTGAATATGAATTAATACTCGGTATGGACGTAAAGGCACGGTTTTAAACTTGACCTGAAGAAGGGAGTGATGATAGTCAATGAAGAAGAACTCGTATTAAACCCACGAGACGACAAGGCTGTGCGCGTACTAATGGCCGAAGACGTTACCCTCCCAGAACGAAATGAAACTATCCTGGAAGCACATTTAGATGGTAGTTTCTGTGAGAGAAGTATTGTTATGCTTAAGCCCAGAAATGATGACGTCAAAACTGGTACTGGAGTAGTTGTCGGAAAATCACTGGTTAACGCTAGCCAGGTAATTCCAGTTCGAATAATGAACATAAATTATTATCCGGTTGTTCTTATAAGAGAAACAATTGTAGAAGAATGCTTAGCGATTATTCGAAATGTACAGGCCAATGGAAACACTCTCAAGAAATTCCGGACACTTTAAACAACCAGCAAGAAGACTGCCATTGGCGAAGCGGGAAGAAGCTGAAAGAATTATTGAGGACATGAATCACAATCGAACCTTCAAGCTGTCCATGGGCTTTACCAGTGATGTTAGTGAAGAAGGATGGCTATACACGATTTTGCATCGCTTATCGTCAACTTAATAAGGTGACGAAGAAGGATAGCTATCCGCTACCTCGAATAGACGACACACTGGACATTTTGGCTGAATTGAATATCTTCTCCTCTCTGGATCTAAAGAGCGGATACTGGCAAGTAAATTTGGACACAAAAGACAAAAAGAAGACAGCCTTCACCATTGGTAACGGACTCTGGCAATTTACCGTAATGCCATTTGGGCTCTGCAATGCCCCTGCAACGTTTAAACGACTCATGGAAACAGTATTGGATGGGCTATATTGGAAAACATGTTTAGTTTATCTCGACGATATTATTGTGGTAGAAAACACGTTCGTGGACCACATGAAGAATTCGGAAGAGGTTTTCCAGAGATTGAGAAAGGCTAACCTGAACCTCAGTCCAAAGAAGTGCCATTTGTTCGAAAGAGAAGATCATTACCTTGAATACATAGTTTCTAGTTGCAGTTGACCCGGAGAAGATAATGGCTGCGAGAGTACCTAGAGACAAACATGAACTTAGAAGTTTCCTTGGCTTGTGTCCTTATTATCGACGATATGTACACTGGCTTGCAAAAAAATCGCGTACACCTTAAAAATCAAGTAACCGAGTTTTTACTGTTTTTCAGCTATGTAAATACGATTTTTTTTATCAACTGTCAATGTAACTGTCACTGTTGTCACTATCACGTCAGTATTTTATCTATTGTAGAGCAAGTTCTTCATTGTGTTTTATGTTACTATTAACTTACTTATACATATATACTATATAACAGAAAAAGTAAAGAACAACCACGTATGTATTTCTCGTTTTCTTTTAACTTTGACAACTTAATTGACACTAATGACAATGACAAGTTAAAATTCAAGACAGACTCAATACAGCAAAAAATAGGTGTACGCGATTTTTTTGCAAGCCAGTGTACCTAGATTGCCAACACAACTAAGCCACTGACAAGGCTTACTGAAGAAGGAAGCAGATTTATCTGGAAAATGGACTGTAAAGTTGCGTTTAAAGAACTGAATCATTCCTTGACAAGCGCACCTGTCCTAAGTTATCCTTTACCTGAAGGAGAGTTCATACAAGACACAGATACCAGCAACGTTGGAATTGGTGGCGTTCTTACCCAGAAATAAGACGGACATGAGAAGGTTATTGCCTACTTCATTAAGACCTTGTCAAAACCGGAGAGGAATTATTGTGTCACCAGAAAAGAACTTTTGGCAGTCATGAAATCCGTGGAGCATTTCTACAAATATTTATATGGACGAAATTTTTTGATAAGAACTGACTATACTGCTTTAAAATGGCTGCTACAATTCAAGAATCCAGGTCAGGTGGCCAGATAGATAGAAAGACTACAGGAATACGATTTCAAAATCGAGCACAGGTCAGGTACCAGCCATCATAATGCCGACGCACTGTCCAGAAGGCCATGCCAAGATGAATGCAAGCATTGTAGTCGGCTAGAAGAGAAACATTCCATCATCGCCAGGATAAAAGTATAGTTGCTATAGTTGGCAGCCCGATGGACTACGCAAGGACCAAGAAAATGACCCGATTTTGGAAATTATTCTGGAAAGCAAAGCAGCCGAGAGCAAACCAATATGGGAAGATGTTGCACCACACTCACAGACTGTAAAATCGTACTGGGAGCAATGGGACTCCATGGTGTTTGACGATGACCTATTAAAGTGTGTGATAGAAAATGCTGATGGCACTGAGAAGATAACTCAATTGGTTATTCCTAAAAGTAGAGTACCAGACGTGTTGAAAGAGATCCATGACGGATCTGAAGGAGGCCACTTTGGAGTCAACAAAACATTAGAAAGATTGTGCCATCGATTTTACTGGGTTAACTGAAAGGAAGATGTTAAAGATTGGTGCAAGAAATGTGTGGTTTGCGCTGGAAGCAACGGTTCGTATAGACGACGAAGTACTCCAATGCGTCAATATAACGTTGGCAGTCCATTTGAGTGCATTGTGATTAACGTCGCCGGGCCATTTCCAGAAAATGACGAGGGAAATAAACACATCGTGGTTGTCATAGACCACTTCACCAAGTGGGTTGAAGCCTAGCCATTACCCAACTAAGAAGCCACCACGGTCGCTGAAACATTAGTCAAAGAATATATATGCTGATTTGGTGTAACACGTGAACTTCACTCCGACCAGGGAAGAAATTTTTGAGTTTGCCATCTATTCCTGATGGCTTATCATTCATCCATGCATGATACAACATAGAAAACTCTTGCAAACATCTTATTTGGACGTGAGTTGCGCTTACCATGCGACTTGGTGTTCGGTAGTAAACCTTGGAAAGATCTGGCCGAGGAAGATTACATTACGAAATTACGGAAAAGAATGGATGACATTCAAATGAAGGACCAGTATAACATCAAGGTTGAAAGAGGTGGATATCAACTTGGGGATTTAGTAGGGCTTTACAATCCACAAAGGCGTCGCGGCTTAACGCTGTAGTAACAAAGAAATTGGGAAGGCTCCTATGAGATAGTCAAGAAAGTGAATAAACGACGTGGTATACAGAATTAGAACAACACCAATAGGGAAGCTGAGAGTAGTACACTTTAATCGGCTAGTCCCTTTCGCCGGTGACAACAATAAAGACCATCATGGAGCAACGGTTCGTCGTCTCATAGCTTAGGAACCGACTTTTGAAGACTGCATGGAAAAGTATTCCTTTGGTCACAAGGCGCGGTTTGGCGTGAAGAAAGAAGAACATCGAGACTTTTTCATCGTGTCTTCAGATTATTCCCCCGGCCATTGCATATCAGAAGACTTAAAGATGTCACGCGGTATAGTTATAGTCTTTAAGACGAAATTTGGATGACTACAAGAACTGGCCAACCAACGTCCATCCGTTGGGAAAACGCTACGACTGAGGGATATAGCAATACAGAACATCAGCGGTATATCTACTATCTGCTTACAAAACCACTCTCGTACCAGAAACCGTCGTATCGCAGTCTTCATTTCGAAAAACTACGGAATACTAGATCCTCTCTGTGTGTACTGTTTTTACATGACACTTGTTTCCTATTTATAATGAAGACTGAAACTAATACTAAAGAACTATCCAGTGAAATGAAAATACTTGGAACATGAGATCTGAAGTACTACTTAAATTTAGGCAATAGAGTCATTTTATTTTAATATATTTAATCTTCTTTTGTTGTTCATTAGTCAAAAATTCAAAATATGTACCAGAAACAAGATATAAAATAAAAACTCTCATATCGACAATAAAACTGGAAAAATGTCTACATGAGGGCTAGGAAGAGACTGTTCTACTGTTCATAAAGAAAGACATAGTATTAAAACGTCTGCAAAACAATGTCTAAAATTTAATTTAAAACTTTCAATGTTGCAAAGTATTTACCACTAGTATTTATTGTACAATTTAGAAATGACGGTGTCTTTTTTGAGAAATATCATGTTTAGTGATTTGTCTTATTTTATTAGTACAGTTTGAAAATATGAACGGGAATACATGTTTCTTCAAATGAAAATGTGTCATTGGTACACATAAACAAATACAACAACTTCATGTAATGATAGGTAAAAATTACTCTTAAGAAAATAATTAATATCTGAGATTTTTCTTTTTAATTTATTATATATATTAAATAAGAATTAGATACTGACTATTGTACATCCACATGACCAGTCTTTAACAATGTCATCAGTTTGACATGATTTTCGCAGACAATTTTTTTCTTGAAAGAACTTCCTTTCCTCCAAACATTCAGTATTTCTTCAATTTTTGGGGCATACACATATATTTGTAACCCAAAGAACAGTTTGGCACAAAACATGTTTTACCCATTTTGTATCAAATCCTTATTAATTACGAAAATAAACTTAAAAATCTGTTGTGGCCAGCACAATACCTTCCGTCATTCTCGTGTATAATGTATAAATTCCATAATTTTTCTTACAAAAGATTCTAAATTTCCAGTAAAACTATTTCATAAACAAACTATTCAAATTGCACTTGACACTGGCATCTTCTTCTTCTTTAGCTTTTCCCATTCGTTAGGGGTCGCTATTTTTGCATGTCGTTCTCATTCAGTTCCTTTTCTCTCAAATCTTCCGCAATACAGTCCTTCCATCTTATCTTTGGTCTTCCTCTGTTTCTTTAACGTCCTAATACTAAACTATTCATTCTTGTTCCAATATAATTCTTCATTTCTCCTCATGACATGTTCAAACCAATGTAATCGTCTGTCTTGTATCTTTCTAAAAACTTGTAAGACTAGAGTTATTTTCTTACCGTATCTTTCCGTTTATTCCCCAATATCTACTTCAACATCCTCATATCTGCCACATTAATTTCCTTTTTATTGATACTGACATCTGTCAATTTGAATTATATGAATATATTACTAGTTCCCAAGTTTGGCATAGCTGGCTGAATTATAAAATTTAATTTCTTTAAAATTCTTTAAATCTGTATATATTGAATATGAAGTATAAATTGTAATCAAATCGTATAGAGAATAATATATTCTTTAAGTTATAATAACGTTAAATGTCAATAAATCAAATTTAATTGTTAAATCATCAAATGAGACTACTACCGGTTGACCAATTATAACCAAAATCTAATCAGTTGTTCTTCTGGATGTAAACTTGAGGAATACGAAAAAATTATAATTTTTGAAATCGTGGTATTGAAGTTATTGGATCCGGAACTTTTGTTACACACACACAGACACACATACATACAGACATCATCGTAAAAATGGTAAAATCGTATTATATGGACCCTAAAACGTGCTTATTCAGTAAAAACTCATCATTGAATTTTTTGACCAAAGACAATACCTTCCTTACCTAAAGGTGACGGAAGGTAAAAATTAACAGAAACCAAGTAGGTAATTGCCATTAAAACACAAGAATGAAGGGCGCCTTTCCTCACCACTTCTCGCTGTCGAGGAATAAAATAGAGTGACCTCGGCCAGCATTACGATGGTATATGAATTTCATCTATATTTTACTGTCGTAACTTCGTGGACTCAACATACCGGAATAACCCATTTTTCGAAATGACAACTAGTCAAAAAGTTATTACTTTTCATACATATACAGGTGTTTTACAACATCGGGTAAAAACTTTAATGGCCTATGGTACTGACCACAATTAGGCAATAAATGGCCAACACATGACCTTCCGTAAATTCTATGTAATTTATATAAATTACTCACAGGTAATGTAGTGTCTTGCAAAAGATTATATATTTCCAGTAAAATTATTTCACGAACTATGCAAATTTTGGCACTGACATCTGTCAATTAATAAAATTTTCTTTTTCCATTGTGGTTTCCATAGTGAGCTTGCAGCAGCATAGGTTGAAACATTTATGAAAATGAATTTCTTTATCATTTTTTATTTCCAAATAGATTGAATATGAAGAAGAAAATGCAATCAAATCGTGAAAAGAATAAATATTCATTAATACTTATAATAACATAAATGTCAAAAAATGATACATAACTGCGTTTTTTCGGAAAAAAACTCTTAATAGCTTCAAATAAAGGTATTTCCGGTTTACCAATTATAGGCAAATTCTAATCAACTCTTCATACGGACGCACAAAAGTAGAATATGACATAATTATAATTTTTGGAATTATCGCAGGAGAAATTTCTGTCACACAACACACACATACAAGCACGCACACACACACACACACACACACACACACACACACACACACATACACACACACACGCATAAAGACAGACATCGTAAAATTAGTAAAATCGTACCCTAGGGACTCTAAAACGTGCTTATTCATTAAAAACTCTCCATCGAATTTTTTGACTAAAGGCAATAGCTTCCTTACCTAAAGTTAACGGGAAGTAAAAAGATTAATCACCATGGGTTCGTTCTTCAACAGTTTCCGAGATATAAGATAGTGAAAAATGAGTTTTTATGGGGTTTATCTCTGCTATCTCTATTAATTAAATGAGATTTTTTATTTAGCAATGAAAGGTCATCTTAAATGTACTTTTGTTTACTTAAAAAACTCAAATAATTGTGCTAAGAAAATGTGGCGACCTTGACCAATAATTAATTTTCAAATAGGTAACTTCTTAACTATTAGAAATTGAAGAAAATATTTCGTATATTTGTATATATGGCCTATACAAAATTTTGTTCGATCATTATCTTTGTCAGTTTTTCTTCGATTCTAATAGAAAATAGCTTCTTTCTCGGAAAGAGTTGAAGATCAGATCGACGTTGATTAAGCTTTTTTTACTCATTTTGGTCAGTACTGTATGCCCTTCAACATTAAAGTTGTTGAAAAACACCTTGCATAATGAACAATATGTTGAATTAAGAGTTTAATTTTTAGACGCCCATTAATAGGAAACAGAGTACATTGTTGAAATACTGGTCAATATTGCACAATTCAATGTATTCTAGCAGCAGTCTTTTGCAGGAGCCATGAAGACATATTGGCTGCAGAGCCGCGACAGTCGCATGCCGGTAGATCCAATTCTATCACGGCAGCGACATCCACCGCCTCCAGAGCGGCCGCTGCCCCTGGAACCTCCTCCCACCAGCGCGTCGCGAGAGGTCATCTACTCCCCTGTGACGTTCCAGGACGTGGCGCGGCGCAGCATCGCCAACTCACCGGTCAAATCAGTCTCCTCCATCAGGCAGAGAGGTCAGTACAGTCAGTATATTAATTGAATGTACGGTGCTTCAAATTGTAATATACTTCTTTCTAAATTGTTATATTATCTTCTTACATTACTCTATTGTTCGTTTGTTTTTTTTTTACTTTCTTTCACGAATGCTATGAGCTAACGAACTAAATTGTTGGTACATACAAACTTACATAACAATATTTAGTACAATTATTAAACTTGTTTTTTAAAAATTATAACAAAATTCATACTTATAATTTAACGTACGGGTTGAGTGTAATGTGTAAGACAAACATTTACTAAGTTCACATGCAGTTTTGAAAATGGTTTCAGTTTTCTGTCGAAATTACATGCAATTTTCAAAACAAGTCTTCAGATTGGTTTAAAAACATTGTCGGCACATGCGCATTTGGCTGATGTAAGTGACATATCATCCCCACTCCAAATATTTCCCAAATATGAACCCCCTAAACCTCCCCCCCCCCCATATATACGTCGGTGATCTCAGTGTCTTCTATAACCTCTACCTACGCGAATTTTCTTACTGGTATTGGCGCCCGCTTCACGTTCTAAATATTTTTCTTGCAATTTTATCTTATTCTTCTTTATTTACCATATTTTCAAAAAAATTATGTAAGATCTACAGAATGTGACAGCCAAATGAGCCAAATAATAATTTTGTTGACAATTGCAAATGTTTATAAACAAACAATAGCAACGTACCCCGCTACCTATGTTAATTTACACTCCATGTATAAATATATTAATACAAATTTTAATATTTTTTCTAATATTTCAATAGCAGGATTGAATAAAACGCTATACGAGTACAACACTCGTGAAGAAACGAAATCTCTCACGCATGTGCCAGTTTTGAACTCGTATTGTAATATATTAATACCACTGAATTCAGAATTAAATTCTTTAACGAGTGAGCAAAAAAATATCTGTTTTCATTTAAAATAAAAAAAAGTTAGGTCCTGTATTTTGAGAACCATTGATAGAAAAAAAATATTTTTCTTTTCTTTACATTTGTTTTGTGAAATAGAAATTGTTTGCTCATTTAACTGTCTTTGTAGCTCTTATAGTTCTCGAGATAGGAATGGTGGCCCGTTTATAATGAACACCTGTATAAACAAGAGTTTTTTGAATTTTGTGTGCTAATTAGTAATTAATAAAAAAATTATGCTATAATTTATTGTTTTAAATTGTAATGCTTTTAACTTAACTTATTTTTACTAAATAATAGTATTCGGCGATTATCAAAATTGTCAATCTTAATCGTCAAAATAAAATCGTGGCATCACTACTTCCTAATTCATATATTTTTTTTTATAAAATATTGTCTATTGTTACATCTTGAAAAATTTCTATTCATTTCAAAAAAAATATTTTTACAGTCTATTATTTAAAATATTGGTTGTGTAGAATATAAAATTATTGCAAATTATTTTTTTATGACTTCTATTCTTATTCTTACTGTATGTATTCGTTATTAACGATAACATGAAATGAATTAAAACAAAACAATATTTTTTTGTACTTATGTTCTGAGAGTTAAATATGTATGGGCGCCAAACTTATATGATTTTTTTTTTTCAGAGGCACGATCACAATCGATGAGCGCAGCATATATTATCCGCACTTGTCCTTCCGAAGTGTTCGGCTCTGAAGTCAATGATATGGGCGAGTTCCCCATCACGCCTTCCACGTCCACAAACCCGTGCACGCCGGATGCTCCGACGAAGACTCCCTTCGCCCGTTACATGACCGCACCTGTGCCCAAGATTGTCGAAGCTGTGGATGACTTCTCACGCGAGAAGACCCCCCCTAACACTGCACCTCCCTGCGTCAGCCTCGTCCAGTTCGGTAGGAACATGCAGCGAAACCAAACCGATATCCTACGGATCAACCATGACGCTGGCGACTACACTGATCAGAGCACCCTACTCCCAGGTGTGACAAGTCCACCTACATCAAAATCTGATGGAGATCTTCTCTCCCTGGGAAGGAACCACGTGGAGACTAGTATTCCGAACAGTCATAGTGATGCGAATTTTAAACAACAACAGCAGTGTTGTGCGAGCTTTGGGACGACAACGGCTAAACATCGGAATCATGCTAATGGTTGTGTTATGTTGTAAATTTTATTATGTATGTTTCTATTACAATTTTAATTCATCTTCTAAGTCAACTATAGCTTTATGATGACAAAAAATCAAAATACCTGATAGAAATCTATTGTATAATTTGCAATGGATTAACTTTGTTTTTAATTAACTTTTTAGAATTAATAGTATATCTAAATAATCGATGAATTATTAAGAGTCTAAAAAGTTCTTATTTATGAAATACACAATTAAATTGAAAATAAACATAACATTATGCGACGAAGTACAAATTCGTAGAAAAACAAGCAAAATAATAAAAATAGGCTATTTCAACATTGTATACAGGGTGTCCCTTAACTTCGAGCAAAAACTTTAAGGGCATATAGTACTGACCAAAATGAATAAAAAAGCTTCATCAACATAGGAATGATCTTCAACTGTTTCCGAGAAAAGCGAAAAATCTAAGAAAAACTGACAAAGATAGCGATCGAATAAAATTTTGTCTATGTCAGTAAAAAGACTATAAAAAACAATAAAATTTTATATGAAACATTTTTCTCAATTTCTTATAGTTACGTAGTTATATGAAAATTAAATATTGAGCAAGGTCGCCACAACATTTCACTTTTGAATTTTATAAAATAACAAAAGGCCATCTAAGATTACCTCTCAAAGGTAAACAAAAAGTCTCAATTAATCAAAATCGTAATTCTTATAGTTTTCGAGATAGCAAAGGTAAATCTCGTAAAAACTCATTTTTCACTGCGTTATATCTGGGAAACTATTAAAGATCGGACACATTTTGACTGAGCTTTTTTTACTCATTTTGATCAGTATTATATGCCCTTAAAGTTTGTGCACCAAGTTAAGGGACACCCTGTATAATAAAAATTACAAAGTTAAGTCAGGTTTCACCAGTTTACAACTTCTGAGTCAACTCCCATGGAGCCATAGTTAGAAGTTGGTCAGCACAACAAGTAACCACAGACGCGTTACGCACTATTTGGTGCTCAACAGTGTGGTGTAACCTGTGGTCTCTGTTGTGCTTGCCGATTTCTGACGATGGCTCCATGGGAGTTGATTCAGAAGTTGTAAACTGGTGAAACTAGACGTAACTTTGTAATTTTTATTATATTGTTTGTTTCACGGAGATATTCGCAATTTGCTTTTTGCAGTTTGCACTTGTATTATATATAATAATCTGATTATTGGTGAAAATCCGGTGAAAAATTTCGTGGTAATAAGCGATTTATGTTCCTCCAAACTTTGAAAAATAGATGTAACTTCGCGAATATAAGTTTTCATATTAAAATCCAACTGTCTCCTTGTGAATCTAAATGTTCTTGAAGAATATGATATTCTAGAATTATATTTTATCTATCACTGTGGGACAAGTTTTACCATATCGCAGTCATTTTAGATATGTAATAACCTTATTATCACATTGAGTACGAAAATGTAACTCTAATGTGGTAATAATTTCATTATCGATCGAGCTATTATTACCAATCATTTGGCCCACTGTTTTTTAAAGTTTTAAGTCTATATTTAAAGTAGCCGAAAGAATTTTTAGAAATTTCTAACCATTTCTGAGATTTTGTAATTTGTTGAAAATGTAAACCGGTCAAATTATTAAGTGTATTAAATTATTAAGTTTATTATTAGAAATTTTTATTCAATAATGAGCTGAAGTAAAAATCAGTTTGTCAAAGATATTCCAGTGGCGCGTTAATAATTATTTGCTAATGGAAAAGACTGAATTCGATAGAGATCGACCGTTTCAGTTCAGTTATTTTTTAAGATCAGCTGAAGTCACCTTACATGGAAATAAATATAAATTTTGATAAATAACATTTATTTATAGATAATGTAACTCTTCAAAAGGAATTATTGAAACGTTTAGTCTTTCTATTGATAGGGAAGTGAGTGTTGTTCCAGGTATAAAGTGGGGGGCATTCTATGAGTGTAATTGTAAAGTTATATCTAATTTTTTTTGTGGGTTTATTTAGCGCATCTGTCAATACTATTTTTGATAATTTTTATTTATTATTCCAGCTCATTTTGTAACGCAGTATAGTTCTTCCTGTATTTGAAACTGTTTACTTCCATTGGCTATACACCTGGTACACGATGTTAGATTCTCTTTAGTCATCAATCAAAATAATTCATATTTATGACATTACATTATATCAAAAAGCCCCCTTATTTTCGAAGTATTTTAATTATTCCATTTTATTTCTTTATTAATATTTATTATTAGGCATATACTTGCAGTTTTTGTTTCTAATTTCTCGTAATTGATTGAGCTGAAATAGTCTATTCACATTGGCAATATTTTATAAGAAAGAAAACAAAAACACTGTCTGTCAGTTTTATTTATTTACAACAAAAATATTTTCTCAGTTTATATAATGACTTTTACTCTTAATTTAATTGATATTTTTTGTTTGAAAAAGAAGTGTTCAGTTTTATACGAAATACGTACTAAAACTTATATTTTACAAACTCAAATTGTCGTCTGTAAAAATATCACTCTTGAATTCTTCCTTAGTTGTGAATAAAGTATTCAATTTTAAATCAAGTAGAGTAGCGGAAACAAGTAACTATAGCGGACTGCTTAAAATGTGGGCTGGTACCTATACATTTTATGAAGCAAAAAAAATCTCAATTATCGAAGAAGATATCGCACGTGCGACGTGATTTATGCAACTAGTTTAGTTAGTAATTTTCAAAAAGTTGCAGATATCGACAATTAGGTGATGATCCGGAGTAAGGGTACCTAAAATATATAACATATGTTTTTGAACTAAATGCGAGAATAAACCAGCAAGTATCTCCATTATTAAGAGAATTTTTTTTTCATATAACTAGATTTACTGTAGGTGACATGGACAAAAAATATATCCAGAAGTGCTATTTCGTCCTGTTTCGGAGTATAAGATACTAACTTTGAAATGAAACATGCGTTATTTTTTATATTTTTGAAAATATATCAAATTTTCTTTACAATAGTAATAAATAAGTGTTATGATGTATTATAATAGCAAATAACGAACGAGGCTGATATTTGTAAACCGAGGCGATAGCTATGGGTTTATAATCAGACTATCATTTACATATCGGCCGTGTGGCGTTCAAAATTTTTTTTAATGACATAAAATTTATACATTTAAGAATATCTTCTGAATGATATATTTACAACATAAGGTACACAAGGCAACGGATTCTAGCACGAGAAACTCGCAAACGAGCGCGCAGCGGCAAGTAACCGAACGATCAAGTGCTTGAATTGCTTTCTATATCGAGTGTTTTATACTATTTCCTCTGTTATTTTTTATAATAATATTTGACAATTTCCATGCAAAGGAGTTTTTTGGTAGTATTATTACGTTTGTGACAGTGATTTGTGTTTTTTTTTATTCTGTCCGTTGTCTAGATATTAAATGAATTTATTCCAGTCATGTCTGTATCAAATAATAAAATATAACCAAAAATCGTTTAAGAACGAAACTTCTTCTAACATCAATATTCGTAGATACTAGAATGTGTCATTCTAATTCAGAAACAGAGAAAATTCCTGTCATATTGAAAATTTTTTTTGTTATTTATAATTTTTTCTCGATAACAGCTCTCATCTTGCTATGATGCGTTCGTTGTATATATTAACAGCCGCCGGCCGTTAATTACGAAAAATATTAAAATGAGTAAAATGACCAACCTTTGAAGTATTTCATAAATAAATCAAGTGTGTGATTATTTGTTTTAATGGTTATTTTGGTCAGGTAACGATATTTACTTACGAATACTCATTCCTGAACGAAAAACAAATATAAAATAACACATTTTTCTACTCAAGACAGTTTAAATAGCAATTAACTGTAATGGTAGATAAAATAATATTTTAACAGCAAGGGTGGATAAGATAGTTTAATTTTTATTTAAATTAAATCTCATGAAATATAATTTTATCATCTTGTGTAAAAAAATAACTATTTTCCTTCAATATATTCTTATTTCAAACTGCCATCTGCCATTATATTATTTCATACACAATATACTAATTATTTACCTTTTATTGTACAGAAAAATTGATGTAAATACTTTTCAGAAATGTAAAAAATATATCTCGTATATTTAATTTGAAATTAAAGTTACTAATATACACTCTTGCATACACCAGAACCGAAAGTAACTGCATATTGAATATATTTTTGCTCATGTTGTCTCTAGAAAATTTAGTTGTTTGAAAAAAATTGCTGATATTTGCTGTTCATTCTAGCGGGGTTCCAATCATGGTAAAAATAATTTAAATATCAACATCAGAAATTTACTAACTTAATGGCTCTATTCAGAATAAAACTGTAAGTCTTACAGATCTGTAAATCTGTAAATATTGAACAAAATCGCAACGAAAGCTGCCACTCTAATGTATAATTTTATATTAATCAACAAAAATAGATACAGATTTGTTCAGAATTGGCCTATTAATGTATCTTTACCTACATACGATAAAAGTTGTGTAATTCAGTCGCAAGTATGAGTATGATACCCCCTTGAAAAAACTTGTAATTTTTAAAGAAACAGGCTGGAACCTGTATATTTATTTAAGTTGTTTCTAATATTTTAATAAAATTGTTTAACATATAAATAGAATGAACCCAAAAAGAAAAAAAATTAAATTAATCTGTAGTAGTAAAATAATTTATATAATATTTATATAAATAAGATGTGTTTTTATTCTTTCCAGTACATATTATTAATTTAGTAGAATAACAGAATATGACACTACGCATTTCTATTACTGCCTACCATTTGTTCGCCAAATTCCTTTGACTTAACAATCAATTGCATAAATATTTCCAGTGGTAATCTCATAACCATTAGTGCTAAAAATAAATTACTATTAATACATGTACACTTTGTATTTTTTTATTATTATTACTATTGAAAAGTTTTCTCAAAATATTTAAGAGGTTAAAATGGAAATAATTCCTAACTCAATGTCAATAGTTGCAAAACGATGAGAATATAATTCATTAGTCACGTGATATGTTTTCCGCCAATCAACATTCAGAATCTCCCTAGTTACATGTCTATCACAGCGATGATAAAAAACAAAGAAATTATCACCTTATTTATAGTCGTTTCTAAGGGATTTGTTTTCTTTATTTACGACATTTACAGTTAATTTTGAGTATAAAATAAGTAATAACAATAACTCAAACTCCGACATATTAAAGAAAACTCGTAAGTACCATGTTTTAATACATTATGAATATGTATATCAAAAGTTAGGTTAACATAATGTGTTCAAAAATTCATTATATTCTCTTATTAAATATAAGCTCGTGATATGATTAATAATCGAAGATATTGCTCGGTTTCACTCGAGAATATCATCGATGATAATCATATCACTTGTTATATTACGTATGAATATAACAACGACATATTTCTCAAATTGTTAATGGTAAAAAATTATCTTACATGTAAGAATTTCAATAAAAAACGGTATAATTTCGCTTTTGCTTAAAATAATTTTTCGTATTTATTTTTAAACGAAAAAGCTATCCAAATACAGTTACTTTTATTGTAAATTTTCTTATATTCCTGTACAAATATACATTATGCATTTGATTAGCGTCTACTAATATATTAAAATTTGTTATTATGGAAATAATATTCAATTCACAACTCAATATATATATATATATATATATATATATATATATATATATATATATATATATATATATATATATATATATATTTCAAAATAATCTTATTTTATTTTAAAATAAT
Organism: Harpalus rufipes; assembly: GCA_951394225.1. NCBI lineage: Eukaryota > Metazoa > Arthropoda > Insecta > Coleoptera > Carabidae > Harpalus > Harpalus rufipes. The sequence continues at coordinate 46,781,449 of OX596276.1, read as the reverse complement.
TAAGGTCATAAAAATGTAACATTCATATAATAAAAAATTCGAGCTATAGTTGACCATGAAGTAATTTTGGGTAGTTCACCATGTTCAAATAACATAGGGATCAAAAATATATATTATTATGCAAGGGGTATATAAAAAACCTACTCTCAGTTTAATTATGTAGATATTACAAATGAAATAGTTCCATAGCATTGGACAAGTAACAAATTATTTTCTTACCGTTGTTTGATTATCAATTGTTATAAATTATTCCTATTAGTATAGATAAAGATTGAGCAAAAGTAATTACATTAATTTTAAACTTCTACATGAAAGTTACTTACTAAAGATAAACAAAAAATATACCTCTACTTGCATACTATTTATTATTACAAATTATTTTTAAACTTGGCGAGAACAATTTTATTTATAATGACAAATTATTCTAAAGCCATATTTCTAGTCAATAGAATAAATATATTTTTTGATCTTATATGTAGATTCGTATTTTCTGGTATGTCAGAAGTTTACTCTATGAATGTTAAACTCAGTAACAATGTACTAGAATTATTATTATTTCATAAAAAACCCAAATATATGTAAACAAAATTTAATAAAGATATATTAGAAATTTTAAGGGAACAAAGTAGAATGAACCGAAATTTAACCCACTTATGTGGTTCGTGATAATGAAAATACTTCACTACTTCAGTAAATACTCATTACATAAAATTGCAAATGAAATAATTATTTATAATTAATTTAACTAAGTTTAGTGTGAAGATATTTACATATCATCAGGTGGAATATTATAAATAAATTATTCTAAATGTTAAATAAATGTCTGCAGCCGACAATAAAATACATATTATGTGAAAATGTTCCGTATTTTTTTATTCCTTTTCCTTTTTTTCTAATATCAGGAGAGCAACTATAATATAATACACCAAAAAAATGTCGGTTAATTGTTGATTGTTTTATTTATAAATATATCTGTTACTAGGGATGTTTACGGCGCAGTGAACTTTTAAAATGATAACCAAATAAATGCTGCGCTACAAAAGCATGTAAGGAGAACTTTTCATATATTTAGCCAGTACTAATACGGAATTTCCACGGATCACTTTTGACGAATAATTTCCAATATCATTTTTGACTTTCATTGAAAGTGAAAAGGATTTCTACTTTGTTCATTCATTGTCAATAAACAGTGGGAACGCATGTCATTAGGTGCGTTCAATGAAGTTAGCAAGCTAGCGCTAACGAAGTAGCAAAATAAAGTTAGCAAAACGTTTACTGAACGGCAATTTGTGCGTATATAAATTCAAATATTTGACTAAGATATTACTTTGTGAATTTTTAAATGCTTCATTCAACTTGGAATTAAAAACTGTTTTGGGAATAACAGAAAATTGATTCTCCATCTAAAAATTTTACAAAAAAATTACATTTACTTCAACATAACCACAAATGTCAAAACATATCTGCTTGTAATGTCAATATAAAATATAATTGTTATTTTTCGACAATATATAGCTAGCGTCTTCATTTAAAACGTGATTTATAAAACTCATTTTTGATTCCATTTTAAATTTGGTATCCTAGCAACACTTAGCAGATCAAGCTAGCGAAATAATCGGTGCTAGCATTTTTCGCTAGCAAAGCATTAAATATGACGTCATATACAATTCGCTAGCGTAGCACGCTGATTTGCTAACTTCATTGAACGCACCTATTGTTCACTGAGTTCATTTATAAAAGGTGTTGAGGACAGTAAAGAATTATAGTCTTTAAGGGAACACAATTTTTTTCAATATATCCGACAGTGACACAAAACATGACATACAAACAAAAACTTATGAACAAAACATTACAGAATATATGATAATCAAAATTCTCTTCAACGTAATTGATAGTTTCTAACCATTTTGAAATTTAGCGGCTATTGCACTTATATTTTACGTATAATAGAACGTATAACCTTCTTAAATGGCGCTTTTATAAATAAAGAATAGGGTAAGTAAAAAAAAATGAATCAGTTTCTAGTATCATCATTAAATATGAATAAATGTGAACAAATTTGTGAATTTTCATTTTTATGATTCAGGAATCTTTGGGAATGATTCATCAATAGTGATCCGTATGAATTCAGTTTAATGTATAAATAATAATGAAGCAAACGTGCTTCCCAATTTGTAATAGTAAAAAATGTGTAAAAAATAACCAAAAAATCGAAAGTATGTATTTATTTCCGTTAAACATTGTATGTAACATAAATAAAATAAAATAAATATTTCATCACGGCATATTACCCATTGCTGGGTGTGCCAATCTGCTTCATACACAGATATCGGTAATGATGGAATATTAGTACCATGCGGGCGCTTACCAGGCGTCACCTCACGGGCACTCATTGTTGGCATGGAGAGTGCGCCACAGGGGTCAATTTTGTGCCATTAAAATGCGGTGTAATTTTTGGCGTCGGTCGGGATCGAATCCGGGTCCCCAAATTCGCGACCAGGCACACGGCCACGAAACCCCATATAACATATAACTTTGAAATTTTGGCTCAGTAGATCTATTTTGCATTGTGGTGTAAAAACTTTTGTTCCAAAATAATGTTAAAATTATATTCCTCAGTCTTCCTTGTATTCCACAGATGACAGATGATGACAGGTACATGGTATTTGATTAATCTTTAATTTATTTTTGTTGGGAAATACAATTGAATGATTTTAAACTTTTGTAGTAGGCAACTTTTACTTTTGTATTCTAATTTTTTTTTTACCTCCCACTACCCTTGGTAAGGGAGGTATAGGGATCGTGCTAAAAACCGCATATCGAGATTTTGGTAAATGACCACGTTTTAAGGTCCCTAGAATCCAATTTTAACATTTTCACGATGATGTCTGTGTGTATGTATGTATATATGTATGTGTGGATCCTGTTTACGCTCTAACTCAAATACTATCATTCAGAAAGTTTTGAAACCATGTATTTCTACCTTATTCTAATATGGAAATATCTGATTAGATTTTGGAGGCAATCGGATAACCGGAAATGGCAGTTTACTTGAAGCTCAAGATAGTTTTTCTTCAAAAAATACCTTTAAATGTAATTTTTTCTCAATTTGTTATTATAAAAATTAAAGATTATTCCATTTTCTACAAGTTAGCTTTAATACTTTTTCTATATATTGTATGGATAAATTTATAAAGTAATATAAAAATTATATACATAGGTAATTAGCGGGAGGTACTGCGTTGGTCACATCAGATTTTTTTTTTAAAGTAAACTGTCATTTATATTTTCGTAAACGTCACGTCAAATGTAGTAATTCCTTATTATTAATAAATGTTCTTATTCAAATGAATGTGTGTATAACTGTATTCACATAAGCTGGCTAAAACCAAATAGAAATTTCAACACTTTTTATTATGGCTTTTGATGAAGATCTTGACAATTTTCTTCTTGAAGCATATTTTCGTTCAGTTGAGCGTAAAGAAGACGGTTCTTAGGATTATCCTTATGACAGCTGGCAAAATTTAAAAGGTATGCCCAGGAAAATAATAATGCTGTCATAATGTCAAAATCGTAGCGCCTACTATAATTAACATAAGTAAGGAAGAGGCCAGAGTGCCAGAGCCAGAGGCCTGCACAATGTTTCACATATTCTCCGTTCCACTTAACCAATTCAGTAGATGGCGCTCACACCAGCGCCAGTTTTAAACAGAAGAAATTAAAAAATAGCAATTTTTTAATAGTTATTTAACTATCAAGTGTGTTAATGAGGGCGATTAATGATCGAGACATTTTAACGCGTGAGCGTAGCGAACGCGTTAATTGTTGAGATCATTAATCGCCAATTAACACACGTGTTAGTTACAATATTTTTTCGTTGACCGTATCTTACTTAAATGGAAAAATCTAATTTTATTCCATGACAATTTTTTTTAGGTTAGTAATGGTTGACCGAACGTCAAATTTTACGTCAGAAAATCAATAAGTTTTGTCATCAATTGTTTTCAGTGGGTGCGTTCAGTTTACTTAATGCTAGACAACCCATGCAGTTTTTTATGTTATTTGAGGAATTTTATTCTTTCAAATTCATTTTAAAGGTATGCTACGTCAATATACCTAGCTAGTAAGTGTCAAAAGCATGACTTTTAATACTGTCTACCTTTTTGCTACAACTTAGCGTTAGCAATACATGCTGTGTGTTCCATGTGGTGAACGCACCCAATAAATCGTTTATTAATAAAAATCATGCATTAATAGGGGTCATTAATGAATGATTTTCTATACATTAATATAGCCTATTAATAAACGGTCGACGGAAAAAATTTAAAATGGTATCATAATGCCATCGAAACTTTGTATATTCTAGTCAGTAGGTACGAAATACTTACTTACTTACTTAATTTTAGCCTTTATACCTTTCGGTGTCAGGCTTGTTGAGTTGAGTTGTCTTCATTTGGTGTTCTTTTCCAAAATTCTTTCCAGATGGTCCTGTTTGTTGTGAGTTTCTTTATTTCTTTCCAGCTTCCTCCTCGATCTTTTACTGCTTGCATCACATCCTGGTTCCATGTTCTCTTAGGTCTGCCTCTTTTTCTTCTTCCTGTTTCTCTTGCCTCGTATATTTGTTTAGTTAATCTGTTATCATCCAGTCTCTGTATATGTCCGTACCATCTAAGTTGCCCCTCTTGTATTATTTGGGTTATTGGTTTTGTTTGGAGTTTGTCCCTGATTGTGGTGTTTCTTATCTTGTCCAGTCTCGTTTTTCGGTCTATCTTCCTCAAGACTATCATTTCCGAACTTTGAATTTTGCTTTTCCATTTTTCTGTCATAGTCCACGATTCGCAACCATACGTCAGTATTGGTGTCACTACTTTTTTGAATACTTGCACCTTTGTTTCTTGTGGTACTTCTTTTTTACTAAAAAATTTGGTTTTCAATGCGTTATATAGTCTTGTTGTTGTGCCTGTCCTTTCTCTTATTTCCTCTTCGATATTTCCTTTTTCGTTTATGATTGCGCCGAGATATTTAAAAGATCGTACTTGTTCTAGTTTTTTTCCTTCTATGAATAGTTTACTTCCTTGTCTTGTTCACTGATTGTTAAAATCTTAGTTTTTGCTATATTTATTTTCATGTTTCTCTTCTTTAGTTCTTCATTTAGTATATTCATATTGTGCTGAATATCCTTCTCAGTCGTTCCCAATACTGCCATGTCGTCTGCATAACAAAGTTCTGATATCTCTATCTTCTTCAGTCTCCAATGTCCAACCGTGACTTTCTTAAAATCCTTTTTCGCATTTTTCAAAATATCGTCTAGTACCACCGAGAATAGTATTGGGCTAAGTGCACACCCTTGTAAGGGTGTTTCTATTATAAATTGTTCGAAGTTTCATTTCTTACCCTTACGTAGTTGTTGCATGAGGTATACAGGCATTTTATCTGTCTTATTGTTTTCGGTGTGATTCCCCTCCTACTTAGTGCCTGCCAGACATCTTTTCTTTCCACTCGGTCGAATGCTTTTTCTAAGTCAACGAAACAGCAATGCAATTCTTTCTTTCTTGTTATGGTTTTTTCGCATAGTTGTCTAAGTGCAAATATGTGGTCTTGATCCTCTCCCTGGTCTGAAGCCGCTTTGTGAATCTTCCAGTTTTAGTTCTATAGTTGATCTTATTTTGTTTTCGAGAATTTTGGCATACATTTTCCCAACTACACTTAATAGGGTTATTCCTCTATAATTCGAGCATTCTTTGGAATCTCCTTTTTTGTATATAGGGGTTATTATGCCCGTTTGCCAGTCTTGAGGAGTTTTTTCTTCTTTTGCTGCCATATTAAATATTTGCAAAATTCTTTCTTTTCCTTTTTCTCCTATATTCTTTATCATTTCCGCTGTGATGTTGTCGTGTCCGGGGGATTTTCCATTTTTCAATTTGTTTAACACTTGTGCTAATTCTTCTTCTGTTATTTCATCTTCTTCGTCTTCATCTTCCATAATTTGTATCTGCCGCTTACTGTTTCTATTATTTGATACTTCGGTTTTACCTTCTAGTAGTTCGTCAAAATATACTTTCCATCTGTTCTTGATATCTTTTTCTTTCTCTATAATTTTTCCTTCCTTGTCTTTTATACTTAAGAGTGTTGTCTTTTTCGCATTCTTAATGTTCCTTAGCATTCCGTAGAATAGTTTTTGGTTTGTTTCATAGTTTTCTCTTATTTTTTCTCCAAACTCTATCCAGATTTTTTGTTTTGCTTCTTTAATTCGGGTTTTTACCTCGTTTCTTACCTGTTTGTAGTCGTTGTAGTCTTCTATGGATCTGCTTGATTGGTATTTTTTCCATTTTTGTTTTTTGTTTTTCACAGCATTTTTGATCTCAGTTGTCCACCAAGGAGTTTTCTTTGTTTGCTTATTGCATATTTTTGTTTTTCCACATACCTCTTCCGCTGTTTCTAATACAATCTTTTTAAATTCATTCCATTTTTCTAATATTCCTTTTTTGTTATTGGTTTTCTCAAATCTTTCTTCTACTAGTTCCTGGTATCTAGTTTTTATTTTCTCGTCTTTAAGTTTGTAGCTCCTGATTTTATAATTTATTACTGTATTTCTTTTATCTTCGTGTTCTGCTGAGTTCTCTTTTAGATGCATTTTGAGCAAAAAGTGGTCACTGCCTATTTCGGGACCTCTATAGACTCTTACATCACTAATTTTCTTCATTATTTCTCTGTTTGTTAAAAAGTAGTCTATAATTGATTTTTTCGTTTTTTGTTGGTTCTACTCTGGTATATTTATGGATATCCTTATGTGTGAAAAATGTGTTCGTAACTGTCAAATCGTTAAGTATGCACAGGTCTATTATCCTTTCTCCATTGTTGTTTCTTTTGGTCTCGCCTTGTGTTCCTAAGTGTTTTTCAATTCCTGTATTTATGTTTCCCACTCTTCCGTTAAGATCTCCCATTATGATAACTGGTTTATTGGTTTCGTTTATCTCATTTTGAAGTATTTCAAAAAATTTATCCTTTGTCTCTTATTTTTCCTTTTCATTTGGTCCATATGTTATAATCAGCGAATAATTGTCTGTTTTTCCTATTTTTATATCAACTTTGAGTATTCTTTCGTTTATATTTCTCGTTGCTTATTTTTTTTAATAATTTTTCATTCACTATTAGGCCAACTCCTTCCGCTGCTCGTTTTGTACTTTCTACTCCTGACCAGTACATCCAGTATCCGTGTGTTAGCTTTACTAAACCTCGTCCTTTCTTTTTGGTTTCTGTTATGCCTGTTATATCTAGCTTCGCTTTTATCATTTCTTCTACTAATTCTTCCACTTTTCCATTGATAGATCGAATATTCCATGTACCTATAGTAAATTTTGTTCTCGTTTCCTTTTTCGTAGCTTTATTCGTTACCGGGTTTCGTTGATTTTGTTGCAATGATTTTGTTAGTTTTTTGATTTTTGGTAGATTGGCACAACTCCTTGTTGGTTTTCATTCCATTTATAGTCCTCGTTGTCGATTTTTATTTTCCTGTAACCAATTTTTACTTTTTTGCCATTTTGTCTTTGTTCATTTCCAATTTTTATTATTTCTTTTTGTATTTTCATTTCTTCTGTCGTATAATCGCTCTCTATGTATATATTTGTTTCTCCAGTTTGTATTTGTTTTTCATGATGCTTATCTTTTGGTTCCAGGAGTCTAGTTTTACTAAATATGTTCTCCAGTTATCTTTTTCGTTGATTTTTGAAATTTTTTCTTTATTTACGTCTATCCCAAATTTCTCTTTAATTAGTTCTTGAGCAAAGTTACCCTTATCTTGCTTATCATTTATTTCCCCTTTTATAATTATATTCATTTTTCTATTCTGCTTTTCCTGTTTTTCCATTTTATTTTCCAGATCCTTTATTCGTGTATTTAGAATTTCTTTTTCTTTATCCCACTCAGGGCCCGCTTTAGGGGCGGACAACCCGGACATTTGTCCGGGGCGGCAGATCTAAAGGGCGGCATTTTGGCTGGGAATGTGACAAAATATTGATAAGTTAAATACTCAATTAATCGAAATTTATACTTGCTCATTTTTTTCTTTGACGGAAATTAACATGTAATTTACATTTCGTATTTACGATTTTTGCCTAAAAGCTAAAAAAATATCTATAATCCATAATTCTGAAGAAAACAACCATAAAAGAATGGCACGTATAATTAAATAACGAAAAAGGTTAGGTACACACAAAGTCGCGCATCGTATAGAATAGCATTGCAGGGCGCTGCATGAACTTGTTTGAAACAGAAATAGGAAAGAACACCAGTGTTGCCATATTATAAAATAAAATTATCCGACCACCCAATGAAAATTATTGTATTTTGAAAAAAGTATTGTACAAAATTATCGTACTTTTAAAAAATATATCGTACATTTTGTTTTTTCAAATTATGTATTAGTTTCAAATCATCTCTATACATTTATAGTAGATTATATGATTTTAAATTAGTTTTATTTACACTAAAACAGAATTTGAACCAGCAGATTGTTCCTCATAACTACATTTTTTGGGTTCTTTTTTCTCTTTTTTTACAGGTTTGCATTAATATTTTTTCTATATATTTTATAGACAAAGTTACAAAACTATCTATAATTTTAATCCCGGAGCCTACGTTTTAAACACAACCCTGACACATGGTTACACAATTCAGATTTCAAATGTTTGTAACTGACAGATATATGTCACTGTCAAAGGACTAATCATTTCAAATAATAATATTTATGTTTTATAAAGAAAATAGTAAATGGAACAATAATTATATGGAAAGGAACTTAATACAGTTTCCAGCATAAGAAAATATGTAAAAATATAGGCAAGATAATAAAAACATATATCATCTGCTTTGTACGCAGATGTCGGTATTAATGATAACATATTTGTTCCGTGCAGGCGTTTACCAGGCGTCACTTCACGCGAATCTTGGGAACTGGTTTGATTCCGACCAACGCCAAATATTTTAGAATTTGATATAGCACAAAACTGACCCCTGTGGTGCACTCTCTACGCCAGCAATGAATATAGGTAAGTATATAAATTAATAAAATAAATATATTATCACGGCATATTACCCATTGCTGGGTCTGCCAATCTGCTTTGTACACAGATTTCGGTAATGATGATGACATATTTGTACCGTGCGGGCGTTTACCAGGTGTCACCTCACGAGCACTTATTGCTGGCGTGGAAAGTGCATCACAGGGGTCATTTGTTGTGCCATTTAAAATTCGAAATATTTGGCGTCGGTCGGAATCGAACCCGGTATTTATATTTAATTTAATTTTAAGTATTTACATGAATAAAAATTAAATTAAACGGGAGGTATTGTGTTGGCCAAATCAGATTTTTTATTTTAATTTAAAACCATTTGATTTTTATTTTAAATAAAAGATATATAATTTTAAAATATATATGTTTAAGGGGCGGCAATTTGTGTTTTTGTCCGGGGCGACGTGAACGCTGGAGCGGGCGCTGTCCCACTTTTCTTCCTTCTTTTTCAGTTCCTTTTATCTCATTTAATACTTCTATTAACAATTTCATTATATCGTGCATACTTTCCATATTTATAATTTGTTCTTTGTCAGGTGGTCTTGTTACATTTTCCGGAGATCTTTTAACTTTTATGCTTTTTCTGAATGCGTTTTGTTCTTCTTCTGTGCTGGAATTTAAATCTCTTTCTCGTTTTTCACCTCCACTCATCTTACAAAGTTTTAAAAAAATCTTTACCGAGTCCGGCTCTGTTTTATTTTTAAACTTGTATTCGTTTGTTGACTGGTGCGCACTTGGTTCTTACACTGTCGCGTGGCCTTCAACCTAGCTACTTAATCAAAATTCACTGTATCTCACTTTTACCCTATTTCTCACTTTGATATTTTCTTTCCTCTGCACTCACAGTCACACAGGTACGAAATATAAAGCATTATCTACCTACTTTCCAAATCGAATAAAGATGATACTTGACATTTATAACCTTTTTTTGGACCCTCTCATAATTTCTTGCATTCCTGAAAGTCATTTATTAGTTTTTCATTCTCATCACATTTTATGTAGTCAGAATTCATTTTATTCCTACCTAATCCGTCCCCGATCTATTTCCCACTCATTTTCCCAAAGTGTTTGTCACGTTTACTGTCCTTATTTTCCCTAATATTTCCCTTGCTTTTCACAAATCATTTCTTACTATAAAACTTCATTAATTACTGTTGACATTTGAGGTTCGGATTTTTGCCGCGCGTAGCGCTAGTAATTAATAGCTTTGTTCGCGGAGGTCGTCCGTGATCGGTCCTCGACAACTACGCATGCGCCCTTAAATTTCCAGCGTTCGCGGTGCGAAATATCCAGAATATTGGACAATGTGTCGCTCGTTCGCGGAGCCCATGGGACAGGTTCCGCACTAGTCACAGACAAGTCAAAGCGATCCGAGGATTTTAGCATGTACTAGCTGTCAGACATCTGCGTTTTGTCATTTTTCAATTGTTGGAAGATTGTTTTAGGGTTATGTTATCTCTACTGGATTCTCTAATTTAAGTTTAAAGTTTTTAATTCAAATTCTGTAATCTTCTGGGTTTGGAAATTGAAAAGTTACTTGTAGCGTTACTTGCGTTGTTATTTCACTTTACTTATTTTTATAGATGACCAATGTAACAAACGTATATCATACCTTCTTCAGAATGCAACATTTTTAAAATTAAAGGAAATCCAAAAAAAGGTTAATAACACATATAGGTTAAGTTCATCTGTCAACTTGGGTAAGAAAACACGGGGACTTATACAATTCAAATATTTTAGTCGCCATCTAGTGTGTAAAAAAGTATTTAATAATTAGTTATGTAGTGAGCAAGATTTAGCTCTAAATTTGACATTTATCACGTGATCCATATTTGGTCCCACGTGATCACAACAACCATTGTTTGAAAAGGAAAGGAACATGAACATGTCTGAGACTGAACACGGAAGTTGAAATAATATGATTAATATAAATTGAATATGAATTAGTAATGTGATAAAAAAGGAAGTTTAATTATGTTCAAAATAATAATAAAATGACGCAAACCTATGTTTGTAAAGTGGACAAACATAATCAAACTTATTTTGGAAAAACAAGTACAGCAACTTTAATAAAGCTGTCTACTAATAAAGAGACACAAGTTTATATTAATAAAAACACATATAAAAATAGATAATAAGCAGAACAACTCCACACAAAAAGATATAAAGATTAATAAGGAAAGTAGTACCCAAACAGTCAACAATTATTATGTAAGAAAGTTATTTGGTGCTGTAGAGACATCGAGAAATGAAACTAAATTTGTCAATAATTGAATACAAAATTATAATTTATTAAGCAATGATGCTGTAAAATATATATATTTCACTGGCTTATTAGTAGAACATTTTAATGTTCTATATGATTTGTTAAATCCCACAGTTATGCCAAAGTTGAAATACAGATATTTCCAAAAAACGCCAAAGAAAACTAAATTTAATAATTTAACATCCAGAGACAAATTATGTATGACTTTAATAAGATTAAGACGTGGATATACACTAAAAGAAATTTCATTATTTTTTTCCGTCTCTCTCAACAGTGGAATTTGTATTGTTTACATGGATTCAGTTCATGTTTTTTCAAATTGAAACGATGAAATCGAATTTGTTTTCCCTCCGTGAGAATCAGAAAGATTCGATTCCGCAATGTTTCATTAATAACAATCACTACACATAATAACTTAACCAAACTTTGCTGACTAAATAACAAATTATGGGATCAACGGGGAGGTGCTGTAGAGGGAAAGCATTTGATCGACTGGGCCATGGTATATCACCTCGCTCTTTCTAAAAATTTCTTGTCCCTTTCTAAATTTTGTAGAGGGAGATCCGCTGCCGATCCGCCGTCGATGACGTCAAAATCATAAGTCCCCATTCTGGTCGGTTCCGAATCGCACATGCACAGAATAATTCATGATATTTTATCTCGTACAAGTTACGAACTAGTCATGAATCATCTCCGCGAACAAAGCTATTGTTCAAATCTTCGCAAGTAAATTCAGCCTTACGCTCAGACTACTGGGGAAACGGATCTGTCGTACGGGTGGTGTGCACTAGTTTTTTTTTATCCTTTAAGTAAGCTAATTATTCTTTACTTAGAAGTCGCTAATTAAACCGACTTAAGTCAAGTCCCGTTTGCATCTAAGAAGTTTCTTCTGAAAAAGCTATTTGAAAGTTGTAGACGTTGTGTGATCCGCTTAGATAGTTTTTTTTTGAATTGTGATTATTCTAAGCACTCAATTGTTGAGGATTTGATCCACGTTGATCTACATTGAGAGAATTGTTATTCTCAGGAGTTTTCCTGGATTCAGTAACCTTCATCACTTATTTCTACACATTTTAGCCGCCCTCTAACCAAGGCTATTAATTACTATTCGTATTCGTATCTATTCGTATTCGTATTTATTCGTATACGTATTTATTTTCCTACTACTATTTATATTAATTTACATTCATTATTGCGTTTGCGTGGTTGTTTACGCTTTTCTTCACGTTATAATTTTATTACGTCTGTGTGACGTTATACCGTTGGCTCCGCTTTGCTGGACCGAGCATTTTCTTCCGTTATCATCACCGTCATCTACATCTGCATTTCATCGCCGCTACTACCTGTCCCGTATCTCCTGGATTGCTGTGCGTACCGGGGAATATTTTCCATTGTTGGCCGCATCCTCGACGCAGGAAGGACCACCATTTTGTTACTGCCATCTGCCCCCACCGCCACCATTCAGATAAGAGATACCATTTTTATTATTATTCATTTTATGTACCTGTATATTGAGATCTTTACCTGTTGAGAATATTTCTCGTATATCATTGTTGTTGGGGTCACCCTCTGTGTGCCCGGTTATATTTCTATGTATGTATTTTGTGGGCTATATTGAAATATCTAATACAAAAGGATTTGGCTCTCGCGAGGCCACTCTACGGATTAACATTTCTGTTAGTCGTCCACGGAATAGGAATAAGGACTCGAACTGTGAGTTTTTGAGCGAACGTACTACCTTTTATCGGCGCCGCGACGACGTAATTGATCGATCAACTGCGAGTCCACCTTTCATGCGCTTTCAATTATATCTACGCAACCTCTCAGCGACCCTTACTCCTTCTGCGACGTGCCTCTTCAAGGCTTATATAATCTTGGCTCTCCGTCAGTACTCGCGTGGGACAGCCCTTGCGATTAGCCAATACGCAACTGAATCTGTAAAAGTTATCTGGCTTAATATAGTCTGCATTTGTGACGTAAAATCATTGATTGATGCACCCCGAACACTTTCATCCACTTCCCGCACTCCATATCCCGAGGGCTTGTCTCTCAGCTGTTTGTAGGCTCTGAAGAGAGGCTGGCGCCCTATTTACGAGGTGTGTTCAAAAACTATCGCGAATTTTGAATTTTCGCGGGTTACGTATATTCGAATTTCGATCTTTTTGTGGCTTTATGTTGGTACTCATGTCTCTCACTTATGTCGACAAGCTCGGCCATTTTGAATGTTCACTTACTTGTTGACAGCTGCTTTGCTTGCACGTGTTTTGGATCGTCTTCGATTTTTACCTATTGTGCTTATTCGTTAAAAACTGACTATGAATTTTTTGACCAAGACAATATCTTGCTTATCTAAAGGCGACGGAACGTAGAAAAAAATAATTCATTTAAAATTTGTCATTGTCATAAAATGTTTTTATCAAAGAAGTTATTTCATTTCTACGAGTAGAAAATGTTTTTATCAAAGAAGTTATTTCATTTCTACGAGTAGAAATGAAATAACTTCTTTGATAAAAACATTTTATGACAATGACAAATTTTAAATGAATTATTTTTTTCTACGTTCCGTCGCCTTTAGATAAGAAAGATATTGTCTTGGTCAAAAAATTCATAGTCAGTTTTTAACGAATAAGCACAATAGGTAAAAATCGAAGACGATCCAAAACACGTGCAAGCAAAGCAGCTGTCAACAAGTAAGTGAACATTCAAAATGGCCGAGCTTGTCGACATAAGTGAGAGACATGAGTACCAACATAAAGCCACAAAAAGATCGAAATTCGAATATACGTAACCCGCGAAAATTCAAAATTCGCGATAGTTTTTGAACACACCTCGTACATCTTACAGCCAACGTCGGAACCCTCCCGTCTTCACTGAAGCTAGTCGAGCCCAAACCACGCTCGGGATTTGCACCCCTGCCTAAGTTTGGCTTTTTATAACCCCCAAACCCTTTTGGGCCTGTTATACATTGCACATAAAAATGACACGAGACGTCACATGTCATGTACACTGATACTAGTCTAAAATTACATTTCGTAAACTTGGCTCCAATTTCAGGCAATCAGAGAGTTCAAAACTATGCCCTATTCTCTACAATACTAAATTGGTAAGGTGGAACAAAGTATAAAATATTCACTGGAGTTAATTTTGAATCTTTTTCCAGAGATGGTGTAGGTACGGACACGGTTTCCATTAATTCAAATTCAGAAAAGACTTCGGAAACTTGACGTATGTGATAGAGTTGATGAGCTGGTTGACACATCTGTAAAATCTAAAAGATCTTTAGAAGTTTATGGATACAGTACATCTCATGTCAAGATCCAGTATGGGATGGCTTTTCTACGAATAAATTTATTTTAAAAGAATCCCTTAAGATTATTACTAATCATTGAACGTTTACCCCAAATTTACCCATTATGACATTATTATCGTATTTCAAAGTTATGTAGTAATTTTATTCTATAGTAATAGCAATGAATTTATAACACTCGTTGCCATAATGTCTACAAACCAAATAAAAATTTAACCTTATACCTAAGTTTAGGTAGGTCCATCAAGTATGCATCTTAATACAAATTCTACAAGCTACTTGAAATGTTTGTGCTTCATTTGTATTGTTTATTAAGTCAGCACCGCCTTCCCTTCTAGAGTTATTAATTATGGAAAATGACATGCCAACTTCACGCTCAGCTCACCATTTGGCAATACAAATAAAATCCTCCGTACTATTAATTAATACTTTCCAAGGTATGTTTTGTGTCGCTTAAATTAAGTCAGCCCCCCCCCCCTTCCCTTCTAGAGTTATTAATTATGGAAAACGTCGTGCTAACTTCACGCTCAGCTCGCCATTTGGCAATACAAATAAAATTCACTTTACTATTAGTTAGTGCTCTTCAAGGTGAGTTTTGTGCCGCTAAAATAAAGTCAGCACCCCCTTCCCTTCCAGAGTTATTAATTATAGAAAATATGAGTGAAGTAGCGACGCAGCAGTGTGTGTCTACCGTTTCACAAAATCATCGGTAGTATAAAAATACGTAATTTATGGGGTTCAAATAGATAGCGGTATACATATACAGGTTGCCTAAATTAAGTGATATATCATTGGGATCTCGGAAATTTACTAGCTAACTAAGAGCTACGAGGTTGGCTAAATGGGCAATATGGTGCAGTTTTCAGGGCTCATTCAAATTCCGCTAAGAAAATTTTTAAATTCTGAAGTTTGAAAGTTACTACCTATTTAAAAAAATCTGATGTGGCCAGCACAATACCTTCCGTCAATCCTGTATATTATGTATAAATTCCATACATAAATTTTCTTGCAAAAGATTCTAAATATCCAGTAAAATTAATTTCATAAACAAACTATGCAAATTTCACTTGACACTGACATCTTCTTCTTTAGCTTTTCCCATGCTTTACGGGCCGCTATTTTTTATTTTCTTCTTCCACTCATTTCTGTTTTTCGTGTCGTTCCTATTCAGTTCCTTTTCTCTCAAGTCTTCCGCAAAACAGTCCTTTCAACTTATCTTTGGTCTTCCTCGGTTTCTTCAACCTTCTATTTCTAAGCTATTCATTCTTTTTCCAATATATTCTCCGTCTCTCCTCATGCCATGTTCAAACCAATGTAATCGTCTCTCTTGTATCTTTTTAGAAACTTCTAACACTAGAGCTATTTCCCTTATTCTTTCATTCCTTACCGTATCTTTCCGTGTCTTCCCCAACATCTATCTCAACATCCTCATCTCTGCCACATTCATTTACTTTTCATTAGGTGCGTTCAATAAGCCCCAGGAAAACAAGCAATCGGAAGTAAAATTTGTTGAACGACTTTGCTAGCCTAGCATTTGCTTGATTTGCTTGCAAGCAAACCAAGCGCCAAATTTCTCGCTTGTCTTGCTAACTTATAAAATATAATGGCGGGAAATGCAAATTATACATACATGAATTTAACTTGTACTGTTTCTATCTCATTTTATGGTGTGTTTATATCAGCCGTGTTCCTTCGGGCTTTGATTCCCAATCTAAATCATCAAAATGATCATGATTAAGAAGAAGTATGTTTTTTCATTTCTTATTCGTTATCCCCACTTTCTCATTTTGTGATCACTAGATAACCTTCCCCTTTCCTTTCTGAATCATCCTTTTTGAGTGATCATACAGATTCATTTCAGAGCAAATTTAAAAATGGCTAAAGACAATAGGTTTTCGAGCGTAAAAAAATATTACATCAAAGGAAATATATTTTTTCTACAAAAGCCTACTATACCTACCATACTTTTGAAAATAAAGAAAATATGTTACATAAAAGATTTGTTTTAAGTAAACATATTTCATATGGTACCAAGAACATTTTTTTACTTCTATGATCCATTTTTAATGTGCTGATTATAACACTCGACAGTAGATTATTTATAAAATAAAATAAATTAGTTTGAATTGGTCTTGTTCTTGCATATGATATTTGACGCTAGATGGTGTTTATATTATTCAAGTTGTTTTCTTGATATAATTTTTAAATCATGATTCAAAAGGGTCACGATTAAACTAATCAGGATTCACAAAATCACGGCTATCAATTATATGTCAAAAAGGCTTTCAAAGTTTTGTGATGAATGTTCATAACATTGTTAAATTTGAAATATTTTCTTAGACCTAAAAAAATGTTCAAAATTAATTCCACTATCTGCAAATAACTGTACCTATCTATAAATTCATTTTGTATAACTTTTCAGACCAATAAAAGGGATATGAGAGATGCACATGTTATATTTGACAACTGTATTAGTTTCTTGATGATATTTGTGAATATCACTTCTTCATATACCTAGCCAATCTTTCAGTGTGCTAAGCAACAAGTCTCGTTTGCTTACCTAGCATTTGCTTGAACTGCTTACTTCATTGAACGCACCTATTGATCCTGACATCTGTCAATTTGTATTATCTGAATATATTAGCAATTTCCATGGTTAGCATATCTGGCTAATTTATGAAATTTAATATCTTCATAATTCATTAACTCTATTGAATATGAAGTATAAAATGCGATCAAATCGTATGAAGAATAATATATTCTTCAAGTTATAATAACGTTAAATGTCAATATATGATACTAAACTGCGTTTTTCAAGAAAAACTGTTAAAATCTTCAAATGAGGATACTTCCGGTTGACCATTTATAACCAAAATCTAATCACTTGTTCTTCTGGATGTAAACTTAAGAAATATGAAAAAATTATAACTTTTGGAATCGTGGTATTGAAGTTATGCGATCCGAAACTTTCGTCACACACACACACACACAAACACACACACACACACACACAGACAGAGAGAGAGAGACACGTAAATACAGTCGTCATCGTAAAAATTGTAAAATCGTATTATATGGACCATAAAACGTACTTATTCACTAAAAACTCATCATTGAATTTTTTATACAATACCTTCCTTAGGGAGCACAGACAACATTCGAATACATTTATATTGACTTGGTCAAATCACGTTTTATACATCTTACGAATAGTCAAAATTCGAATTATTTTACATTGACTTATTCATGTCACAACTTATGCAATTTTCAACACTGCAAAGCTCGAAAAATATTACCTCTTCTTATTCAAATCTCGAAATTTTTTATCCTGTGTAATGCAAGTCTCAACCAGTGCAAATCTCTACCACGCTGAAGTTGGTGCGCTTTAAAGAACAATGTCCGTTCACCATTGCTCAATTCCAATGTTGTTAGTAACTTTTGTTTTAAGTGGTATTTAAATTATTTATAACATTTCAAACAATCTTGAAAAATCATAACACAAATAAAACTAATAAATTTAAATACATTAATGTTAAAAATAATATTTTCTTCATTATATAAAATGTTATACATATTTTAAGCTGGAACATGTATTTTGAATGAAAATGCTTTGGTACAGAATATTTGTTATATTTTATTTTAGGATCAATATAACAATTCATTTATATTACATCAATGTTAAGGTAAATAAGTAGTTATAAATGTTTCATTTTAGAATTTATAAACAGGAATAAATTCATAACATAGGAAAAGTAAAATTAACTAATACAGTAGAATGGGTGGTATTGTTGAAAACAAATGTTAAATTTATAACATTTAATATGATTTTACAGTACTATATGTACACACTAAAAGCAATTATTAAGATAAATTACGTTTATAACCTTAAAAACAAAATAATCTGGTTTGATTAAAAGATAAATATTACGAAAATGATTAAATGTTTCAGGTCGGTCATCTTTGTTGGATATAATTGTTTAAATGCCATTAAACACGAAAAAAAATATGTTGGAAATTGCACGAAACATTGGGATATGGATATGTACAGTGGAATCTTATTGGATATCTTCATCTATTTCAAAAGTACAGAAGAACGTGTGTTGCAAAGCTACTATGGCAATTCTTTATCTTCTCTTCTTTTTTATCATACCAAATGTTAGTTTTATACCTTTAGTGATAATCCGAAAGTCTATACAGAAGATGAATACTGGATTGAACAGCTAAAACTTATGCATATATTAACTCAACACAACTATGTATTTAAAACAATAATACGACTACAAATGAAGTGTTATTTCTATATTTGTTATATAATATAATGTAAATATAAAAAGGGGGAGTAGCAGCAAAAACATAGATATTTCAAAATATGGTAAGCTAATTGTTTATCTTTAGAATGAATCCAGAACCCACAAACTGAAAAAAGGCAAAAGTCCTTAAAAAAGAACATATAGAGCATTTTATGAAGGAGGCACTCAATGAAGAATAGTTGATGAAAGTAATAGTTCTCTATTATTATGTGATTTAGTACTTATTTAGAATCTTTATTGGTTACACTAATAATGGAAGTGGCTGGCCGATGTAACGAGTTGACGAAGCTAAACATTGATCACTGAGGATTTTATATAGATCATATCTGTATGTTTCTATACCAGATGCGGAGATAAATGTTTCTCGCAGTTTGATTATTATTATGGAAGAAGGATTCTCTGTAAAGTTGTTAATATCTGCAGGAAGTACATGTTTTTATGCTCTATCCGTAATATTCACCACGGGAGATTGTAATTCACATTATTGAGAATACCGACGAAGATTGCTTCTTTTTTTAATTACCGGATGTAGAGTCCTACACTGGTCACAGTATAAAACGTTCTTTGGCAATTTTATTGGAAAATGCGGGTGATAATATTAAGACCATCAGACGCTACGGTGGATGAGATGGAAATCGTCCACTGTCACGGAAGGCTATATTGATGGAATCCGTATTAAATAAAATGAATGTTGCAAAGAGTATCCAAGGGAGAGTTTTTAGAATAAAGAAGAAATCCACTTTTGCTTTTGTTGATAATCCATCTCAAAGTATTTTTTGCGTGAATCTCGATAAACCGAAGAATGTTGCAACATAAGTGTAATTAAAATTGGCAAAGTTGAATTTGATGAAGTAAGATTATGGGGTGTATTCTGTATCATATCATGTTAATTTTAACATCCTGTTTTTTTTTTACCAATAACACTAGAAGACACAGAATATAAAATTAAAATGATAGGTAATAAATTACGTTCTTTTGCTTATAAATTTTAATAGGCTGTTAAAATTAATATTAGCATATAGTCCATTCGCTGAGACGAGAGAATGTGGAACCAATTCTTGAACAGAGACAAATTCTATTGATCAAAAAAGGATAATTTTGGAGCCGAACCAATAAAATGACTTGTTTCTGTTTAAGAATTAGTTCTACATTCTCTCGTCTCGGCGAATGGGGTATAGTAGGATACAGAATACACCCCAATGTCTATTAATATCAATGTTAATGTAAATATTAATGTGATTTAATAAATTCATGCAAAAAATTATTTATTTGAATTTCCCTGACAGAATGGAGTACATGTTATTTCAGTTTTGCTATTTTGACAAGTTATGCTCTGTTCCATTTAACGCATTCAACAGATGGCGTTCGCATCAGCGCCAGTTTTAAGTAGCTGAAATTACATTGGTAAACTTGTCTCTCATCCAATCAGAGAAGTCAAAACTATGCCTTATTCTCTGCAATGCTGAATGCGTAAGATGGAACAAGGTATAGTAAATGTGCAAATGCTAGGTTCGCTAACCTTGTTTTATATATAAGTGCTATAATGTAGTTATTACTGACGCAAGTAATATAAAGAGGGAAAATGACAGTTATCAATATAACAATATACATCGGGTGAACATGCGAAACCGTGACATAAGCGTGAAGACATTTTTTTTCAAATATCTGTCCCGTAAAACTTTATGGATTAGTTTATACATAGATATTTAGAGCAGGGGCACAGACCAAAAAAAAAACACTCTGAGCAGGGGTCACCATCCTTTTTGCGAAACGGATAGCATACGAAATTTTAAAATACATATATGGCGGGCCAAATATTAATTCTTATTGGAAACCCTATTATTGGATTATAAATTTAAAGAAACTCAAATTATACTTACATTTCTTTCGCATAATATGTATGTATATGTAGTAGTACCTACAAATTTAAAATAATAGTTTAAAGATTTTAAATACGATGTTCCACTTTGTAAAAAGTTTTCGAGATGGAAGATCAGTAATTCGCGTTCGATATCGTCGATGTTTCATCTTTAAGCTCGTATCTTTGTATGTGTACGTATACTTCATTTCACGTAAAAAATAGCGTTAGTTTAGATAGGGATATAAATTCTGCCATTTGATTAGTTAGAATGCAAACAAAAATGAAAAAAAATCACTTGTTAATCTACAGAATTAAGTGATGTTTAACCATGTTTTGTTATAATTTTTAATATTCAGGTCTTGTACATTTTTACAGATATTTTTTTTTATTAATGACAGTAAAAACGGTCGGTTCTCCAGCGACATATACCATTTTCTTCCGTGAAATGAAGTATAATAGGTACCAAAAATTAATATTGTAATCTGAGTGAAATGATTCAATAATGCATAAATTTGAATCAAATTTTCGTTTTTAAATAGTACGACTACGAGTAACTTCAACACATTAGCTTGAAGATTAAGGGATTCTAATTGTAAATTCTCTTCAGTATCGTTGATGACAACTTCGAACAAATTTTGAAAAAAACTGAAATATTTCTGAATTATTTTTAAAATCATTACATCGGCCGGCAGACATAGTCTTTAATAGAGTTTATCACAGCACGGAAAATGACAAAAATTCTTTTCAACACATTGGCTGGTAGCATGAAAAACTGATGGGGTGATTAGCGAGCAGTTGACTCGCAGTGTTTTATCTCTGTCAATCGTTCATGGATCATTTTGGAGAAAAATACTTCAAGTAAAAGATGCGTACAATTATTTTTTTCTGTAACTGTTATTTGAAATATTATTCTCTAAAACAGCGGTTCACAATTTTTTACGATTATGGAACTCTTAAGAAACCGTCTGCATTTAGCGGAACCCTAACTATCCTACATTTTTATTGGCCATTGTGACCCCAAAATTAGAAATGTACGAAATTGACGATATTTGTTTGCCGATCACCAATACATTTCGAATATGCGCGTTCGACCAACCAACCATTCAGTACCTGACCCCTGATTTCCACAAATAAGTCGAGAGATATATGAAAGCCCCTAATATTAGAAGAGAAGCGGATCCGTTGGTTTTCTGGCGCGATGCAGTCCTTTACCAAAATTTTAAAAAAGCGGCGCTAAAGTACTACAGTTTTCAGATGAGTTCTATGGAATTCCAGTGGCTCTTTTCAGCAGCAGGTCTCATTCAGACAGACTTGCATACTTGCAAAATCATTCGTATGCTAGCAAAATTGTGTTTCCAAAGTAATTTTGGTTTCGCAAAAAAATTATAGGCATTAAGCTTTTATTTTAATTTAAAGATGTAGTAAAAATGGATTTAGTATGCGATTATTTAAAAAAAAAAACGTTAAGTAAAGGGTCAAATCAAATAATAAGTTAAAAACAGATATTTGGTAATTAAGCTACGCTCAGTTCTTGAAATAACGCACATTTATAGCCGTATTATGACCGAAAACTGTGCATTACAGGTCTGAAAATATGTAAATAATCAAAATAAAAGTAAATTTATATATAATCTTTACCTCTCGCTAAGAGAGGTATTGCATTCATGCTAAAAATCGCATATCCAAATTTTATTGAATAAGCACGTTTTAAGGTCCCTACAATCCGATTTTAACATTTTTACGATGATGTGCGTGTGTGTGAGGATGTTGGAAGGAAAATTTCTTAAAAACTGTTAAGACTTAATATCTGTTTAACTACGTATTTGTCAATCTGACAATAATGTGAAGAGTTGAAAAGGTTTTGGTAGCAATTGGACAACTGGAAGTAGCATATTCTTAAAAAAATGAAATATATTTTTTTGAAAATTATTATTCTTGCAAATATTAAAGAAGATTAAATTCTCTGTGTGATAAATATTTTATTATATCTTGTATTGATTTAGAGATAAAAGATTATAATATATAAAATAATCTGTTGTAAGTACCTATATTATTTCTTCTTATTGTATTAATAGTTAAATATTTAAAATTATAGGTATATTATATATACCATTCAGAAATACTGGCAATCCCGACAATGAATTGGAAAATTTCTTCATAAAATGAATTTAAAATTAAAAAATCTAAATATAAAGAATAGGCATAAGTAGAAATTTGGAGTGTATGTGTACAAGAAATGTTAAATACAAAGTCATGTGACTTTCTTGGCCTTGACAAGCAGGTATGCGGGCCCATGTCAAAATGATAGGTAGTAATTATGTGCATAGATGTAAAATATCATAATTTTTCATTCTAATTTCGTAATTTTCCAATTCCATGTGGTTTATTTTCTTCGATAAATAAATTCCACACTCCTGGTGACAAATTAACCATGTGACCTTAGAAAATCTTGAAATTTTGAATGAAAAATTGTGATATTTGACATCTATGTACATAATTACTAGTATCTCAAAAGGATTATAAAAAAAAGCTGAAATATTTGTGATTTTTAAAATCATTAAATTGACCTGCAAAATATATAATATTTTGAATATGATCTTCAATAAAGAAATTGTAACTCGATAAAGTTTTCAACAAATTATTACTGCGTATTTCGAAGATGCATTAACAATTAGTCTTGTAATTCTTATAGTTCTCAAGCTCTTAAATAGTGATCACTGCAAATATATACAAATAATTAATGTTTACAGGGAGTTTGTATCGTATGCCAGGTTGCACACACGCGTGTGCACCGTGCGGATATAAATGTTTATGTCGGGCCTGCAGCAACGAATTTATGGCACGTCAAACAATGACATGCCGAACCTGCAGAGCTGAAGTTTTGTTTTATATGGAGGTTTTTAATTTTTTTTATTTCCGTTCTTGTAGTTTATTATATTTTTTAGTTTTTAATTTTCTTTTTTAGTTTACTAGAATTGTTGTTTATTTTTTTAATTTTATTTTTTAGTTTATTAGAATTTTTTACTTTCTTTTTTACTTTATAAGAATTTTTCCTTTTTTTAAGTTATAAGAATATGATGAAATAAAAGAGGCAATAAAAGCGCTGAAAAACAACAAAGCCCCTGGAATAGACGAGATCCCTTCCGAAGTATACAAACTAGGTGGCGAACACCTAAAAAAATATATTCATACACTGATAATAAAGATATGGAAGGAAGAAAAAATCCCCAACGACTGGAAAAAAAGCTTAATCTGTCAAATACATAAAAAAGGGGATAAACTGGCATGTGAAAATTATCGTGGAATATCCCTCTTATGTACTGCATATAAAATATTAACATGCATAATAAACAAACGCATCCAGCCCTACTCAGAAAAACTTATCGGCGAATATCAAGCCGGATTTAGACATGGACGATCCACGATTGACCAGCTATTTACTGTAAAACAAATATTAGGAAAAGCATGGGAACATAATCGAGACATATACAATATATTTGTAGATTTTAAATAAGCCTATGATTCAATAGATAGAATAAAATATATATGAAATACTACACATACTGAAGATTCCCCCTAAACTAATACGAATGATTAAGGTAACCATGGAGGACACGGTAGCGGTGGTGAGCGTACAAAACACACTTACAGAGGAATTTAAAATTTTGCGTGGACTGAAGCAAGGAGATGAGCTGGCCCCAACACTCTTCAATCTAATGCTCGAATATGTAATAAGACAAATGAACATTGGCAGATTAAACCTGCTAACGGTTAAAGCAATACAACTAGTCGCATATGCAGATGACATCAACATCATGAGCCGCGAGGCTCAACAAACATACTCAGAACTCAAAAGACATGCAAAGGAAATAGGCTTCCGCAAAATTCACCAAGAGTAAAAAAGTAACCTTCTGAAGATGATTTTGAGTTTGAATTAAATTGTATATTACAAGGGATCACAAAAGCCATGCAAATTCCAAGTTTGATCGCTCTTGTTTTATTAGAAATGGCTAGTCCGCAAAACACACCAGGAGTAAAGTAATCTCTGCGGAGGTGATCTCGATCATCTTCCTGTTTTGTATACCACAGTTATTCAAAAGTAACTAGTATGTTGTGATTTAATACTATAGAACCAATAATTATGACCAGTCCGCTTTTTTTGTGGTCCGCAAAATAGAACTTCCCCATATCCATGATGTATTATAGTATTTTAATATAATAAAATTCTCCATACTTAACTGTTCTCGTTGTTAATTTAGTAATTTAAATTTAATTATTAAATAAGATCGATATGATCCAAACCTATGTAGGTTTATTTTGACTGTGACATTACTTTCTGTCAAAACCATATGATCATGTGTTACTCGTTATTCTCTTCATTTCGTATATCCTCTATTAACCTCAAAATAAATATGTTAAAAACCCAAAACCAACAAAATCATGTAAATAGATATTATAAATAAAAATTAATATTTTTTTATTCATTTACCTCTTTTTTATAAACAAGGTTTGAGTTTTCTTTTAGCTCATCACAGCAGAACTTATTTTACTTTAATTTGGTTTGTACAATAATATACTTTGATTTTTATTTATTGACTTATAATAAGGTAAAATTTACAATAATTTATTTAACTAACCTATATATTATTTTATGTAGTCAGAAATATCGTTAGTGTTAAATAAAAATCATTAATATGAAACTATAGTGAATTTTTATAAAACCGGACCTGAGTTTCACTAAATACATGTTTATAAACAAAAGAGTTACTATATGATTATTTCATTAACATTTGTGTCAACTTGGTGCGTTTCACAATCCCCGGTTAGAATTTTAACTGTAAGTTAAATAAACAATATTGAATCGGATTATTGACAGCAATGATCAATTTGTCATTTGACGGTTCATTTCGTTTCAACTGTTTTTTTAACTAGCAGTTAAAATTTTAACCAGAGATTGTTTGTCCCATATTGCATTTTAGGAAAAGAAGAGCAGCTGTGGAAAAAATGGATAGGATTTTCAGTCTGTTCTTGCCAGTATAATACATTTCGTCAATTCCATTTTATTTTACATTAATATCGTATATATGCATAATATTAATAACACAAATAAATTTTAAACAACTCAGTTTTATTACAATATGAACTATTTTGATTTGTAATCCACGTACACATAATTTAGTACATGATAAGGTAACATACAATATTCGGTACATTGTTGTTCTTTTAATATACTAGTATAAGTAATTTGTTTATTTATTTTCATAAAAAAGTAAATCATTTATTATTATACAGGGAGATGTAAAGATTGGACAATCGTATAATGTGTCTGTATTACTGCTTATGGTAGGTACATGTTTCATAAACCAGCTATAATTATCAAATAATTAATATATTTATTTTATTTTAAAGGTGATTTTATTTTTCCCATACATTTCATTTTATCTTCATAAATGTTTCACATTTAGCCCTTCCATAGCCTTTCTATAATTATATTATAAAATGTTTATTGTTTTTATATACCTTCAATTAAATAGTTTTAATATTAGATTAATATTATTAACGAAGAAATATGTGCTAAATTTATATCAAAAATATGCACACATAATTTGTGAATAGATAAATTTATTTGGCATATATATATAATATGTATTTGATCATTTTTAAATATTGTAACCCCAAATATATTAACATTTTCATTTGTTTGTAATTCAAATATAATTATAAAATCAAATATTACTAAACAGTACCGGAATGAAGCGGTAGTGAACAAACCAGAAATGAATAAATCAATGCTCAACCGACTTCATAGTGGTAGAGATTTGCACAAGTCGAGAATTGTATAAGACAGTATAATTTTTTCCGAGATTTGAATATTCGAAAAACGCATAAGTCGTTATTTGAATAAGGCGATGTTAATTTCTTTGATTTTTATCCAATACGATGTTTTATAAATTGATATGTGAATAAAGTGATATTTGAATTTTCGTACACTCTGACCCTACCCCCTTCCTTACCTAAAGGTGACGGAATGTAAAAAAACTGAAAATAGCAATTTTAATAAATGTCAAGTAACTCCGTAATTATAAAAAATGTTTGATATAAAAATAATATGATTTTATTAGGCAATTTAAGAGAAAAAAGTTATTATTTTATAAAAATCTAAAATGGCGCTTATTTAAATTAAGAAAATTAGTAATATCTTGAAAACCGCCATCTTGAATTTTATTCTCAAATTACTTTAGTTTGCCTTATCAAATCATGTAACTTTTACAGGAAACATTTTTACCTCCCGCCATACCGTAGGTAAAGGAGGGAGTTTTAAGTGAATGAGCACGAATTACGGTCCTCACAACACGTTTTTACAATTTTTATAATGATGTCTGTGTGTATGTGTGTGTGTGTGTGTGTGTGTGTGTGTGTGTGTGTGTGTGTTCGGGTGTGTTTGACGATTTTTTCTTCCACGATAAGTCTTCTTTCAATCTTACAAAAAAAAACTATTTTCCGTATTTAAGCTTTCTACATTCATTTAAAGAATTGATTATATTTTAGGTAATATTGGACAACCAGAAGAGATACTTTACTTGAAGCCCATAACAGTTTTTAATGAAGAACTATATTAAAATATAATCCAAAACTTTTAGTATTCCAGACTTTTATATCAAGGGGTAAAACATATATTTTGACTACTATTGATAAACCGGAAGTGATACTTTACTTGAAGCTCTGAACAGATTTTCGTGAAAAATATATTGATATAATCCAAAACTTTTCAAATTTGGCATTTAAGATTTTTTTTTGAAGATATTATCCAAAAAAGAAGTGGTTATACAATTTAAGTGTAAAAGTGTACTAGGAATTCACATTAATTTACCCTTAATGGATAATATAAAACCTACTATATATATATATATATATATATATATATATATATATATATATATATACATCTCTCTATCAATTTGACTTCCGTACATAGAAACATGCATTTGGCGTCTATGGGAAATACTGGTCCTAGGCGTCTACTTCTTCGAGTATATAGAATGTTTCACCCCACCTAATAATGTGAGCATAAGGATATTTCGAAAAATTCGTATTTAAAGAAAACAATATACACGTATATTTGACTTCCGTACTTTATACGGGTTTTTGCCGTCCCGCGTATATTTTTGTACGTATTACTGACAATTTGGCGTCCAAAATTAATATACGTTTACAAAAAGCTATCAATCGGGCATCCTGCACTGTTGCCAAATATTATGTACTATAGCACTAACATGGAATACGAACATAATCGTCTAACATGGGATCATGATTTTTTTTAAATTATATTTTTTACTAATATTTTGAAAACTATTTGTTTAAATTTGATTTACATGCAATTCTTCAATTAAATCAAATAAAACAAAATTCGTTCTGCATGTTTAATAAAATGGGTCTGCAGATATGTATTTATACGCCTTATGTGCAAAATATTTTAACATTGCTACGTAAATGTCACATTTATTTGTAATTTTATTAAAATAAATAATTTTGTTCTTCCTCTCTGTGATTTTGTTTTTTTATCTTCCGTTACCTTAGGTAAGGAAGGTATTGTCTTTGGTCAAAAATTTCGTTTTACTATTTTTACGATGATGTCTGTATATACTCGTATGTATGTGTGTGCATCTCTCACTCTTCGTGTGTGTGTGTGTTTATGTGTGTGTGTGTGTGTGAAAAAAGTTCTCCGATAACTCCAACAACTACAATTCCAAAAATTATAATTCTTTCATTCTTTTGTACGTCCGTATAAAGACTTAATTAAATTTTGGCTATAATTGGTACACCGGAAGTACTCTTATTTGCAGTTCTTAACAGTTTTTTTTTATGTTAAATATCTCTTTTTGACATTTTGTTATCACAAATATATGTTATTCTCTGTACGATTTGATTATTTTTTTTCTTTATATTCAAAGTATTTGGAGAAAAATTATAAAGAAATTAATATTCATAAATCTTGCAACCTACATTGCTGTAAGCACAATGTAAATCAAATAGAAACAGTATATTTTAGTAATTGACAGATTTCTGTGTCAAGTATAATTTGCATAGTTTGTGAAATAATTTTACTGGAAATACATATATAATCTTTTGCAGGACACTACCTTATATGTGAGTAATTTATATAAAACACATAGAAAAGACGGAAGGCCATGTGTTGGCCACATCAGATTTTATACAAATTTATGTCTGCTTCCGACATATTCAAAATTTGAATTAAAGTAACCAAATGCTTTTAGAATAGGTAAACATACCTGCACTGGGGTTTAGATGATTTAGCATATTTTTTGATTGTTTTACAGCCACAAATTAAATTTTTAGTTTAGGTGTTCCTAAATATATACAAGTTACAAGGTTCCTTTTGAAACAAAGTTTAACCGTAGGTACATGAATTATTAAATAAATATTATGATATAAGGACTATTTAATATATGTATCGCAACATCTGACGCCTAGACCAAAAAAGTATGAAATTGATTTTCTAATAAATTAAAAATATTGACTGGCTCTCTGAGCACCCAACTAAGAAGACTGAAGTACTTATACATTATATTAGCATATTTTCGTAAGTAATCGCTTGTAAAATTGGATGATCGGAATAACAATCATTATTTTTATTTAATAATTACCTACTAGTTTTCTCACATCTTTCATAAACTTGTTTATATGTACCTCAGCGTATAAGATATAAAAGAAATATTTTTTTTGTTCCATATCTCAAAAACATTATTCACATAGATACATATATGTTTCATTTGCAAGTAAGAAAACTACCATCCATATTTCAAGCATTTTGATCATATTAAATATTTGTTTTGTCAAATTAAGTTTGTCTATCCTATAATAACAGTATTTTTTCATGAAATGTATATGTGTATCACATGTAATATTTAACGCTGTTTTTGCTACACCTTAACTTATATGATCGCAGTTCAAAAGACAGAAATAAATTTTCAAGTTTACAAATTACAATACTGATTTAAAAATTTTAAAATACTGAACTTTTTATTTCATTATACACGATGCACCAATAAAATTTAAGCAGGAATAATGTTGCGCAGTGCTATGCACATCTCTACATAGTATAAAACTAGTGATATACCTTGGCTTCACCTAGGAGCAATATTGACTTTACCTCCAAAAGTTTTATTTAACCGAGTTCTTATAACATTTTTCAGAGATAAGTCGGCCGGGGGGCCGCGCTTCCAATAATATCCCCGAAACTATAAATACCGTATTTTAAAATTTTATATTTAAGTAATTTTCAGTTTTTATCCGATAGTGTTCTAAAGTTGTTAACCATTTTTTATATTCTTGTCTATTTTAAATTTATTTTAACCTAATTGTATGTCATTATTTATTTTATCTCATTTATTCTTCTATTCAATTCTGAGGAATGTTTTATATATAATTTAATATATTGTGTTTTCTATGTAATGACATCCTAAAGAGACATTGATTAATCTTGAAGATGGTTATTGTAATGACAGAAACGTTGATGTAATATCAATAATTTGTCTTCACTCAGGTTCATAATAATATATAAAAAAATTTGGGCGAGGTTTTTCTTTATCAGTAATAAATGCTTATGAGTATTTTTTATAAATGTTTATCGAGATATTTATAAAATCATTGTAGTAGCAGGTATAGATGTATTTTAATACATAATATGTAATAAAAAATAATTTTAAATTTTACAAGTCACGCATTCACAAAATACTTATAACAGTATAATAACGTGCGAATGGGAATGCACGAGCAATACGATATTACTTTCGAGCGAGATATTTTTTAGACGATTATAAAAATAAAGTATTTTCAAGAATTTTGTTTCAATTGACAATACTTACATAAATAAATAAATAAATATTTCATCACGGCATATTACCCATTGCTGGGTGTGCCAATCTGCTTTGTATACAGATATCGGTAATGATGGAATATTTGTACCGTGCGGGCGCTTACCAGGCGTCACCTCACGGGCACTCATAGATGGCGTGAAGAGTGCACACACCATTAAAATTCGACGTAATTTTTGGCGTCGGTCGGGATCGAACCCGGGTCCCCAGATTCGCGACCAGACACTCAGGCACACGGCCACGAGACCCCATACTTACTATTTTCATTTTTTCAATTAATCTACCATAGCAACAAAGAAAGCAAAGCTACCTGGCTATGATGATTTGGTATTTAAAGTACCTACGTGTGACGAGCTTAAGAGCACGACACGAAGCGTAGTGTTTTTTTTACGTCATTTATGCTTTGTAAGAACTTATGCCCTATATTATACGCTATTTTCTTATACCTGCATATTTATACCTGATTTGCGAATTCGGACAATAATTTAATCAGTCTAATAATTATTTTACATCTGTTAAACTGAAAAACTCAAAATTACTTTCCAGCATAATGAAAATTAATTAAAAATTGTTTAAATTATTTAGTATTTTTTAAGATCCAAAACTAATTTCCTATTTCGCGTTTACAAAGTTTCATGTACTGAATGAAGAAAATCTAATGTCAACACATTACCTGCCTTCAATTTTATATATTTTTAAATCCTTCTTGCAAAAGATTATATTTTTAGTAAAATTATTTCACGAACATATTTTGACCCTGACATCTGTCAATTAGTATAATTTGAATATCCAAATTGTTTCCATTGTGATGCTGCATAGACTGCAAGATTTATGAAACTTAATTTCTTTATAATTATTTTTCTCTTCCAACTATAGCAAATATAATGAAAAATTGTAATCATGTAATATAATATTCTTTAATGTTTATAATAAAAATTTAGGTACTTCCGGTCGGGTTGACCAATTATAACCAAAATCGAATCAGCTCTTCATAAGGGTATACAAATGAGAAGTACGTAAAAAATTGTAATTTTTGGAGTTTGCAGATATCGAATAACGATTGTCACACACACACATGTACAGACATCATCGTAAAAGTAGTAAAATTGTATTCTAGGGACTCTAAAATGTGCTTATTCGTTAAAAACGGACTATGAATTTTTTGACCAAAAACAATATCTTTCTTATCTTTCTTATTAACGGAACGTAGAAAAAATAATTCATTTAAAATTTGTCATTGTCATAAAATGTTATTATCAAAGAAGTTATTGCATTCCTATATGACACAGTAACAAAATATCGGAACAATAAATAAATATGAAACTATTTTTCATGTTTTAATGAATAAACTTTCGTCGTTTATATGTGGAAAAGATTTTTTTTAATTGAGAAAATACGAGTTCTCAAAAAATAATTATTTTATAAAAATACATTATTTCTGCAAATTATCTTTATAAAATAAACAAAATAATATGGAAAATAATAGACATCTTTATAATTTTACTCAGTGAGTAAATTCTTTAAAAATAACAATTTCTCAATATAATATTTGATTATGGTATCATAACCAAATCAGATTCATATTCTTTAAACATTTAAAGTGAAGAAATACTGAAAACTAAACGCACGAGTTACACATGCAATGTTGCCAAGTGTATGGACGTCAAATTGGCGGTGATTTTCGGTTTTCAATATACGGCGGCGTATATTATGATGCGACGAAAGCGCCACACACGGAATTTCGATGAACTAAATATACGGCTGTTAACAACAAAACAGTCATTTGGCGTCCAAAATTAAAATTTGCAGGTAGACTCCCCACATCACGTAGATGCCAAAAATGTGAGAAAAACTGATTTATAATTTGGCGTCCATATTCGGACGTCACTTTACGAAGGACGTCAAATTGTTGGGGATCTGGCAATGTACGGACGTTCGGTTGTTAGACTGATGAATATATATATATATATATATATATATATATATATATATATATATATATATATATATATATATATATATATATATATATAAGTTACAGTGCCACTTTATGCCGAATAGACATTATCCTATTTCATACCTCTCATATTATGCTTAGTTTAGATTTATTATGTAATGTAGTTTTCCTCTTTGAGGAATTGCAATATCTCAGTAGTCTGTATTCAGAGCTTATATTGTAAAGACATAAATTAAGGTTCTTAAGAATAAATAAACTTTTTAAAAAGCGACTTGTATTGTCTCCATATTTAACATATATACGTATATATATATATGTATATATATATATATATATATATATATATATATATATATATATATATATATATATATATAATACAGTACCATGAGAAATACATAATTCTGTAAATTATGTGTTTGCCCATTTGACAAGAAGTTAACATCTTATCTCGTTCGACCTGTAGTACAAAACTTGCCACCCCAGCGCTGCGATCTTAAAAATACTAGGGTACCTCTATATCCAGGGCGTGGCCCATGGCCATACCTGTATATAAAGATACACTAAAAAATACATGCCAATTCTTTCGTACGGGCGTCTATCCTATGACATCCCAATTAATGTTTTGGAGTGAGTTTTCTAGTTCTAGTATTCTGTTTTCTCCCAATAAAGTTTTAACGTTTAGAGTTCCTATGTATATTATATTTTTATTTTTCTCTTTAATTAGGTTTTTTACTTTTAAGTTTTGTTTTAGAACTTGGGGGTTGTGGTCGTACGTCTCCTCACTGACCAAGTGTGTTTAAGACGCTGGGAACCTGTTCTTTAATTGGTGTTTGGACTGGTTAAGTTGTGTTTTTTCGTTTTTTGCTGGTGAAAGATTAATGAATTGACTGACTGTTTATTTTCGACCCCTTTATTTTTACCCTTTTCCTAGTAGTATCTGGAGTATCATTTCCATCACTTCTTTGTCTCTTTTTTATACTTTCTTCATTTTCTTTTTCTAGTTGTTGAAGTGTGAAGGGGTTACCGTCTATTATGAGTTTATCATATCTAAAATGTACTTTTTTCCCTTCATTCGTTTTAGCTTCCCAATATTTTGATAGTTTGTTTCTACTTTCTCTTACATCTCCCGGTAATTCTTTATTTATTATTATATTGTGTTTTTTACCTTCCGTCACCTCTAGGTAAGGAAGGTATTGTCTTTGGTCAAAAAATTCGGTGGTGAGTTTTCATTGAATAAGCACGTTTTAGGGTCTTTACAATACAATTTTACTATTTTTACGATGATGTCTGTATGTGTGTGTGTGTGTTCGTATGTGCGTGTGTGTGTGTGTGTGTGTATGTGTGTGTGTATGTGACCGCTTTTTCGTGGACGATATCTCCAATACTAGAATTCCAAAAATTACAATTCTTGCGTATTCCTCTTCCTTACAACCATATGCAGACCTGTTTAGATTTTGGTTATAATTGGTCGGCCGGAAGTACCCTCATTTGAAGATTTTAACAGTTTTTCTTGAAAAAATCAGTTAAATGTTATTATAACTTAAAGAATATATTATTATCTATACGATTGATTGCATTTTATATTTGTTATTCAACAGATATAGAGTTAAAGAAGAATACAAATAATAAATTTCACATAAATTTCATAATTCAGCCAGCTATGCTAACTTAACCATGGAAACTGCTAATATTTTCAGGTAATTCAAATTGACAGATGTCAGTATCAATAAAATGTAAATCAATGAAAGAATAAGGGAAGTAACTCTAGTGTTAGAAGTTTCTAGATATATGAGAGACGATTACATTGGTTTGAACATGTCATGAGGAGAGATGAATATATTAATAGAAGGTGGAAGAAACATAGGAAGACCATATATAAGATGAAAAGACTGTATTGTAGAAGACTTGAGGGAAAAGGAACTGAATGAGGAATGACACGCAAAACAAAAATGAGTGGCAGAAGAAAATAAAAAATGGCGACCCCCTAACGAATGGGAAAAACTAAAGAAGAAGAAGAAAATGTCAGTGTCAAGTGCAATTTGCATAGTTTGTTAATGAAATAACTTTACTGGAAATATAGGATCTTTTGCAAGACAATTTATGTATGGGCGCGTGCAGTAATATTATTTTGAATTTGTACATAATACACAGGATTGACGGAAGGTATTGTGCTGGCCACATCAGATTTTTTAAATTTATGTTTCTGCATCAGGATTTCCTTTTTTCTGTTCCACGTAGTGTATGAAATTATGATAGGATCGCTAGATTTTTGACCTCCTTTTTTCGTATAATTGCTGTTTGGAAATTGGAATCAACTAATCCGAAGACGACGATGTAATTTTTCTCGTTAGATTGTAAATATTTGTTTCTAGTTCAATTTTTTTGTTTTGTATCTCAGTTGTTTTCGTTAGTTCACTGTTTGCTATTTTTAACGTATCTATTTCCGATTGAATATCTTTTATTTTATTATCAATATGTTTATTCATGTTATCTTCTATCCTATCTATTTTCCCACTCATCTTTTCTAGTTGTCTTAGGATTAAATCAATTTTTTCTGAGTCGCTCGTTTCTTGTTCGTTCATGGATGTCTCGTGTCACTTTCTTGATATACGGGTAGTATCTAACTAGGATTTTAGCTGAGGCGTCGCACAGTGGTTGTGTCGCTAATTTACTTGGTACGCCTAAGAACCCAGCTGAGCGCTAGCCATAACTGAACTACCAGTCAGCAGATGTCGCTATGTAGTTGTTGAAAGAAATCTTGACTTTTAATAAATTATACTCGATTATAACTTGCAAAATAATAAACGAATTTTATGTTTTTAATAGTTATATTTTTGGTACTTACCTTGGATAATATATAATGTAGCCAGTTTCCTTGCACGGTTTTTACTATTAGAGCCTTTTTCCTGGAGAAGACTACCGGACCCCTATTCTGTAACTTTTAGCAACACATGGCAACACCGATATCGTGTTGATACGGCCATTTTGGAGGAGTTAGGAGTTAGCCGACTGTACGTAATTAAGACCTGCGCGCCACGATTACGTCATCGTTCGAGAAACGTTCTACCAGCAGCGGCGGTCACGTTCTCGCGTCGGGTGCATACACACTACAAGATTGTTATACAATGTAGGCGTGAGATAGGAAAATGAAGGTCTAGATTTTGACTTTCGGAAGAAACGAACAATATACAAGTTCTTAATACGAAGAGTGTAATTGTATTCTCTAGGTACTAATTTGTCATAGAGATAATTAGGAATTCTGGTTAACCTTACATTGTGTATCAAACAAAGAAAATTAATTCTTAGTCGTTCATCAACAGATTTCATATTTGCTGCAGTCCGGTATTATATAGAATCATATTTGCGGACACTATAAGCAAAACGTAAACAGGAATTGTGAATAAGAGTTATTCTATTTTTATCTGTTAAGGTTAGATTAGGTATGGAAATCGCCTGATACGGACGTTTTTATTGTCGCGATTGCTCATAGTACGAAAGTTCGATAGAATATTCGAGTATGGTTTCAAACTGGAACAATAACGACGAAAAAAAGATTTGAGACGATTTATACCAATTAACGAAGTTATTGAAGAATTGGGAAAAGAAATGTTTTACACTTCCATCGATACATACACTTACTTAAATTAAGTGATGAAGATTTGATGTTGCTGAGTAATTTGGGAAAAGGATTATCAAATGAGGTTATTGATGTATGCACACGATTTGTTGCATATTGTTGTAATTTTCTAATCTGAAGCTTTTCAGAAAACTTCAATAAGTAGGTATTCGACTACGATGTGGACAGGAGAGAAATGCGAATTTCAAAAATTCATAACATAACTTTTTAATCCGAAAAAAAAAATCTCACGAATTCGATGGAATTTTTTTAAAAATTCGCCAATTTGTTTCAAATTGATATTAAGAGCTCGGATGAAGCTTAATATTTCGAGACTCAAACCGATATCTACAAAATTAGCTACGACATGGTGAGGTAAAGTGTAAATTCCTCTAAAGAAAACTTTTGGTAGGTGACTGTACTTTTTCACGCCGTATGTCATAAGTATGTACACCCACACCGCTACGAAACGTTATTAACAGAAAGCAGGCAACGTCGCGCTTTGATCGGAAGGGGCAGAGGGGACCAGCTATAGCAGAGAGCCGCTGAATCCAGCCGTAGTTACAAATTCGCCGTTTTGACGTGACTTATTCCCGCTGTCAATTTTGACGTATTAAAAATAATATAACAAATTATATATAGATAAAAAATATTACTTACAGAAATAGTTATTTACGTATAGAGGGCCGAAAGAAAGGGTTTACGCCTGCGGACGAAATTTGAAGCCCGACGCGAAGCGGACGGCTTTTATACGTCCAAGGGCGTAAACCTCTTTCGGCCTGAGGTACGTACAACGTTTTACGCACAACTGAAACCAAATGAAACGTAATTTTTAATTGCATGACTAAAAGCTTGTTGCTATGTAAAAAATATTAGATGACCAGATGACTAAGCCAAGAAACATTTAGGCGATGCGTTGTATTGGTAACCATTTGTTTTGTGTAAACAAATAATTAAAAATGTCAAGCATGGAGCTTCTACCTGAATGATACTGAAATTTCTGAAAAAATCTTCAGCGGATTTATGTCCTGGTAAGTCAAAGGACCGATATCAAAACGAATACGATGTGTTGCAAGCCTGGTTGACAGAAAAAAATGTGACAATTTTGAACGAAACTGTGTTGCTCGCATATTTCAATGAAAAGGTATGGTGATATCAAGGGCGGATCCACGGGGGGGGCCATGGGGGCCATGGCCCCCCCCTTGGGTCATCTTTCGTAGTGGGGATGTTAAATAAGATTCATGATTTCATTCGACTTTAGCAAAAAATAAAAATAGTGATTATTCTGACAGACCTGTTAGCAAAACTGAAAATCGACTGTGAAAATGTAATTATTCTATTTTATTTTATGTTATCATTTTTTTAAATGTACATTTCTGTCCAACTACAGATAAACAGATTTATACACAATTTGTGAAAAAATTTGGATTAATTTATGTCGTTATATGTTTTAAAATTGATATAAATTTTACATATATTTTATTTCACTAACGCCATGCATAATTATTTAACTATTCTATTCATAAATATACCTGAAAATCTGATTCAGTTGATTAATTTCAATGAGAAAAGTCTTGTACCAAAAAAAAAAAAAAAGGTTGTTGGCCCCCCCCTTAGACAATTTCTGGATCCGCCCTTGGGTGATATATCAATATTATTCTATAGATTGTGCTTACTTTTCAGTCTAAAATATATAAGAGTTCTTCATTATGGTCCAAATTTTCCATGATCAAGAAGATGTTAATGATCAAGAAGAAATTGAATAAAAATAAAACATAAACCTGGTCTGTCATCTGACATTTCTGCAACTGAAAAAGACAGAAATCAGTTGAATCTCCAGTTAAAGAAATCTTCAGAGACAATTCATTTGGAGGGAATTTCGTTGAATAATATATCCAACTGTATTATAAATATCCACAAATAAAATATTATTTACCGTTATTTGTTTTTTTTTGGGGAATGTCTTCAACGCCCGAATATTCAAAACCAGAATATTCAAAACCAGAATATTCATGCACAGAATAATTCAAATCCCGAATATTCAAAACCAGAATATTCATACACAGAATCATTCAACGCCCGAATATTCAACACCCGAATATTCAAAAACCGAATGAATATGTTTAGGCTACCTGTCACTAGATGTCACTACGAAACGTATGCATTGTCGATATTGTAGTGTATTTTAATTTATTTAGATGAGAATAATAATAGACATACGTTTTCAAATGTCAAAAATGACAGCTTCATCGATAATTATATACAATGTGATTGAATAACTGAATTCTAGATAATAGGTACAGTATAGGCATGTCTACGGAAAATATGTGGAACTTAGAACATTTTTTGAATAATAAACCGTTCTACCGTTTAATAAATAAACAATTACAGTTACATTTTCTACACGAAGTGCCAATATTATAAAGTATGTATATTATAATAACACGAAATAAATGTTATTTTTCTCATTACAGATTCATAGTTTGATTACAAAGATTATAGTAAAAAAATCGTTTCGTGAGAGCCGTGAATAATGCAAAGTTCTATCAAACATCGATGATTATGAGCTATGTCTACATGGCAATCTATAATACACATAAAATCGTTGTTAATTTTGGTTTGGCGTCGTATAAAGCTCTGCTCTGACACCTCTTATTTTCGCTCTTTTTATAGACAATTTGTGCTTTGAATTAAATTCAAATAACTTTGATAATGTAAAAATATTCAGAAATGTCGAGCCCACTATCTTCTAAAATTATTTTAATATTATTTCATGATGTAGTAACAATTCCCTAAATGTTAGAAAATGCCAAATCAGCAAATTTCTCATATTTCATCCACTAATCCGACACCGTTAAAGACATTATAACATGGTTTGAATTCGACATGATTTTTTTTCCTTTCATGAATTTGCACGATTGTTGCTGAGGAATGGTTATTAGGTTTGAAATTTGCCGATATGAATCTGTTCAAAATATTACAGAAATTTCTTTGGAATTGAAGTGTGTTTTATTTATGACCCACTCTTTCACTCAAATCGTGTAATACATAATAAGAAAGAGAATTTCATGCTGAACTCATATTTCGAAACTGCGTTGTCCTGTTTATAACCGTGTGAGAGTGGTGAAAGAAAAAGGAGTAATGAGCCGATTTGAATATGTGTCTATAACTTGCAAATAGTCACTGATCTTTAATACAATTGAAAATCTGTTGGAAACCATTGACAAAAATATTGCAAGGTATAATATTAATAATTCCAAGTAATTATTTAAAATTATAACAGATGCATGGTGATCTATAAAGCACAAAATGCCATGACGAATACAATCTACTATAAATAATTATTAAAGTAGGTATTAATAAGTAACTTTCTTTATTTTCTGTCTAATTTAAGTTTCTTTCATAAGTTGTTATTCTGGTTAATTTGTTAAAAATAAATATATTTTTATAAAGTCGCTCTATTTTTTTGTTGCATCTCACATCTTTATTCAAATACGTAGTCGTGCCATAAATTCTGTCCCTGAGTATAAAACACGATAAAAAAAATATAAAAATAAAATTAAGGGTGCCTTGAGCATTTGTTTTTTTCATCTGTCAAAATATTGTAAATCATTAATTTCAAACCGATAGTTCATGCGTTCCTACTTGGTTCATGAAGTAAACATGGAGTGGGGTATTAAAAAGAACCGTGTAGCAGTGATTGCGCTATACAAGTGCAACAAAACATCAGTAGAGATTTTCAATTTGTTAAAACTTCTGAAAATTACGAAGAAGTTTGTTTACCATGCACAACTAGGGATCCAGCAGCCGTCAAATCTGTTCGCGAGGGAATTTGGAGAAATCCACTCCGGAATCAGAAAATCATGTGTAGGGAAATGAAGTTCCCCGCTAGAACCATGTCACGCATTCTGAAAGATCTTAAACTTGGAACTTATCGCAGAAGCACAGGGCAGCGATTAACAGCGACCATACGTCACATAAGAGCCACGAGAGCTAAGATGTTATTCCAGCGACACGCAAACGGAAGTCATCGGCAAATTCTTTTTACGGATGAAAAATTTTTCACTGTAGAAGAAAAATTCAACCGCCAAAATGATTGAATGTATACCCATAGCTCTCGGGAAGCTGCAGAGAAAATCCCGAAGGTAGAAAGGGGTCACCACCTAGTGTCAGTGATGGTTTGGTGGAGGGTGTCGTATGACGGTGTTATGAAGTTGCATTTCTGCGAACAAGGGGTAAAAACCAGAGCGACATATTAGAGCAAGTTGTAAAGCCATTGAATGATTCTTTGTTCGCTAGTAAGCACTGGATTTTTCAGCAAGATTCAGCGCCCGCACACAAAGCGAAGTCGTCGCAACGCTGGTTAGAGCTGAATTTACCGGAATTTATTGTCGTTGAAGATTGGCCCTCTGGAAGTCCAGACCTCAATCCTTTGGACTACCGCTTTTGGTGTGTCAAAGAACGAGCCGGTCATTTTGAGTATTTTTTTTTAAATTAATAGTTATGTAACAATAAAATCACATTCATTTTTTATCAGATTTCTTTTTTATGTAGAATAAGCCTCCCTTGTATTAGGGACAGTATTTATGGCACGACTACGTAAAGCTAATCATATATGGCAGCGGTAACTTAAGCACATTGACCATGTGAAATTTGAAAACAGTGGCCACCATGACACTGATAGCTTGTATTTGTTATGGTTTGGGTTTGATGGGAGCCACTTAAAATTGTATAATACATGGAAGTTAATAACGATAAAAAAAATTGCTTCCTTCGGCGCTCTCATTTCGCAAGCGTGTTAATAATATTACATTGTTTTTACCTTCCGTCACCTTTAGGTAAAGAAGGTATTGTCTTTATTCAAAAAATTCGATGGTGAGTTTTTAATGATTAAGCACTTTTCAGGGTCCCTAGAATACGATTTTACTATGATGTCTGTATGTGTGTGTGACGATAATTTCAGCCGCGATAACAAAAAAAAACGATTTTTACGTATTTCTCTTCCTTACACCCATGTGCAGACGTAATTAGATTTTGGTTATAATTCGTCAACCGAAAGTCCCCTCATTTGAAGAATTTTGCAGTTTTTCTTGAACAAGCGCTGTTAAATTTTATTCTCTATACGATTTGATTGCATTTTATAATTCAAATTCAATGGGTATAGAGTTAAAAAAATTATAAAGAAATTAAATGTCATAAGCAGCAAGCTATGCTATAACCATGGAAACAGCTACTATATTAAGAAAATTCTGATTCAAAGATGTCAGTATCAAGTACAATTGACATAGTATGTTTGTATTATAATTTTACTGGAAATATATAAAATTTTGTTAGAAACTTTCACTTTCTGTATGGAATTTGTACAAAATACCTAGAACTGACGGAAGGCAATGTACTGGAAATATAGGATCTCTTAGAAGGAACTTTCTGTTTGGAATTGGTGTAAAATACGTACAGGTGTCTGCCAAAAAAGAGGCACCATTGCAAACTTTCTTTTATTTGAAGATATAGAAAGACGGACAAATTTAGGCGATATGAAAAAATTAACGGTGAAAAATGCAAAACAATTGAACATCAAATACGCGACTTATTCAACAAAATAACATTTTTTTAATAGAATGCTAAATTGAAAGTGATACCATTGAAAAGATTTTTTTATCTGAATATAAAAGTTCATTATCACTATGCCTTTAAAATTAAAAACAAAAGAGTTATTTCAATTTCAAATTTAAATATTATATTTCTTATTTAAATACAAATATGACATTTTTGCTATTGGGATATTTCATTATGTAGAGATGGCGTTGTGTGCCACCAACGTTAAAATTTCAACAAGGGAGCACATTTGTGTAACTTCCATAAGCGTTAAGAGTTTTTCTTTGATTCTTCTTGTATTTTGACTTTTCTCTCAGTGTTTATTATTATTTTAGGTAGAGTATATTGGCTTGTATCCTGTTTTATTAATTGTAGCGGAAGATTAATTATTATTTTTCATTTTAAATACTTTAGTTGGTAGTTGTTAGGTTATGATCACAGATTTGTTTTTTCTTAGGGAGAGCACATATTGGATAATAGTAGTTTAATTAATTGTAAATATTAGTTCTATTATCTATTTTCCATTATATAAACTAGGTGCGTATGTAAAAACATACGAATGAAATAAAATTGCTCCCTTGTTTTTAGTTCCAAATTTTTCCACCTGGTTCGTATTCTTAATGAAATATCCCAATATATTCAAAT
Source organism: Harpalus rufipes (assembly GCA_951394225.1). NCBI lineage: Eukaryota > Metazoa > Arthropoda > Insecta > Coleoptera > Carabidae > Harpalus > Harpalus rufipes. The sequence goes on along the minus strand of OX596276.1, from coordinate 46,738,922 downwards.
AAGAAAGTTAGGAATGGTGGCCCGCTTATGGCAGACATTCTGTACATAGAACTGACGGAAGATAATGTGCTGGCCACATCAGATTTTTTTTTACTTGTATTTGCCAATATCTTCCAAAAAAAATTTAAACATCTACCTGTGGCGCGTGGCTCGTAATACGAGCACATTTTTCTAATAAAATCGCTTTTATGGAGCACAATCCTCATAAGAATACAATATGAAAGTGCGCTCCGTAAAAGCGCTTTTGTTTATGAAAATGTGCTCGTAGTGCGGGATAACATTATTATTATTAAAGACTGAGGCCTTAGGCATTTATTTTGACAGCACATTTTATTTCATTTTCCAGATAAACGATACTATAACTAACTCTAGTAACTTTTAGTTAGGGAGAAGCATCAGAAATTTTGCAAGTATTGATGTATTATATTGAACTTCTCATTCATATTATTATTTTTTTATAAAACACCAGTCCTGAAAGTTGAACAACTGTGATTACCATGCGGCCACCTGTGTATCTGTGCAGAGTGTGCTAATGTAATTAGGACGCAGAATAGAGGTCGTTGCCCATTGTGCAGGGCAGATATTATTTCAATTCAAAGGATTTTTTAAAATGTATTTTTTATTGGTACTGCGAAAAAACGTAGAATATCATATTAAGATAAAACAATAAAAATAAACAAATTCGACGTAGAATTTAATTCTAAATAACTTTTTCATTTACACTGTTAATCTAAAAATGCATAGAGCACGAATTGTCGCTAGTATTATAAAATTACCATTATAGTATATTTGATTTTAAATTATTTTTTACAAATATATCTTAGTTTTTTTTACAGTAACCACAAACTGGCCACATCCGCCACAATACATATGTAAAATGTGTTTTTACATATTTAAATCGGCCCTTTCAGAGCCACCCAAATATTTTTTTGAAAAGAATTTTTACTTCCATTTATTACCTTCCGTCACCTTTTAGGTAAGGAAAATAGGTTTGTTTGTTCCGCTATGCTGTATTTTGCAATTTACTGCCTATCGCCGTGGTAATGACTAAAAATTATTTTTCTGTTCAATCCGTTTCCGCCATATTATTTATTTTAGAAAATACTTCAGGTTCTATTACATTTGTAAAGGATACTTAGTAAGTAGTTATTTATGTATCAAGGCACTGAAGTTCTATTTTTATTACGAATGTGGAATTTATTTGCCGGGGTTCTTATAGCCGAGGAAAATAAAGCATATGAGTAATAAAAAGGAACTTCAGTGCAGAGGTGCATATTAAATTTTATTTGAAATCGAAAAATTGTAGAACCGACAGGAATATTTATTTTTATAGGTTATATATGTCAGTTTGACATTCAATATTGCTAATCTCCGACACTGAAGTTATTGTAGAGAACACTCAAAATTATATGTTTTATCTGAAACTTGTTCATCGGAATTATTTAGTTCATTCATCTTGCACACATTTTTTATCATTTTACGTAAAAATTTACTATTGTACATCATACACTTGCCCAAATTATCTTACATATATAATAATTATCATACGGTTGGCAACACTACATTTGTATGAAATCGTCTTATAATGGATTACTTTAGTGCTAATTACTGAATTTTTAATGTCGATGTTTGCACAATTTAATGACTATTTCCAATAAAATATAGTATTCCATTCTCCACTATTTTAATTGTTTACTATTGTTATCAAATAAATTTACTTTATTATAAATTTCGTGGCCATGTGCCTGGTCGCGAATCTGAGGACCCGGATTCGATCGCGACCGACGGCAAAAATTATTTCGAATATTAATGAACCCTGTGGTGTGCTCTCCACGCTAGCAATGAGTGTCTGTGAGGTGACGCCTGGTAAGCACCCGCATGGTACAAATATTTCATCATTACCGACATCTGTGTACAAAGCAGATTGGGACACCCAGCAATGGGTAATATGCCGTGATGATATATTTATTTTTGTATGACAATGACATTTATTTATTTATTTCAATTCTAACATTACATAGCATGTACTTATTGAAAAATATCAGTTTTTTTTCCTAATAGTTATGGGTCACTGTAAAAATTATTACTACCAGCTACCTCGGCCTTTTACCCCAAGTTACTGGAAAAATGGAACGAACAGAATCTAGTAAGTTTACAGTTAACCATGCACTGGATAGAACAGCAAATTACACCTCCGCGGATTGCGGCAGATGCAGGGTAGCGGAACGAACAAACCTTTGTCTTTGGTCAAAAAAATCGATGGAGAGATTCTTATGAATAAGCACGTTTTAGGGTCCTCGCAATACGATTTTACCATTTTTACAATTATATCTGATGTATGTATGTGTATGTATGTATGTATGTATGTATGTGTGTGTGTGTGTGTGTGTGTGTGTGTGTGTGTGTGTGTGTGTGTGTGTGTGTGTGTGTGTGTGTGTGTGTGTGCGTATGTGCGTGCGTGTGTGTATGTGTGTGTTGATATTTTCAGGTTCGATAACTCCAATACTACAATTATAATTTTTGTATATACTTGAGTTTGCTTCCAAATGAAAAGCTGATTAGATTTTGGTAATTATAAAGAAATTACGTCTCATAAATCTTGCTATACACCACGATGGAAACAGAATCTGTTCTGTAAATATAATTGATGGGCAGATGTCAGAATATTATGTTTGAGAAATAATTGTACTGGAAATATATTTATTGCAAGAAACATTCTATGTGGAATTTATACAAAATAGGTATTTACAGAAAACAGACCATATTGTGCTGGCTACAACAGACTTTTTGGCTGGATCATCTCCATAGCTTCAATTGCTTCATCAGCAGCACCTCATCGTTTTTTTTTGTTCACTTTAGTTACTTTATGAAATAATTATTTATGTCAAATACAAACGTATTTTCTGTAAGAGGTGCATACAATTTTGTAGGGTGAATTTGGCATTTATACTCTTCATACCAACCGAGGCTCATAATAGTTCAATCAGTTTACATTTCCTATAAACAAATTATAAAACCTACAAAAATGGTGAGATATTTATATCCTCTACTTTAAAATATAGATTTTAAACTTACAAAAACTGTATATGTTATTTAAGTACTCCACCAATTAATAATGGGGGAAGGGGTCCCAAGTAACACAAATGACCTAAAATCGACGTCGCTGTGACGTCCTAATTTACGTCACATAGACGTCCTGTAGACGTCTCAGCGTGGAGCTGTACGACGTCGTTTTAAGACGTTGTTTAGACGTCATTTTCATACGTTGTATCGACGTCATTTTCAGACGTTGTATCGACGTCATTTTAAGACGTTGTTTAGACGTCATTATAAGACGTTGTATCGACGTCATTATAAGACGTTGTTTCGACGTCATTGTAAGACGTTGTATCGACGTCATTATAAGACGTTGTTTCGACGTAAATTTTATGGTATAAACATAAATGGTGGTAGGAAAAATAAATAATGTAATTCTAGTTTTATTTATACTATATAATATAAAAAATATTAATGCAAAACAATATACCAACAATAAATATTAAACATAAAAAGTATTTAAAAAAAATATTACGAAAAATACAAATTAAATAAATAAATGCATCTTATATCTACAAAAAAAAATGTATTTATTGGCACGTTGTTGTGTGGTGCATATTTCAACTAGTTCACCATTGCTTGTTTATATTCTTCATAATGGCACTTCGCTTCGTGTCTTTACCATATCTATAAAAAAAAAAATGTCATAAGCAATATAAGCACAATTTTATCTACTTACAATATATTAAATTTTCAATGTTCGCATTAAGAAATGTTATTTTCAGTATTCTCCCGTGGTAATTAAAATGCTGGAAACAGAGATGTTTATACAGTAATTATCTCTGGCTGGCATGACACAACACAAAAATGGCGGAGGGTGCGTTCATACATATACAGTAGTCAGTAGTCTGAGCATATGTCAATTTTTATTTGATTTTTTTTTTTTTATTTTGCTGTAATTTCTTTTAATTTTAGAAAAGAGTTGTAAATACAAAAATGAAAGTATAATTCTTTCGACTTACCAAATTATTCTAAAATCTCCACCTCGTATAATTTATATTCAGAATTGGCCTGCTGGTAATAATTGTTAATTGCCCGAACCAATTTTTTTTTATATTTCAAATTTTCGGACCAAGCGCAATAAATTTTATTTTTATTACGCAGCCAACATTTCGGCAGTTTGAATAGAATTTGTACCAACAAATTCTATTACAGCAACTGCTAAACTATACAAAAGAGAAATTAGAAATTAAATTTCCATTAAAAAAAAAATGCAACTTGGTCAAGATCAGCAGATCGAAATATGTATTAAAAATCACTATGATGTCTCTTTGTCGATGGTTTACTTAAATCCAATCGTTCTAGAATAGCTTGAAAGGGAAGATGTAAAGATTCTTGGAAAACTTAGGAAAGTGGGATTTTTGGAGCTATAGGAAATGCTCAGGTAAAACCGTAAAACTATATAGATAAATCTTTGTTTTTATATTATATATTTCCCTTTATTTATACATTTGCTTTTGTATTAGCAACTAGGTTTTGTTTAAATTGTTGAAAATTAATATGTCCATGATTTTTATACCAAAAAATATAACAGATATAAATTGTTTCCGTTTCGCATTAATAATTATGTGAACATGTAATATGTTTTAAATAAATAAAATATAAATATCACCACGACATACCTATATTTGGGTGTGCCAATCTGCTTCTATTCGTAGATTTTGGTAATAACAATAATTAAATAAAAATATATATAATATATTATACATATATGTAAATATAAACTAAGTTTTATATTACATTTATTCTAATTTTAAAAATCATTATAATAAACAATATATTGTTATATATTTTTGCATAATGAATTGATATATAAATAAAAATAATATATCCCTTCGTGTGTTATTAATTGCCAAATTAAATAAATTTAAAATATGAATTTTTAATAATATTAATAATAAAGTAAAAATAATCGTCATAAAGACGTCAAATTAGACGTGGAAAAAAGGTTTAAATAGACCTAATTATGACCATATAAAGTCGTCATATAGACGTCATAGCGACCACAAATCTGACGTCTAAATAGTCCTATTTCAGACCAAAAATCAACGTCACAATGTCGTCGTATAGACGTCTGATTAGACGTCTAAATAGACCTATTTCAGACCAAAAATCAACGTCACAATGTCGTCGTATAGACGTCGGATTAGACGGCAGAATATGACTTAAATTCGACCTGAAATCGACGTCACTTTTTGGTCGACCGTCGGTCAGTGTTACTTGGGGTTATATCGCCTTTATAAATAATATCTTTAATTTTATTAAGCATTGTATTCACAAGCCCTGCACATTCTTCTGTTAGATTATTGTCCCATATGTCTTGTGCCAAACCTTTTAAATGCCGGTCGAGCTATTATTATACGTCTTTTGGTCCACAGTTTTTAGTCTATATTTGAAGTAAACGAAAGAATTTTGTGGAAAATTTCTTAAAAATGTAAGCTGGCTAACTATTATGAATCTGGGCTTGTATATATTTGAATAAAATGTGTTCGTTTGCTTTAAAAAATGAGTAAATTTATTTATTTACATTCCTGACATTCCTTTGCTCCACAATTAAATCATCAAAGTATTACAAATGGAAATTATTTAAGATATACATATATCAATTTAACAGAAAATTGCTACATAATATGACACAAATCTCCTATTTGTAAAAAGCATTTTATAAATAAAATTAATAAATTATAAGTAAGCTAATATTGTTTAAAAAAATCATTTGGCAGTATTTTACACAAATTTTAGTGATACCTGTTGTAATCACCTTATCAAATAGTGGCTAACTCGTTCTAAAAGAAATAAACGTTCACCAAACATATGTTATTAATTTGGAATATAATATTTATTAATTTGTTTTTTAGTATGTTCTCTTATTAGCGTAGCTGTCACTTTTGACAGTTGCTGTAGACAGTTGAATGGATCGAATGCAGACGTATGTCCACTTACTTTCTTTTGACCAAATTAAAGTTCACTAGATTATCGACAACGCATATGTTGCACCACCATTGAACACGCGTTGAACTAGCTTTCGTAGTGACATCTAGTGATAGGTAGCCTAAACTTTTTCATTCGGTTTTTGAATATTCTGGTTTTGAATATTCGGGCGTTGAGTATGCACCCTTTGTCATATTTTTTACCGCCCGGCGGGCTTTTAATTTACGCTTTACCGCCCACAGGGTGTAATCTTTCAGTTTCCGCCATGGTAACTAAAATGTAAACAAACAATTACAATACAGTTGTGCGTAAAATTTATTAAAGGTGTCCGGTCAAAGTCATCTGTATCATGAACGAATTAACAAATTGGCATACATTTATCTCTCTCCTTTGCAAAAGATATAACGGTGTGCGATATGGATGGATACAACAAGCTTGTCTTTCAAAATTTCATATTGTTTCGACTAAGTTAGGACATTCCACTTTAAAACGATGCTCGTTGTTGATAATACTTTCACTGTAACGTAAGTTTATTTATTAATTCAGATACATTACCTTGATTCATAGCCGTACGAATAATGTTATTTTCTGTCAGTGTCACTGACACTGACATTGTGTCAGTACCTTACTTTTCACATATTTAGTTTACATTTGCTAATAAACTTACCAGTTGACTTATTTTTGAATGCTTTTATTGTAACATAATTTTTTTAATAATAAAATAACAGTAGTATGTAATATACCCTCGTAAAAAAATGGCAAACGACACTACTGAATGTCAGAATGAGCGGAGCAAAAATCTGAATTCATACAATTCGTAGATGACCTTGATCGGACATCTTACAAAAATTTTACTGTACATTTGCATTTTCTATTCATTTATATTTTTGAAAAACCTATAGCAACGTTTAACAGCTAAATTGATATTTGATATTCTAAAAATGACATTTAAATTTGATATCTGCTGGATCGTAGCCTACTTTATTAATACAAGACCGGGAAACAATTCGAATTTTGTTTCAAAATCTGCCCAAAACTCTAGTTCTACAACCGGTAATGAGGGCATGATTTATGTCTGCTGCCATTTAAATGTCATTTTTAGACTTTCAAAAAACCAATTTAGCAGTACTATCGTTGTTATACAGTTTTACAAAAATATAAACGAATAAAACATACATTAAATGTAAATGTAAGTAATTTTTTATCTATATATTATATTAGATTTCCTTCCCTGTGACGTAAACATACTCGTACAGTGTTGCCGCTGCCTCTCTCCCTCGAGTTTTTCCGTCCTCGAGTACATTATTTTACACTACGATTACTCTGAAACTGTACGTTAGATCGCTTTCATCTTTTGAAATAACATTCGAAACATATTAAACTACTACATATTAGTTTTTTATTAAAATCTATAGAAGCAAAATGATGCTATTAATAAAAACGTTGGTTTTGGTAGCATTGGTCCTATGCTTCACGTGTTAAAATGTCTGACTTTCGAGGCGAATAGCTCATTTTTTGTACGTCAGAAGTTTATAAAAAATTAAATGTGCATGTATTAAGTTATTCTTAACACATAGTTAAATTTTTATGAACATGTATAGAAACTCGATTTACTGGTGAACTATCTTAAACACTAACACGCGTTATTAGAAAAGGATACAAGCAAAATAATAAGAAAAGAATCAGTCGCGATATATATCGACAGACGAAATCAGACGACTGGCAAATTTATGATATTTTAAAACATCAGTTTACGAAAACAGGAATTATTATGACGACGACATGAACATGGACAACAAACTGCGAATTACCACTATAACAAATAATGAAACTATTTCGGCTACTATCATAAATTTAAAATGTAATAAGATTTCATGTACAGAAATTAATACAATAATACTCCATAAAACTTTAAATAACAACATTTATTTCTAACATTAAAGTTTAAAATAATATTCTATGTTTTAAAAATATCGCCTATCAAATTTGGTCGATGGGGTGCATTTCTAATACGATTCTACTTCTGAGTAATCTCCATCATTCCAGTTCTCTTCTTCATTAAATTAAATTAACTGTGTTGTGTAAAACTGCCAATAGGTCTAAATGCCCCAATCTGTTGCAAAAAAATTGTCTGACATTTGCTAATTGTTTGTGTCATGTTCACGGACGTTCATCCTCATTCATTTCCCTAACTTCTTCAATGTTTTCTAATCCTCGTCAATTTCACTCATTTAAAATAGTATATTACGTAATGAGAGATGTAAGAAGCAGATTACGTACGAGTAAAATGATTAACACACGAGACGCGTAGCGTCGAGTTTGTAATTTTACGAGTGAGTAATTGCTTTACATCTCGAATTATGTACTATACTTTTTCTACGACCACTCATTAATATTTCTAAATTGAAGCAAAATTCAGATACATAGTTATAAATTATTTTTTATTGCATGTTGTTGCAAATTACAAATAATATTATCAACTAATTTTGTTTATAATAATAATTATTACCTCAGTATATGTATTTGTAATCACACAAAAAAGCAGCAGTTCGAAACGTCAAAAAGTTTGGTGGGTTTTATTTACAAAAATAAAACTGCGCAACGATGTTACCATGGTTACTGCTAAGCGTAGGGATATACGATGAAAAATAGTTCCCTACTGCAAATTTGATTGAAATGAAATATGTATTGTTGACATAATATAATATTAATATAATCCAAAAAAAATCTGTTGTGGCCAGCACAATACCTCTCGCCACTTCCTTTTTTTGGTTACATAAGTATAGGGCGCAAACAGTATTGTTACATTGTTTCTTCTAAATACACGTAATTAATTTGTCACCAGGAGTGTGGAATTTACTTGTCGAGGAAAATAAACCACATGGAATTGGAAAATCACTAAATTTAGAATGAGAAATTTTGATAATTGACAGCTATATACATAATTACTAGCTATCATTCTGACTTGAGCCCCCATATCTGCTTGTCAAGGCCAACAAAATCACATGACTGCTCGCGCCCTATTGTATTTCACATTTCTTGTATACCTACACTCCTTATATTGAGATTGTTTAATTTTAAATTCATTTTATGAAGAAATTTTGTCCTCTTCTAATTTTTCGAAATGTTTCCAATTCATTGTCAGGATTGACAGTATTTTTGAAGGTATATTTAATATACCTATAATTTTAAATATTTAACTATTAATATATTAAGTAATAATATAATGTATGTACTCCTCAGAACACACGCACGCACGCACGCACGCACAAACACACACACACACACGCAGGCACGCGCGCGCGCACATACACACACATACACATACACATACACATACACATACACATACACATACACATACACATACACATACACATACACATACACATACACATACACATACACATACACATACACATACACATACACATACACATACACATACACATACACATACACATACACATACACATACACATACACATACACATACACATACACATACACATACACATACACATACACATACACATACACATACACATACACATACACATACACATACACATACACATACACATACACATACACACATCATCGTAAAAATGTTAAAATCGGATTGTAGGGTCCTTAAAACGTGCTTATGCAATGTAATCTGGATATGCGATTTTTAGCATGAATGCAATACCTCTCTTAGCGAGAGGTAAAAATATGTATTTATATGTATGTCAGATAAATTTCATTCTATTATATTTAAATCTTAAATTTTATTTATCAAATTTTAATCATTTCTTACAGTTTGACAATCAGTCCTGCCAACTTAAATTTGCTGTTCATTACGTAACACTATTCATAAGGACGAACTTACATTGTTAGTAGTCTGTTCAGTAATGACACTCTTACAGTAGTGGTAGTAGAAAAAAAATATGAACTACCCCCAACACATTGTTTAAATTTGCATGTTTAAATTGCTGTTTAGTTACGATGACTAAAAAAAGAAAAAGTGTCTATGAATGAGTAAAATGCGTTTAAACAGGGTTACTAAGGATAAACACTGTCTAAATTAAAACAGTATTTAAATATTTAAACAGTATCTAAAAAAAGTAGTCCCTGAATAAAAGAAATGTCAAAAAAATTAAAGTGTTTAAGCTAAACACTGTTTAATTTTTTTTTCTGAATAGGCATGTATGATTTTTTATTTAAACATTAAGACAAAGCACTATTTATTTACACAATAGTTTTTCACTAACTACGTTATTTACGTACACTACGCGTTTGATTATCAGACTGACTGTAAGTTGTAGATTGTAGACTGGCTTCTGCTGAGCCGCTTCCCCTTATATACGGTTCTCCATTCATTCTAGAACAGTTCCAGTACGTTCGAGAGCGAACAGGTCTAATCCTGTTACAAGATCACGTGACACACATGTTTGTTTTTTCAGCCGACGCTCGAGACAATTACGTCACCGACAGATTTACATTATAGTTCTGTGCTGTATTATAATTTGTTCTGTGAGATTTGAAAGAAATGTTGGTTTCTTTAGAAATTTGACAGATCGGGTTCTTAAACTAATACCGAATATTCTTTAATGGGAGATAAGGTGACGCCTGGTAAACGTTCACACGGTACAAATATGTCATCATCATTACTGAAATATGGGTACAGAGCAGATTGACACACCCAGCAATGGGTAATGTGCCGTGATGATATATTTATTTATATTTTTACACTAATAACAACATACAAATTCGTCTGATCTTTGTGTTATCTATAAAATATTTATTATAAACACCCAAAAGTCAAATCTCTTATAATTCTGGATAAACCAATGGTATTATCTTGAAATCTTTAATTATATAATGCGAAATATACTTTTTTCAATCTCGTATTTATGAAATATTAATGGCCAATTGCACCGCTTATAGTTAAATTGTTAACCGTTGATTAAATTGACAATATCGAATCGAAACGAAATGTCAATTGAGTTGTTAAATATTACTGTCAAAATTTCGATACGCACTTTTTTTGTTAACCTGTAGTTAAGACATTAACTATTAGCTATGCAACTGGCCATAAGTAACTCATAATCTATTTACATTTATTATGATCAACAAAGTATATATTATGTGGGAATATCCAATATTTTATATTATTATATGAAAAATAGTCATCGAGAAACATGTATCCGATTCTAAAAATAATTATTTTGAAATTAGCAAGTACTCTTGAATATATTGTGCCATATTTTGGATGGGAAATAAAATACGATTCGATATACGATTGCTTTGACTGGTTCGATATTTTATCAAAATTTCTTGGGGTGTTTGTGTCGGAACGCTTAATTATTAATAACATGGTTATATATAAAACAAAAAATATGACTCCTAAAACCTTTATTATAGCTCTTGGTAAATATTGTGAACTTCACAAAAATATTTAACCTAATTTTATACATTGCTTTAGGATCACCAAGTTTCGTATCCTTATGCTTATTTTTAAATTTTAGAAAAAAAAATAATGATTTTTCATCGTTTATAACTATTATAAGTATTGCAATTAATATTATATTTGCATCTTTTTATTTATTACTGTACATCAAAATGATAAATAATGCTAAAATAATTGATCATTTAGCAGATACACAAGTGAAGGCAGATATTGCTATGGACAAATTGGGATTGTCAACAAATTATAAATATGTCATTATTCCTATTATAATTTATTTGTTTATATGTTATTGTGCCTTTACTATACGGTTGTTTTTAGTATATTTCTTTGTTTTTGAAAACAATTCATTTGTTTTCACAATCTGCACAGCTTTTTCTCTTTTTTTCTGGATAAGTGGAACATCGTTTTACTTATATATATTTGGAGGGTTTCCTTATGTATGTCTCGTAAGGACTCTAATACTTAACAATTACATCAAATGCGAGATTAGTTCAAAAGAGTTTTTGTTTGAAATAAATATCTACAATGCTGATAATTTACGTAAATATGAAAGAGATCGTTCTAACATGGATTTGCAAGTCATTGCCGATATTCTATTACATCAAAGAGAAGCAGTGCGCCTATGTATTGACAAATTTGGAGTAATATATTATTTTTTTATAAATTTATATTCAGGAGTTCTTGCTGTTAGTCTGTATTTTCACATTTGTTACAATCTTTATAGTTTTTGGGTTATATCTTTTCTAATCGTTTATGCTGGAATAATTTTCTTTCTCTCGACAGTTGTGCAATTATTTTATCAAGAGGTGAGTATGTAACATGCATGTATAAGCTAATAATGAGACGTGGGTTAGGTATACATTAGTGCTGTGAGGATCCGAGAACCCGGATTTCAAAATATCCGGATCCTCGGATATCCGACTTTCGGATATTAAAGCGGATATCCGAAAATTTAATTAATCAATAATTAATGAAGAATCGGATCCAGAATTAAAATTTGGATCTGGATCCGTAAACAAAACATCGGATCCGGATCCAAGTTCAGATCCTTATCCAAGTCCAGATCCGGATCCAAATCAGGATCCGAATTCGATGTTTTGTTACGGATCCAGATCCAAATTTTAATTCTGGATCCGATTTTTCATTTTGAATGTGAAGGCTAACATCTGGAATTGAGTTCAAATTCAAACTTCAAACCGTTAAAGTGGGCCTGTTTATCTTTGCAGCAGTCTGTAAACACTAGTAAATAAACAGTAATACATTTTATAGTACCCCTCTAAAATAGCCAGGAAGTTTGTGAAAATGTAAAGAAAAAAGGAATTTATACTTTCACAGAGTCCTATTCAGTAAATTGTGAATAAAAAATTCAAATTTGTATTATTTTTATTACACATATACTCATACTCATATTCGAATCTAAGATCCGATACTCTAATCCGTTTCCAGTATTCGATATTCGGATCCGGATTCAAGATCCGATACTCAGATCCGAATTCAAAATCAGATACTGAGATCCGGATCCAAAATTCGATACTGAGATTTGGATCCGAGATCCGGACAGTTCAACATTCAATTATCCGAATATTTTTGGATCCGAAACCGAAACTATCCGGATCCCATCACTAGTATACATACGATACTACTCGTAGTAAATATAATATGACTACTCTCGTCATCAGAATTATAATCATTTGAGTTTAAACATTAATATCTCTGCAAAATTTAGTTTAATATTTTTTTATACGTCAGCTTTCAATTATCATTCATTCCTATTTTTGCATTAAAGAATTATTTAGAAAAATTAGTAAAAAAAAAGCGTCATCCTGTATATTTATATTCAAATATACAAGGGTTGGTATATTCTTTCATCATAGTCACTTAAAATAACCGAGGCCGGCGCCATACTTGCGGCAACGCCGCGCGGCGCGGCTGCTGCGGCGTAACCGCGTCGAAAATTTTGCTCGTTCACACTTGGCGGCATAACCGCAAACTGATGTGATTTTCTGACAAAAATTTCAGATAACAAAATGTTGATGAGTACAAAGGAGCTTGTATGCGTAATTTATGCCCTACATAAAAGAACTAAACGTAAAAGACGATACTGGGTTCATCCCTTAAATATGAGACGAATTAGTTTTGGGCAATTTAGTTTATTGTACGGAGATACCCAGATACTTTGATATTTCCTCCCAACATTTAATTTTATAATCTGTGTTGCTGTGGTCCCGGCTTGATACATTCCAAATCGCTTCATGGCTCTGGACCACCAAAATAATTTTTTCGGTGTCAAACATGACGACGTGCTGAATACAGAATGAAATGGAAACAGAGAATCTAGTGAAGTCGAGTAGCGGCCGCGCCGCAAGTGTAAACAGGTTCATAAGAAACAATGCAACACACTCTTTGCGGTGGAACCGCTGTACGCGGTGCGACCGCTACATGTTGCGGTCAAAGAGCGGCGCGTCGCGGCGTAGCCGCAAGTGTGTCATCTCATAAGAATACATTGATTGCACGTAGAGCGCAAGTGTGGCGCCGGCCTTAAGGAAAATCGTGCATTCTTATTGGATAGTCATTATGAAAAATTTAAACTTCTTCAGTAGTGACTTTTAATATTCGTGTTTTGAAATACCTATAATAATTAATCGATAAATAAAAATAAAAACACACATGTATATTACACATTTTATTACGCTATATAATATTTATATTCATTTAATTATTTCAAGCAATTTCTAAACTATTGTAAAATATTAAAGAGAAATTACACGAAAAAAAAATCAAAGCTAACGAATTCTGATATAAAATGTCAGACATTTATTTACCTTTTTGTTCAAATATTCAAATAAGAAATTAAATAAATTTGATAATTAATTTATGAAATTAAAATATTACATAATTTACATCATAATTTGGGCAACAAATATTGGCTGGTAGTATAAACAACTAATTAGAGGTAATTAGGGAGCATAGTTGACTAGCATTGTCAATTAATCGTTTATAGATTATTTTAAAGAAAAATAATTCAAATAAAAGTTATAGAAAAATTAAATGTACACATCATTTATTTGAAGTATTTTTCTCAAAAATATTATTCTAGCAATTAAGGAAATTATACACTTTAACGGTAACATTACATATATAAATCCATATAAAATCGTTGTAAATATATGTTATCGTCAATTACGTAATGTCATTTAACATGTATAATAAAAGTAATATCATTATTTCAGGTTAATCGCACAGTAGACTTAATAATTGATTGGACTTCATGTTACATGTATATTGATTTGATGGAATCGGTACGTATGTATCTAGTTTAAAATTACTTACAATAACTACTTCAATATTATTTATGCAGAGGAACACTCTGCTACTTCAAGCTTTACATCAGATATTTACACCTACACTTTCAAGTGGAATGTCACTTAATTATGCTTTGAATGTCAAAGTAATAATTAATTTAGGTACAAATGAAAGCGATAATATTAAAATTTAATACTTTCTTTACTTTAGGTAGCAGAATTGGCGTTGGGAGTATTCATATTATTAATACAAACATGGCCAAAGAAATATTTTTTTTTGTCAGAAAAATACATTATAAATATATATTCTTCATTGTATATTCAAGTTTGAGGTGCACATTTGTAAAAATTCGCTATAAAGTATAAATAAAATGTAAATCTAATAAGCTCTCTCATTATACATATTTTGCTAAATATGGCCATTACCATAATATACACACACAGGCTGAGCCAAATGAAGTCCAACCATTCAAACCTTTACTCTACAAAAACAGTCAAGTTCTGAGGGGGGGGGGGTTATTTCAACCAAATAAAACTTGTGTTCTTTGATCTACCATACACACATTAAGCTTAGATTCAGACATTCAGGGCAGGTAGCCGTGTAAAATTTTAAGAAAAAATAGTTTGTAAATGCGAATTTTAGCATTACTCCTTACACATAGAAAAAGTAATAAAATATTTATATAAATATATTTTATTACATTATCTATGTCCTTACATTTGCAAGGTTTTGCTAGGAAGTAGTGAATACTGGCGCGCGATTCAAAGCGGGTGTCTACTTATTTTGACCTATAGGAAATACAATGTTATTTTTTTATTTCGCTCTAAATTTAGACCTATTGGCCCCTACTACGATCACGGTTTTAACTAAAACGCTGTTTTAAAAAATGTCAAATTCAAATTTCAACATTTAATTTTGCACGTATGTTTGAAGATCAATTTTTTAAAAAATATTTGTTTGAATACAAACTATGTTCTGCTTTTAAATCATATTTTGATAAATTCGATATTATTTATTATTGTTATTAAATAATGATATCTGACACTTCTTAAAACAGCGTTTTAGTTAAAACCGTGATCATAGTACGGGCCAGTGATTTTACAGTGAAAGTGTAAATATAAAAGATGTTCAGAATTAAAATCTGCATCCAACGAGCCTTTATTTATTGAGTGAGTAAACTATAAAAACAACGAAAAAAATAAAAGAATTAAATATTTACTGCAATACGTATCAGTCGCAAAACCAGACCCTATTATAATAAAAATGCTAGACAAGACAGGTTATGTTATCTTTGTTTATTTTCGAATGCAATTTGCAGCTACTATTATTTAATCTTGCTTGCAAAAATATGCAGTAATGTCGTGAACCTACTTACAAAATTTATCAGTACGTGGCGTTGATTGTGTTCATGTATGGTAACGGCCTCTATAGAGCCGCGTGGAAGGTAAAGCGACTATCTTTTATCCTTTACACACTCATTGCATTTAGCATTTGAAGCAGTGCCTCAAACAGCTCTTTGTCTAGCGCACGTATTTCTTACCGAAATGAATGCTTTATCAAAAACATTAGGCAGTTATACTATTCATTTCGAACAGCACTTTACAGGGTGTAAATTAGGTGAACTGCATTACATATTAGTTATGGTCGTGGCTTAAATTATTCTTTTGATATTTATAAAGACAAGCATTAACGGAATAAGTTAAAATTTAATTTACATACTACCTTACTTGCAGCTTTATTTCTTTTCTGGTGGGGCACTGCCTCACCTGCTAACCCTGACAAGCCGCCACTGGTTCCTGGTTAATGGATAGATTGTACTCATCTTGTTGATTTGGAGCAGCAGCTTGTACTTCTGACTGTGGTGCAGGCTTGGGAATTATTTCCAAATTTGTCGCCCGTTGAGGATGTTCCTCTAATTCTTGTGCAGGTGCCGTAATTTCGTTCAAATACGGAGCTGCGATCAGGTGAAATCAATTTCTTCTTACCATACTTTGAGTAATCTGCACCAAACAGGATCTTGGGTTTAACACCTTGATGATTTTCCTATGGCGCTTCAGGTCAAAAATCTATACAAAGTCATAACTCTGAAGTTGACTCAGAGTTTTATCTCTATGTCTAGAATCGTAATTCTTTTTGTAGCGTTCACCAATCTCCTTCTCCTCTTTAGCTAGCTGTTCTGAAGATTTGCTTGTTGCAAATATCATAAAAGGTAGATTATCTCTTAAATTCCTGCCATACAACATTTCAGCTGGATTGAAACCATTTTCTAAGGGAGTATTTCGATATGCGAGAAGTGCTAGTTCGATGTTATCTTTATTTTTCTTCATTAAGGTTTTGGCAGTTTTTACAACTGCTTGTTAATTTATTCCTTTGCGCAATTCTGAAATTAAGATATATCGGAGCAGATCAGTTGTGGAATGCCGTATCTTGAGAACATAGTTTTACATATTTCAATAATATCTATTGATCTCATTCTTTGGATACAACAAGGAACCATTTTTCGTCGAGTTTAAATAGATCTACTCGTAAAAATACTTCTTGCCGTGGATAATCCGGAAATTTGGCTGGTAATAAAGGTTCATTACGATTTTATGAGTTCTGGATACAAACTGGGCATGCTCGTACTTTTGCTTCGATTTCTTGGGGCATGACCAGCGTGCAGTTTTTCCAACATGACAGTTCTAAGTTCGGAAAGTATGATCATGCGATTACCTCTTAGTAAAATACCATCCATGATGCATAATTCATCGCGGACAGACTAATATTTCTGAATTTCTATAAAAAAACTCAGATTTGTTAGGTCATTCCTGGCTCAAAAGTTTCTTTAGTTGTTTACAAGTTGAATCAGAGTTTTGGGAGTTAGCAACTTTAATTATATTTTCATCAGAAGTATGTACGTATTTGCTAAACAAACTTCGTGGATGAACGACTGACTTCTTTCTCCAACTCGTTCAGGTGGTAAAGGTTTCCGGGACAAAGTATCTGCAGTGAAAAGATTTTTCCATGGAGTATAGATGATATCGTAGTCGTATCGCATCGTCGAGGTTCTTTGTTTTAAAAATTTACAGAAGCGCCTTTTGATCCGTTTCAATGGTATATTGCTTTCCAAGTAGGAATTTTTTCAGTCGATCACTAGCCCAAGTCATTGCTAAAGCCTCACGTTCAATATTCGCATAATTTCTCTCAGCTGTAAGCAAGGTTCGAGATATGTAGGCTATAGGTTTCTTACCTTCTTTCTTTTGCTGCAGTAGAACAGCCCCTATACCTTGAGATGATGCGTCACATAACAGAATTATTAGCTTGCTTGAATCATATACCGTTGAACAAGGTGATGAAGTGAGTAGCTCTTTGATTTTTTTCAAAAGCGATTTGTTGAGCTGATCCCCATACAAATGCGTTTTTTGAGACTCATAATTGGCGACATAATTTCACTCCTGTTTGGAATAAATTTTGCTAAAAAGGTTACCATGCCCATAAAACGTGCATTTCTTTAATGTTGGTGGGTGCTTCCATCTGCATAACAGCTTTAACTTCGCTTAAATCAGCTGCAATACCTTCTTTGGATATCTCAAACGCTAAGAAAATTGTTTTTCTTTACAAAATTCAGTCTTCTGTTTGTTCAGGGTTATGCCAACTTCATGGATTGTTTCAAGGACGCTACGCAGGCATCCATTCGTCATGTTCCGACTTTGATTTTCCCCAAATTGTACGTCATCCATATGAGCGGTACCGTTTTTTAATCCATTCAAGACTTCTGATATCCTTTTTTGGAATACTTCTGATGCTGAAGTGATTCCGAATGGAAGTTTTCCGAATTTATATCTTTTAAATGGTGTTATGAAGTTTGTATAATCATGGGTTTCTTCAACCAAGCTCATTTGCCAGAATCCATGATTGGCGTCAAGCTTAGTAAAATATTCAGCACCATCGAGTTCTGCGAATGACAACTCTACTCTTGGAATTAGATGGAACTGTCGCTTCACGCTTTTGTTGAGTTTTGATAAATCAACGCAAATACGTACTCCTACATCTTTCTTGATGCTCACGCACGACCGTAGGCGCGCACCTCTCCGTTGAGTGATCCACCAAAACAATGACTTCTTTTTTAATCATATCATCTAAGGCTTCCTTTACCTTATTTTTAGAGGAATAGGAACAACCCTGGTTGCAGAAATAGCATAAGATGTACCGTTTTACTTTATTTCAATTTGTATCGGTTTGTATAGAATAAATTCGTTTCACCAGATTCAGATTTTGACATGCTTTCCTACTCAGCAATGGGACGTGAACTTCTTCTGCCAGAAATACCTTTTTGAATGAAAAATTATGATACTTGACACCTATGTACATTATTACTAGCTGTCGTTTTGACACGAGCCCCCATACCTGCTCGCCAAGGCCAACAATCGGGCTTATTCACGTGTACCTTGTTATGCGATCTATATAGCTACGTAACAATTTATTGCTATTTTAAAGATGATTGTTAAAATTCGTATTCACGTGTCAAGAAACTATTGTTATTTTAACAATAATTCTTATCAGCCAGGCAAGAGCATATGACCACTTGCCAAGGTGTCAACAATTATTGTTATAGTAAAATAAGATGGAAAATGCTCATAAATGCTTTTGAAAATAATCATAAAAGGTACATTTATTGTATTTAAACTTAAATCCATACACGCATATATAATTCTTTATTTGAAAATAATGTGTAGTCGTGTCTTTAAATTTCAAATTGACATCTCGAATGATTTCTATTTCAAATAAGTTATATATTTAAATTAGAGAGATAAATTTGCAGGTAATTTATTAATTTTCTACTCCTTTATGCAAGAATTACGAATAAATATGCGACAATTGAAGAATGAAAGTGGTCCGTTTTCGTTGCCTGAAAAAGAAAATATATTTCACCAAATATTTCGTATGGCATGATAGACTACAATTATTGGCCTAATTGTTGAAATAACAACATTCCTTTAGACAACGTCCTAATGGTATTACCTATCTATCAGTTGAAGATAATATAAAATACAAAACAAAGTAATAACAATAAAAAAAGTACTATAAAAAATACGTTCAGATTCTCGCTGCAATTTAATTTTTTTGGTTGTTCTTTTCGCCATATACATATATTATGAATTTGAAGTAAATTTGAAACAACTCTACTTGTCACACTTGTCACTTATAAACAAAAAGTAAAAAGTAAACAAATCTTAAAGCACTTCTATCACCCTTACAATACCGATTCGAAAATTAATAGTTGTTATAATTAGATATTTATTACGTTGAGTATAGAGTAAGGCCTTGGTATATTTATTTATTAGTTAAAAATAAATTTGTCACTTTTGTATATTATACTATAACAAAAGTAACATTAATAACCTAGAAGGATTTAAAAAATCATTATATTAAATATGATATATTTTAATTTTAATATCCTAATAGTTGTGACATTGCAATTTGCACACAACTTCATATTGAATGATAACAAGATTGTTACTAAACAATAATTGTTAAAACTCATCTAACAATGAGACATGTGAATACGAAATTTTA
Organism: Harpalus rufipes; assembly: GCA_951394225.1. NCBI lineage: Eukaryota > Metazoa > Arthropoda > Insecta > Coleoptera > Carabidae > Harpalus > Harpalus rufipes. The sequence goes on along the minus strand of OX596276.1, from coordinate 46,718,584 downwards.
ACATTGTTATCAAATCTTAAGTAACAATTTCTTGTTTAATAACAATGTACACGTGAATAAGCCCGAATGTCACATAAAATGAAAATGGCGAAAGGTATTGTGCTGACCACAACAGATTTTTAAATTAGAACAAATATATTAACATTTTCATTTGTTTGTAATTCAAATATCATTATAAAATCACTAAACACTAATGGAATAAAGCAGTGGTGAACAAACCAGAATATATCAATGCGCGCCAGTTCATAGTGGTGGAGATTAGCACAAGTTGAGACGGTCACCAGTGGCGTATCAACAAAATTTGCCGCCAGAAGCCCTTGAATTTTAGCGCCCCCGTGGATACGTCTCGGTTCTTGTTTTTTAGCTTGTCGCCACTGGGTATATTTTTTTTGAGATATGAAAAACACAAATAGTTATTTGAATAAGGCAATTTTATTTTTATTTTTATCTAATAGGATGTTTTATAAATTGATGTATGAATAAAGTGATATTTGAATTTTCGTACACTCCGACCGTGCTCCGACCTACCCGTACGGGTGCGCCGAGTGTGGCGCTACTTTAGGTACTAAATCCACTAAATAAGTAATATCCCTGATCACGTAGTTATGTTAGTTATGTGACCAGGGATAATATCAATAATGGCAACCTAATGCTCAAAATCGTTCGCGTTCGTTTGGTTTGAAGAGTTACTATTCGTCTAGTGCTGCCTCTAGCGTACAATTAAAAAATAATATTCATATTTTGAAGCCCTCGCCGGAGAGAAATAAGTTTTGATAATTTTTGGTGACGTTTCTTGTGTTTTGCACTTACTTGACCAGAACTCGAATGAACGCGCCAGCCACGCGGCCACTCGGTACCTGACAAGCATAATACAATTCTGAAAACCTTAGCAACACCAAATATTTGTTATATGTTAATGACCTTTTCTTGTTTTATTGTCTAAAGTATCCCTGACCATAGTACAAATTCGAGTTCCTTATATGAAAAACTTTCTTATTATTCACGATACAGAAAATTGATGTATGTCTTTATGGGCCAACTTTTTGAGACAAGTCATCAAGGCATCATAGGATTTTTCGACCGTTTTTGAGCTACTGGCTATAGAAAAATATTACATTTTTTACGTAGTCATATGGTTCAATTTTTACCTCTCGCTAAGAGAGGTATTGCATTCTTGCTAAAAATCGCATATCCAGATTTTATTGAATAAGCACGTTTTAAGGTCCCTACAATCCGATTTTAACATTTTTACGATGATGTCTGTGTGTGTGTGTGTGTGTATGTGTGTGTGTGTGTGGATGTGTGTGTGTGTGTGTGTGTGTGTGGGATGTTGGAAGGACGGTTACTCAAAAACTATAAGACTTAAAATTTGTTTAACAACGTATTTCCCAATCGGACATTCATGGGAAGATCTGAAAAGGTTTTGGTAATAATTGGACAACCGGAAGTAGAAGATTCTTGAAAAAAAATCTTCTAAATATTATTTTTTGAAAATTTTTCGTGGTAATATTAAAGAAAATTAAATTCTCTATCTGATACATTTAAATATTTTATTATATATTCCATAGATTTAGAGATAAAAGAAGTATAATATATAAAATAATCTGTTGTAATAAATTTGACAGCCGAAAGAATGCCATGAAAAATAGTTGATAATTTAAATTATTTGTAACTGACAGATAAATGTCAGTGTCAGAAATAATGAGTAATAAAAGAAAAATGTATTTGGAGAATCCCTTAATTCTTGATCTGTGACTATTATGGAGATGACAAGTCTAGGTTGAAGGACTTAAATTTGTTTCAAACATTATGGGACAATGTACACCAGTACTATAGACTAGAGTAACTTTGAATTGCGAAAAAGCTATCAAATTCTTCTCAAGTAAGTTGTAAATATTGACAAAATTACACATCGATATAAGAATAATCGGAGTGCAATCTATCCGTCACTTTATTAAAGGGAATTAAGGTTATTTAGATATAACAAGTATGAAAAAATAAAATGTAAAAGAAGATATGTAAGAATAGATGCACAATCCATATATACATTTTAGACCGCCCAAAATTAATGTTTTTACTAGAAGAATATGAAGAGAAAGTAAACAACGTTGTTCGAATTGAAAATTGCAGTTACCAGCCTAATATTTATATATGGTAAACTCTACTTTGTAATTTATTGTAACATAATTTATGGTAAAATATCTTCATGTTGAGACATGCTATTATTGAATAATAAAGAAGTTTATACGTCATAGATTTATATGAATATATTATTTGTATTTATAAAAATATTCTTTGCTTTATGCATACAGCCAGGTAAAATATACGGCGAGAGGTTATGTGCTGGCCACATCAGATTTTTTTATTGTACAATTGGTGCAATTATTGAAATTTATTGGAGGACGTGATGGTAATGATCTAATTTTTTTTTATGTTTCCAACTTATTAGTAAATGATTTGTCTATGTAACTTTCAGCCACGGTAAACGACTGCCAGCATCCATGCCTTTTTAAGGCTATTAAATCTGCTCCAGCGTTTATTAACAATGTAGCTGATGTACGTCGAAAGTAATGACCAAGGAGGAACAGGAGAAAGCACTTAGATTAGCAGCTTGTGTCATTTGTGGCGCCATCATACGGCAATGGCCCCAACTAAAATTAGTTCTTTATTACCTGTTAGATGTCACTAGGTGTAATATACATTAATGTACAATAAAGACGTATGTAACTTTCGAATTTATAGATACCGAGATCGTGCTGCGTCGTCTTGCTATATGTTTAGCGAGAAATTAAAAGTACGATTTCCGCCACCTGAAACAAGGATGGATCTGTTCAAAAAGTGGATCACTATCATTAAAAATCCATTGCTTTTAGAAATGCCACCAGAAAAAGTATATGAAAATTATAGGATATGTATGGGGCATTTTGAGGAGCAATGGATTGATTACAATTCTTCGAAAAATTATTTAAAACCGGGAGCAATTCCAACATTATTTCCTACCAAAGGTATTTCCATTACATTTAATTTAGAGAAAAAACTATTTGATTATTCCCCGAATAGATTTTCTCTTACTATTCTTCTGTTAGTTTCAACTTGTTTTTAAATTTATATATTGTTGGGGGAGACTACACTTTTTGTATTTAATTTCTTTGTTGCAATAATCAAAATTTATTGTTGTAATCAAATTTAAATTTTCATTGTTGCAATCAAACTTTCTCTGTTATAATTATTAAAGTATATTTGTTGTAATTAAACCACTTTATTTATTCTAATTAAGAATAATATTAAATAAAAGGTTTTTTTTAGGTTTCCTAAAGCCTTTGAGTACATGTAATAGCATTAAAAATCCGAAATAATTTTAATGACGGTTGGGATTGAACTCGGGTCATCAAATTTGCGACCAGACACTCAGGTTCATGCGCACGAGACCTCCCCACCATTTATTACTAAATTTGTTAACAAATTTAATAATAATTTATGACCGTGTTAAATATGCTTAAAGTATACTATACGTTCAGTATCTTATTTTCAATTCTTCAACATTATAAGTGGAGTTCATTTTCAACCATAATTTTAGAAATAATCTTTAAATTTGTGAATAATTTGAACTAAGAATTTAAGACTACAAATTAATTTTGTGAATGCAGCATTAATTATTTTTCATTATAAGTGTTAGATTTAAAAAATTTGATACTAAATATTTTTTTAAATTAAAATTCAAATGTATAAATTTCCTTCATTTGAAAATTGTGTAGATAATTTATTGTGTATAATATTTTTTTTGCTAAAATGATGTATTGTACGCTTTAGGTTAAAATAAAATTTATGTAAAATAATAATATTTTGTGAATATTTAATTTTTAATTGTAAAAAAATAAAATTTAATAAAAAAAATATAGAAAACTGCCATGAGAGGCATCTTGCGTTTTAAGGTCCCTAGTCCCTACATTCCGATTTTAATATTTTTACGATTATCTGTGTGTGTGTATTTGTGGATGTATGTGTGTGTGTGTATGTGTGTGGGGATGTTGGAAGGACGATTTCTCAAAAACTATAATACTTAATATACTACGTATTTCTCAACCGGACATTACTGGGAAGAGCTGAAAAGGTTTTGGTAATAATTGGAGAACCGGAAGTAACATATTTTTTAAAAAAATCTTCTAAATATTATTTTTTTGAATTTTTTTGTTCTTGTTACTAAAACAAGAGTAATTCTCTATCTGATACATATAAATACCTATTTTATTATATCTTTTATAGATTTAGAGATAAAGAAATATAAGGTATATAATAATATGTTGTAATAAATGTCACAGTACAAATAATGTCATGGAAACAAATTGAAAAATTAAAATGTTTGTAACTGACAGATAAATGTCAGTATCAAAAATCCAGAGACATTACTTACTGAAGATTTTTTCTGGGAAGTACATAGATTATATTATTTCTTATTGTATTAATAGTTAAATATTTAAAATTATAAGTATAGTGTATAAATACCCTTCAAAAATACTGTCAATCGTAACAATGAATTGGAAACATTTCGAAAAATTAGAAGATTAGGACAAAATTTCTTCATAGAATGAATTGAAAAATAAAAATCTAAATTCATATAAAGAATAGATATAAGTAGAATTTTTGGTGTAGAGTGTAGGTATACAAGAAATATTAAATACAATAGGACACGAGCAGTCATGTGACTTGACAAGCAGATATGGGGACCCGTGTCAGAATGATAGCTAGTAATTATGTACATAGATTTCAAATATAAAAATTTTTCATTCTAAATTTCGTGATTTTCCAATTCCATGTGGTTGATTTTCCTCTACAAGTAAATTCCACACTCCTGGTGACAAATTAACTATGTGAATTTAGAAAATCTTGAACGTGTTAACCGAAATAAAGGAGGGGCAGCCGCTTCGGATAACGAATTTTTCGGTTAACACATTAACATTTAAAAATACTACAACTAAATATGTACTAAAATGGGGTGAAATGAATTATTTTGAAACAATGTACATTACATAATATACATATGTAGTTACAGTTTTTAGATACAGTACAGTATGTACATATGTTTTTAACTTCTTTAATAGCAGCTAATTTATCCGCAATGGAAATCACAACACGCTTCCGCTTAGATGCCATCTCACAACAATACGTAAAAACACACACAAAAAAACCTACGTTCCACTCCAGTGGCGTATATAGATTTATATTTCGGAGGGGGCCCAGATTGTACAAAATAATCTTAAAGTACAGATATATATTATAAAAGTACATCAAATTAATTAAATATATGTGGTAATATTTAATTATATAACAAAATCTAGTTTTCGTTTTTTCCTTGCAAAAATATTTATAATTTCTTCTATATCTATGTATATATCTTTATATGCAGATAATAAAGTTAAGCCTCTAAGTCGTCCTTCACCTATTGTATTTCTTTTTTAAATTTTCAGTCGTTTGAGTGTTGAACATGTTCTTTCTACTAGAGCTGTACATACTAGCAAGATAACTAATATCAAAAGAAATATACGTATATTTGGATAAAAAATCTTTATTGCATTCTTCCAATGCTTCTAAAGCAATTTTCGGTTTATTTTCAATATTTTGCCATTTGTATTTCCAAGTATTAAATTCTGCTTCAATTAAGGAATAGTTACAATTAATTATATCACTTTCATAAAAAAAATACATTAGTAATAACGACATTAAAATAATTTTAAAAATAAAAATATTTCAGGGTGTGGGGTGCCCCCCCTCCTTATATACGCCACTGTTCCACTCATTTGCGAGCCCCGTGCGAACTCCCCGTCGTACAGCTCGCCTGTGGATTAAAGGAGGGGAAAGAAGCCCGATGGAGCCGGACAGTAAGTTGGGCTACATAATCATTCGTGGAACTGATAATACGTGGAATTGTTTCGGTTAACCCGGGTTTCGGTTGACCCGAATTCTCTTAACCGGGGTTTTACTGTACCTATAATCCGAGAATAATTGACTAAGAATAATTTCAATAACTTCAATACATTATTCAAAAGCTTATGAAGTATTATTTATTTATTATTATTTATTTAATTAAATGTTTGACTGCTCTTATACAGTATAATATAAAACAAAGATTATTTCTACATTAATTAGTTTTTATTATAATACATAATTATAGTAAGTAAAGTACACAAAGTTCAAATTAATAAAAATAATTGATTGCATTATACACCATTTTTACATATTATGCATTATACCTATATTATAAACATCTTAATAATACAAATATAGATTAGTTCTAAATTTAGTTATTATGTAACAATTTTACAATGTACAAACTAAAGATATAAATTTCTATCACCATATATTGTACTCACTTATCTAATTTAAATTTATTTAGTAATAATACTACACTGTTGCACAATTAAATTATTTACATTGAAAATTCGAATATTCAAAAGAGACAATAAGCTTATGAAGTAAGGAAAAAGATGATACTATTTTCAGTATATGTTCTCATTTAAGGAAACTCGAGGGCGCTAAAGGATTTCGCGGACAAGGTGTACACACTATTTTTTGTGCAACCGTAAAGAATATGTAATTACAAATTTTATTGTATTTAAATAGTTTAATTTTTACCTCTCGCTAAGAGAGGTATTGGATTCATGCTAAAAATCGCATATCCAGATTTTATTGAATAAGCACGTTTTAAGGTCCCTACAATCCGATTTCAACATTTTTACGATGATGTCTGTGTGTGTGTGTGTGTGTGTGTGTGTGTGTGTGTGTGTGTGTGTGTGTGTGTGTGTGTGTGGATGTGTGTGTGTGGGATGTTGGAAGGACGGTTACTCAAAAACTATAAGACTTAAAATTTGTTTAACAACGTATTTCCCAATCGGACATTCATGGGAAGATCTGAAAAGGTTTTGGTAACAATTGGACAACCGGAAGTAGAAGATTCTTGAAAAAAAATCTTCTAAATATTATTTTTTGAAAATTTTTCTTGATAATATTAAAGAAAAATAAATTCTCTTTCTGATACATTTAAATATTTTTATACATATTTTATAGATAGATTTAGAGATAAAAGGAATATAATATATAAAATAATGTTGTAATTAATTTTACAACTGAAAGGATGCCATGAAAAATAGTTGCAAATTTAAATTATTTGTAACTGACAGATAAATGTCAGTGTCAGAAATAATGAGTAATGAAAGAAAAATGTATTTGGAGAATCCCTTAATTCTTGATCTGTGACTATTATGGAGATGACAAGTCTAGGTTGAAGGACTTAAATTTGTTTCAAACATTATGGGACAATGTACACCAGTACTGTAGACTAGAGTAACTTTGAATTGCGAAAAAGCTATCAAATTCTTCTCAAGTAAGTTGTAAATATTGACAAAATTACACATCGATATAAGAATAATCGGAGTGCAATCTATCCGTCACTTTATTAAAGGGAATTAAGGTTATTTAGATATAACAAGTATGAAAAAATAAAATGTAAAAGAAGATATATAAGAATAGATGCACAATCCAGATATATACATTTTAGACCGCCCAAAATTAATGTTTTTACTAGAAGAATATAAAGAGAAAGTAAAAACGTTGTTCGAATTGAGAATTGCTGTTATAATAAAGAAGTTTATACGTCATAGATTTATATGAATATATTATTTGTATTTATAAAAATATTCTTTGCTTTATGCATACAGCCAGGTAAAATATACGGCGAGAGGTTATGTGCTGGCCACATCAGATTTTTTGAAATAGATAGACGGCACAAACAAACAAACTTATTGTTATCATTTTTAGAAACAACAGTGTCTTTATCCTTAATGTCAATTCTTAAGTGTCAAAGTGATTTTAGTTTACATCTATTTTCATGGTCTGTGTTGTGTCTGTCAAATGCTTATAGTTAGCGTCCGGTTGCACAAGAAAAATATTGCGTTTGTTCTTTTTGCTATATTTCGTTGTTATATTTCGAGAATTCTTAAAATAATCTAATTAAACCACGTAATTCTAGAATTCTACATATATATTATATATTACAATAATTTTTAATGCTAATTTTCTTAATTTAGTTCTTAATTTTAATATGCACGTCTAAGTAAACATTGAGATTCAAAACAAAATCTTAAAAATAGTGCTGAGTAACTTAAAAATATTAATGAAAGAGAAGGAAATTAACTTACTACTTAACTGATGATTTCATTTGTTTTATTGTCACAACCATTTCTTTTATCAAATAAATTATTAAAATTGTTAGGGATGCAACAGATATCCGGCGAAACCGGATAATCCGGCCGACTTCGCCGAATATCTGTTCGGGCCGGATAATTGTATATTCAAATTTGTATTTCTGTAATTATTTTTTAATAAAATTTAACATTGCAATTATTTTATTCCAATCAGGGCCGTAGCGAGGGGTACACCAGGGCAGGCGCAGCCTGCCCTAGGGAATTGTGCGCCTGCCCTGGACACACGACCCTGAGTATAGTCTTTATTAAGCCACAAGGGCTTTCAAAATAATCTAAAATACTGCCAACTTATGAGACATATTGCCATAGAAACATTTCCGAGACCGTGGGTCGAGTGCTGTTTTACGGGAATACGTCAAACCAAATAATTATGAGGCAAAATGGGGTATGACCAAATTTTGATTTTTGCATATATGATACTAGGCAAAAAAATACCCGTATTTTTTAATCGTTTAAGTATTTGTAATTTACGAGAAATTAATTATTAAAATTTTGGAGAAGGGATAGTTATAACCAGCTGTCGGCAAGCCATAACGTTCCACAACATAATCGCTACGCTGATTTATAACAAACAGTGGCGGCTTGTCAGGGTAGGCAGGTGAGGCAGTGCCTCACCAGAAAAGAAATAAAGCTGCATGTAAAGTAGTATGTAAATTAAATTTTAACTTATTCCGTTAATGCTTGTCTTTATAAATATCAAAAGAATAATTTAAGCCACGACCATAACTAATATGTAATGCAGTGCACCTAATTTACACCCTATAAAGTGCTTCTCGATATGAATACTATAACTGCCTAATGTTTTTGATAAAGCATTCATTCCGGTAAGAAATACGTGCGCTAGACAAAGAGCTGTTTGAGGCACTGCTTCAAATGCTAAATGCAATGAGTGCGTAAAGGATAAAAGATAGTCGCTTTACCTTCCACACGACCCTATAGAGGCCGTTACCATACATGAATACAATCAACGCCACGTACTGATAAATTTTGTAAGTAGGTTCACGACATTACTGCATATTTTTGCAAGCAAGATTAAATAATATTAGCTGCAAATTGCATTCGACAATAAACAAACATAACATAACCTGGCTTGTCTAGCATTTTTATTATAATAGGCTCTGGTTTGCGACTGATACGTATTGCATTAAATATTTAATTCTTTTATTTTTTTCGTTGTTTTTATAGTTTACCCACGTAGTGTTTTAGTAATTTGAATTTTAGTTGAAAACAAAAAAACAAATAATGGCTTCGACTTCAACTTTAAAAGAATTGAGTGACAATATAAGAAATTCTGAAGATATTGTACTTGTATTTTTTAATTAACAAAAATCCATTTAATCAACTGTCTTATGAAGATAAACTATTTGTCAATGAATTTCCTAAAATGTTCTGTGATCTGGCAATTTATTTTTGTACATGAGAGGGGAAAAATAAGCATTTGCATATCCCTTGAAAAAATGTAACATTCAATTATAAGGCATTTGACCTTGACTGAAAAAAAAAAATTTTTTTCTGGATACCTTACTCACCAAAGTTTTAGTGCACGAGCCGCCACTCATAACAAAATAGGCGACGACTCCAGTTATATTAATTTATTTTTTCAATTTATTAATTTTTTTTTTTTGTTCATTTATTGTTTTATTAGAGTATTTCCATGTACCAACAAAATGTTGTTCTTTTTTAAATACATAATTAATATTTAATAAATTAGTTAAATTTCAGCCTATCCTAAAAATTATTGAGCCTACCTTAAACCTACATTCTGGCTACGGCCCTGATTCCAATAAACTTTATTGTAAGTACCTATTAAATAAAATAATTAGCAGTGATCCAAAATAGCATAACATTCAAAGAAAAAACACTAATAAAAATATATTTGTATTATAAAATTGCTACGATGTTATTGTCTGTATGATTAAATATTAATTCACTGTACAAGTTTATTATCCGGCCAGATAATCTGTTATCTAGCTTTCTGGTTGAGTCGAATTGCAAGCTGCAAGCAATTTATTCTGCGACAATTCAAAATTCTCAAACGGTAGAATAAAATTATATTTTTTTAAATGGCAACCTATATAAATTTTTTGTCCATTAGATAGAGATTTTTTTCTGATTTCAACGATATAAATATGATATGGGGTTGTATAACAATTATTTCGAGAAAAATGATATTAAAAATCAGAAATAATTTTACAATATTGAAGTAGGCTATGCAATAAACAACTATTAATACGACTATTGCCTAGGTTACGATAGTATATTATTTTCTTATATCTAAAATAACTTGTTTTACTAAGAAATTCATAATAACAAACACTTAATAACGTAAGTAACAAAACTATCTGTCACCTGTATCATTTGTTTGCATTTGTTTATTGCATAGCCTACTTCAATATTGTAAAATTATTTCTGATTTTTAATATCATTTTTCTCGAAATAATTGTTATACAACCCCATATCATATTTATATCGTTGAAATCAGAAAAAAATTCTCTATCTAATGGACAAAAAATTTATATAGGTTGCCATTTAAAAAAATATAATTTTATTCTACCGTTTGAGAACCACTGGTTGAATTTTTTATTTATTATTCCTCATAAATTAAGCCCTTTTTCCTGGTAATTTTTTGTATATAACATTTTTCTCTAAAGTCATTAGTTCGCCCAAAAAAGCGCTGGTTGTTTTAAAGGAAACAGCCTGTATACACCCGTACTCGTACCTACAAATATCAAACTTAATTTTTATGTTCTAACAGCGTACATACATCATATGTACGCTGGTTCTAACAACCTTATTTAAAACCAAAATACAGTATTCTGAAATATCGACTTTAATTCAAGTATCTATGGATAGATGGCCCTGTATCGCTAAGCACATTTTTTTTGTGGAACACTTTAACCTGCCATTATTGATATTACTTATTGAATTACTAAATCTGTAAATCGGTTTTCGTGACATTTGAGACGGCCATAATAAGTGTAGCACAATTCAATGAAGTTAGCCATGGTGCTCGTAGCTTGGTTTGGTATGCCCAGCTCTTCGATCGCCCCCTGCAGCATGCAGCGGCCTGGGGTAAAGGGGAAAGTCACAGCGACAGGCGAACTACATAGAAAATATAATATATTTTCCTAATAGGTTTGATCACATAGTTATGTGATCAAACCTATTAGGCAGACTTGTAAAAGCCTGATGCCCGTATTACACTTCACAATAAATTGCACAATTTATTTTACAATAAATCGCACAATTTATTTTGAAAATATAAGCATTTTACACGTCACGATTTTCTGCCAATTTATTGTTGTTGGGAGCACGGCTACCAACCGCCAACGGTATTTGTTTTGTATGTTGTTTTTGCGTTTTGAGGTTAGGTAGGTATTATATTATCTGTGGGTTAACCTTTTGTTGTATGTGTTTACTGTTCGTGTTATGTTCCGTGTGTTTGCGTTTCACGCAAGCTTATCCATCCTTAAAAATGTTTTGAAATGCTCCGGATCTTTATTTACGAAGTCGTTTAAAACCAAAGATATATTGCCTTTGCTTTTATCAATCCACCTCCTAGATTTTTTATTTTGCACATATTTCACAACCATCAAGGCAAATATTACTCGTTTTAAATTTTCGATTCTCCTTCTACGCGTCAAACATCGAAATCGTGACATTTCACAAGAATAAAAAACATCCGTGATACATAAAACGTCAAACACAAATAGTTCAATATGTCAAATATTATACAGTTGGCACTGGCAAAGTAACCAAAAAATTGTGGAAAAATAGAACACGTTCTAATTTTCACAATATATTGTCAATAAATTGAGGGTCGCAAAATTGTACAATTTATTGTGAAGTGTAATACAGCTATGAAACCTGAAACCGAAACGGCAGCGAACATGTTATAGTATTTTACATTACAAACCAAGTAAAACGGTAAAAATGACTGGCGAGCTGAGTAGGCGGCTCCTTGAGGCAGTAAAATAACCTGGCGAGTATTGTACAATATTTTATATATTACCTACTCACTTTCAAATTTAATTGATAACCCCCAATTTTACAAGTTAGTAACTTAACTAGTAAAGATTAATTTTCAAGAGTAGTAAGCGTCATCAATAAATGAAGTTTTGGAGAAACAAATAAAAAAATTAAAATGCTGTAGTTATAGGTGGGTTATAGTTTTTGTAAATAATTTTAACATTTATTTTTTATTTATTTATTAATTTATTTATATTTTATTTATAACAATTAAACAAATAAAAGTGTTAGATCTCAGCTTATACTAATAATTAAAATCGAAATTTAGCACGTTGATTTAGAGCAATTTTTATAAGTATAAAATACTAAAAATAATTTGAAATTGATCAGTTTAATATTAATAATTATTTTACTGAAAATTTAACGATAAAATTTTGCACAAAGCCTGTGACTAATTTTAATTTTATCTAATCATACATATTGATTAAGTTGAGTATTTCTTAAAACATTCTAAAAATTGCGGTCGGCTGATTTTATAGATAGAGTTATGAAATAGATATTATAAATACATTAGCAAATACACAAAATAACACAGAATTTTGACAAACAATCGAAAACTATCGCGGTATAGCCTTAATTAATAATGTAACGTTTGTTTATTTAAACAAGCGTTCGGCTTAACCATTCCAAACTATGGGATAAATTGTATAAAAGTGGTATTAGTTCAAAATTAATAAAAAATAATGCAAAATCTATATACTGATGCAAGCATTTCTATCAAAGGCCAAGCGAACCAGTATCCTTCAGGGAGACAAATTGAGCCCTACCTTATTTGACATTTACATAAACGATCTAGAAGAATATTTCAGAAAAAATAATCAGAAAGGAATAAATGTTGACGGTCACACCGATATTATAATGTACCGTACGCCGACAACATTGCGATTGTAAGCGACTCTCCTGCCTCTATCCAGCGTATACTTACACTTACTAATACTCAACAACCTCTACATCTACACTGGATAATACTATACTCTGTCGCTCAATATAAGCCAACGAACATGCGCTGATCACGTGTTCGTTCATTGCTACGTTCATACGAGAGCGAAGTAAATCAATGGGGACTTATACAATTCAAATATTTTGGTCGCCATCTAGTGTGTAAAAAAGTATTTAATAATTAATTATGTAGTGAGCAAGATTTAGCTCTAAGTTTGACATTATCACGTGATGCATATTTGGTCCCACGTGATCATAACAACCATTCATTGAAAAGGAACATTGATGAACATGTCTGAGACTGAACACAGAAGTTGAAATAATATGATTAATATAAATTGAATATGAATTAGTAATGTATTTACAGGAACCTGTGATAAAAAAGGAAGTTTAATTATGTACAAAATAACAATAAAATGATGCAAACCTATGTTTGTAAAGTGAACAAACATAATCAAACTTATTTTGGAAAAACTCGGCCATGGTATATCACCTCGCTCTTTTTAAAAAATTCTTGTCCCTTTCTAAATTATGTGGAGGGAAGTCCGCTCCCGATCCGCCGCCGATGACGTCAAAATCATAAGTCCCCATATACGTCAACACATTTTAAAATAAATATTAATTTAGGAGAAATGACAGTTTCAAAATAATTTATACTTAATACATATTTCACCTTGCAAAAAGGCTTTTTTTTTAAGTTACTATTTTGGTTAAAAAAAATCGTTAGAGAAATTCTCTGGATACTCCTAAACTGTAAAAATACTACGATTTTATTTTTTTTGTTTATTTTACAGCATAAATCGCAAAAATTATATATATTGAGGAATAGTTATTTTTTTGCAATCTTTTACCCAGAAAGCCTAGTTTTATGGCAACAGTAATAGAATTTCGCATATTAGATAATAAAGACTTTCCGCGTACTTTTTTAGCAATCGTGCATTAATATGTCAACAATAAGTTTTAATTGGTTTCTTAATGCAAATTCGATAATATATTTGAATAAAAAAAATACGAATCACTGAACTGATATGCGATAGCATAGTGTCTTTATTTTGTTTTTTATAATTATTGTAATATATTAACTATTGCTAATTAATTGCTTATACTACAGTGTATTTAATATACTTATTTGTTTTTCAATAAATAATTTGTATTTAATAAATTTTCTGTACAAAATTCTTTGGTCCAATTCATGTGCGATAGGGCATGATAATGATATGGCTAGTAAATGTTTGTAATTTTTTTTTAATAAAATTATGATACTCGTATATCGATAAGAAAGATTTTTAACAACAAATAAATTAATAACGTTTTTCCCAGGCCCCGCGAAACTTCCAGCCGGCCCTGGTAATAAAGCAAATAGTAAACCTACAAAAACATTAAAATAAATACAGTATAGTGCTGCCGCAACACACAGAATGTGAACTATTTGCATTAGACATCAGGCGTTGTCAAATTCATCATATCGATGACTAATGCGTTTTAATGCGCATTTTCATCTACGCGTTGTTGTATGTTCTTATAAATTTTACGTTAAATTATTAGTGCGTTGTTAAATTTAGTACATTGTTTATCGATGATCCATTGCATTCATCAAGCCCAAGTTCCGATGGATTCTTAACTTTTCGATGGATGAGTAGAGAGGGATCCTGAACTGTCACGTTTTTTAGGTTAAGCAAAATTCGTCAACATTTATATAAATCCTACTCAAAATGAAAAAGTTAATATTTTTGTGTCCGATAAAAAAGTACATTCATTAAACTGTGTTCATAAAGTATTATGGGGTCTCGTGGTCGCGTGCCTGAGTGTCAGGCACCGTGTCAGGTCGCGAATATGGGGAACGAGGTTCGATCCCCGCCGATGCCGGTGCAAATATGTCGTTACCATTATCGAAATCTGTGTGCAAAGCAGATTAGCACACCCAGCAATGGATAATATGCCGTGATGATATATTTATTTTATTTATAAAGCATTGTTTTTTACACAAAAAAGCGTGAAAAAAGCACTATTTTAACGAAAATGGATGAAAAAATGACACGCTATGGCACTTTTTCACGCTTTTATTGTAAACTTAAAAGAGTGTCTTATTCACTCATTGGATTTGACTCCTCTCCTACTCGTGAAATAAGACTATGATTTTTACTCATGTTGCATAAATAACTGTATTAAATTACGAAGGTACTGTAATCAGTGTCCATGTAGATGATCAAACATATACACAATATTGTGGAATTACATGTTCCACATAATTCTGAATCAGAAGACTTTTCACAAAAAGATTCTGACGAGTTGGCAGCAGAACTTATATTTACAAGAATATATATTATGACTCCATTATTTTCATCACTATCCAAATAAATTTGCGCTGAATAAAACAACACGCCTAAGTGGACGATACAACATATTGGCTGAAGTATGTTTTGACGCTAAACTCAACATAAACTCATTTCATTGGCAAAATAGCTACAGCAGGACCGGAAAACGGGTAGATCACGAAAATATAGATTTGGGAGGTAATGCCGCATGTTTACAAGTGCTAGGCGTATGCATCACAATAATAATATTAGCATATATAACAGGTAATAAATTTAGGCTAAAGTCGAGAAAACCCACCCCTCAAGAATTTTATTTTGATGGTTACAGTATTTTTTTAAAATTTGCATGCGAAGAAGTCACATTTTTCACAAATACAGCCTAAAAAACAAATAATCATTTTGTGCAACCGCCCGAACAGAGATAACATCTATTTACATTATAATATACCCCAATTTCATCAAATTGAGTTCTGTGCGTTAGGATACAGTTACATTAAAGTATTTTTTGAAAATTTCCAAGCGAAGAAGTTATAATTTTCACAAGTACAGCCTTTAGAATAGGTAAAATCAGACTTCATTTTTGCAGTTTAACATATGAATACCTGCTTTCGCCCTCTAATTTTGTGTTTCTTTGTTATACCGGGTAAATACTTTAAACCCGTACGTAGCCCGTTAACACGGGAAAATCGTTTTTCGCCGACCGTTGCTCCTTATATCAAATGACAATAATGGTTGTGGTATAATAAAAAGATAAAAAATTCTGCATCAAATGACACCAAATAATAATTACGTAAAAAAAATTGGTTCCATAAATTATGATAAGAATTATTTGTGGTGCAGTAACATTTTTAATCGTACAAATAGACCGTATTTGAACCTTTCATATCTAGTGAAACGCTCTAACCAACTAAGCCACAAGAGCCCTTCTCTTTCAAGACAATGAATCTTTCACAAGTCTTTTTACAAATTTCGTAACGAAGTAAATGCATACTCAGCGCGAACAATGCGCTACATAATGCGAGCAGGTGATGGTGCCACACTAGCTAAGTAATAAAATTTGTGCACTTTAGTAGGCGCGCGCTAGCACAAAGTACTCATATTTGGAGAATCCGGTATTAAACATGTTACTTGGATTTTTCTTTAAAAAATGCGTTCTTGTAGTAGGTATATGTAAAAATGTAAGTAATCGTTATAGTTTACCAAAACATGAAAGAAGAAAAGAATAAATAAAATTTAAGTCCAAATACAAAACAAGTATTTGTGCAGATCATTTTAAGAAAAATACATTTTTAATTATACAACTGGTAAAAATTATATAAATATGTTTCAATTGGATTTGACTTTATAATTGTACTTTTAGGACAGAAACACCATAAAATAATTGTCACTGTCAGTGAAGTCATTCAAAATTGTTGTGAATTTTGCCTTCACTTAAATGTTGATAACAATTGTAAAACGACATGTAAAAGATTCATTGACTTCAATGGGAAGGGATTTTTGGCTCAGTTGGTTAGAGCGTCTCATATATGAAAAGGTCCAGGATTCAAATATCTGCGAGCTTCATGAATTTTTCACAAATTCTTTCTTCGTTTAATTAAATATTTTCTCGATCCTACGGCCTATTTGTACAATTTAAAAAGTCTCTTTTAATTATTAAATTTATTCAATTTCTTATTAATACCGATAGCCTTGGCAAACAAATGTTTATCATTTTCTCTGTTATACTTCGTTAGCTAATTTTTTTGTTTTAATTTCTTTTTAATATTTTGTAACAGATTAGATATTACCTGGGAAAAAAAAATAATTTATTAAATAATAAAATTTGCACAAGTTATAGGTTATAAAGAATTCTGATTATAATATGTCAAACACATAAAATGTCAAACATTTGTCTTTTTGTTCAAATGCCGTCATGGCTAAATTAAATATTAAATTTAATAATTAATTTATGGGACTACAATAATACGTAATTTACATGTATGTATTTGGTGTCAGTTGTTGCAGTTTTTTTTTATCTTTTTATTGATATCACAACCTTTGTTGCAGGGCTGCACCGTGCGGGAGGATAGGTTGTGTCCCGCACTAAGACGCCTGGCCATAAAGGCCTATTTATATCAACGCAAGCACGCAAAGCAGTGGGTAACGCCATCGCGAAATACGAGTATGTAATTTATAACCACGCAAAATTTGCTACTTGCAACCTATCAGAAAGCATAGTGCAAATCGAGACTTTTTTTGAAATTTGACTTTTACATAACCTTTACCGTGCAAGAAGCACTTGCGCGCGCTTCTTGTGAAAATACTGACTGACTAGTGACTGGTTACACGCTAAAGAGAACACAAGGCATCACGCAGAAAGTTGGCCATCTTTTGCGTGTCGTTCATTGCGTTACATACTGCATTGCGGTGATATAAAATATAAATAGCCCCTATTACAAGCATGTGTTTTAACTCCTTATGTTATCTATTGCGTTTCCGTTACGTCTTGCGTTGAGTTGTTATAAATAGGCCTTAAGAGGCCATTTCTGGACAAATAATAGTAAATTTTTATACATTTATTTTTTTAATTTGTTCGCATTAGATCTATTTTTATAAGTTATAAGCAAAATAATTATCCTACCCAACGAATATTTTTCTAGCGTTGTAATAACTGTGATGGCGTAGATTACAACAAAGACTATTTTGATTATAGTTCAAGAATATGGATTACAAGAATAATTCTAAGAATGAATCCATTATTTAAATACTAGCATTTTGTGAAGAATTAAATGCTTACAATTCTGAAATCTTAGGAAGATAATTATTTTTCGTTTCTGGTCTGCCGATATTGAATTACCCTAATTTATTATTCATATTAGTAGAAAAAATCTGTTGTGGCCAGCACAATACCACTCGCCACTTCCGTTTTTCGTTACATAAATATAGGGCGCGAGCAGTCATGTGACATTGTTGGCCTTGACAAGCAGATCTGAGGACCCGTGTCAGAATGACAATTAGTAATTATGTACATAGATGTCAAATATCTAAATTTTTCAAAAAAAATTTCAAGATTTTTAAATTCACGTAGTTAATTTGTCACCAGGAGTGTGTAATTTACTTGTAGAGGAAAATCAACCACATGGAATTGGAAAATCACGAAATTTAGAATGAAAAATTATGATATTTGACATCTATGTACATAATTACTAGCTATCATTCTGTCAAGGTCCCCCATATCTGCTGGTCAAGGCCAACAACGTCACATGACTGCTCGCCTATTGTATTTAACATTTCTTGTATACGTACATTCTACACCAAAAATTCTACTTACATCTATTCTTGATATTTAGATTTTTTTAATTTTAAATTCATTCTATGAAGAAATTTTGTTCTACTCTTCTAATTTTTCGAAATGTTTCCAATTCATTGTCGGGATTGACAGTATTTTTGAAGGGTATTTGTACTATACTTATAATTTTAAATATTTAACTATTAATACAATAAGAAATAATATAATGTATGTATTTTCCACAAAAAATCTTCAGTAATATGTCTGGATTTTTGATACTGACATTTATCTGTCAGTTACAAAGTTTTTCATTTTTCAATTGGTTTCCATGACATTATTTGTGCTGTGAGATTTCTTATAACAGATTATATTTCTTTATTTCTAAATCTATAAAAGATATAATAAAATATTTATATCAGATAGAGAATTTACTCTTCTTTTACTAGCATGAACAAAATTTATAAAAATATAATATTTAGAGATTTTTTAAGAATCTGCTACTTCCGGTTGTCCAATTATTACTAAAACCTTTTCAGTTTTTCCCAGTAATGTCCGATACGTAGTTAAACAGATATTACGTATAATCCGTATAATAGTTTTTGAGAAATCGTTCTTCCAACGTCCCACTCACATACACACACACACACACAGACATCATCTTAAAAATATTAAAATCGGATTGTAGGGACCTTAAAACATGCTTAATCATTAAAATCTGGATATGTGATTTTTAGCATGAATCCAATACCTCTCTGGCATTGTTATATTGCACACACTAACTGTAAAATTGTTGATTACAACAAACGATTTTAGTAATATTGGGTCGAATTTAGCACTCTTATTTAACTAAAGAAGCTTATCTAAAAATAACAAAATAAAGAGAGACATATGCAGTAATGCATGAATAAGAAAAAGATGCAAGCTATTTCCATAATTACTAGAGACGGTTACTACACTAATGAAGAGTGCTGAATCCGGCCAATTGAGTGCAAGAATTAATCTAACAAACGAAATTTCATCATTATTTTACATCTAGCATTTTTCGGAAAATCAAAAGTATAGTTTAAAACGTATGATATTAATTACAAATTATACATTCTGGAGGGCGCTGAACTTTGCACAAAAACGCATTTTACGCACGAAGCGGCACTGCATTATTCTGTGGCATTGTTGTCAGTTGAAACGGGGAGCAGTCAGGTAAGCCATGCGGGGAATAGTCCGCCGTCTTGTATCGTTCCTTTTCTGATTCATTGTTTGCTTGCGTTGACGTGTGCTATTTCATATTTGTTCCTTAAACTTTTGAGTTTAAATACCACCGTTTTTGTCCGTATTTAATAGATATGACAATATACTCTGTATTATATTGCAGAAATGGAACAGTACAATATGGTAAATGCTATTCCCATGTGCATTCCCCTTCCGTAACTCGGCATCAAGGTAATTGCCTACAAACATGTTTCACACTCCCCATATTCTTAACTCTGGGTATTTTAGCTAAAAGAAGGTATTCAAAATATAAATTCATTCAGATTAATGCGAAAACGAAATTCATGTCGTCAGTTACATAAAAATTGTTGCTATCTTGCCGTATGCCATACTACTAATTTATTCACAATCCAGAAATATGTATACGGTTAAAATAAGTTGGAATACCTATATGTACCAATAATTTTTCTATTAAAACTATAAATAAATTTAAGTAGCTTTAATTTCCATGGGCGACCGTGAACTTTGGGGGCCCTGGGCTAACTTTGTTTGGCGGAGTTCATTGCAGCATTATCTTTGGGGGTATATTTAATCAACAAGAATAGAAAAATTAGCTTATATTGTAACAGTTATGAATAGTTAAGGTTACCGTGATATTTTAAAAGTAAATTTGAAGCTGTGAAAAATAGGGCTAGGCAATTTTAATTTCATGCATGAAAATTATTCTACAAATAATTCGCATCTTGCAAGAGAATAGATATTGTATAAAATAAAAAAATAAACTAAATCATAAAGCCCCCCTCCCTCCCCATTGTCAGATTTAAACCCAATTGAGTAAGTGCGGGAAATTCTTGAAGGTAACAAGAATATGTACCATTAAAACTAAAGAAGAATTAAAAAATAAACTACAAGAAGAATGATAGAATATAACGCCATCATTGAATCAAAATATGGCAGATTCAATTGCTCGTCGTCATTTAGTTGCATTTTGTATTTATAAAAACCAAAGGAAACCCAACAAAATATTTTATTTCTTTATAAAACATATATAAACGGTTTATAATTTTAATGTTTTGATTATCGTACGGAGACATTTTTGTCATAAAATTATGAATGTTTTCAATATTTATTCCATAAATAAACGAATATAGCTGTATTATTTATTTCTGTATAATACGTAACATAGTACGAAACTTTGAATTTAAAAAAATTCCCGCAGTTGCTAAAAACGAAACAACAAATTCTCAAGTCAGAATAAATGACAGCGGGGGGTCATTTGTACCTGCTGAGCCCTGGGCTGTAGGCATGGGTTTTATGGGCTATAAAACCCATGCCTAAATCCGCCCTTGTTAATTTCATTCGAGTTTGTTTTATTAAAAATCTTATTCTTGTTAATAATCTTATTCTTATCTCCAGATGTGTTTGATGGATATACTCTATACATATATTTGTAGGCAAAATCAACTAGGAAATGATATGATGCTAAAATTAAAGAAGTGAAATGTACACAAATAGAAAATAAAAAAGTGAATGATAGGACCATAGAATGTAATTATTTTCAAATGTACACATGGATTATGTGAAAATGATTATGATGCTGAAAATTGTTCAGGACAGAATGAATGTACTTAAAAAATATAAGTTCAAAAAAATAATTGTTAATATACATACTTATAATTAATAGTCATTTATGTATTAAGGGCATAATTAAAAGATTATAGCACGGGGGAATGTTTAATTTTCCCGAGTGCTACAATTTTGAATATGCCAGTTGTACATACAAACAACGTTTTATTTCATTTTGGTTCTCGAAATTAAAGAATACAATAGGTATATTTTGTATATTCGTTATTGTTGTGCTGGCGTTGTGAATTTTAAGTATGCTGTGGTTTCCACCTAGTTTGTTGATGTTGCTATGTTTCTTATTATAAACAATTTTAATTTAGTATCAAATAAAAATGACAGATATTGATCATTCTGAAGAAATATCGTATTTGTTATAAACAATTAGCAATATAAAATACGATTTTTGTATGCTACATAGTATCAAATATTATCATCTAAAATTTGAATTTGGTATCCGTAATAGTTTCCAAGATTTTAAAAGATAATTTTTAAAAGAGACGATTTCAGAAATTCTGAAAATGGAGTGAAAATAATACTTTTTTCGTGGTTAGCAATTCCCAATAAAATATTTTTCTTCATGTTTCAATTAGACTCATTTCCAGCCACAATCCTTATTTTACCAACCTCGATCATTTTTGCCCAATTTCGAACGAGTTACTGCTCTACTATTAAAGGAAGAATTGCATGGTCCACTTTAATATTTTCTTGTCTGTTGTTACTACTCCCCGCACAGCCAAGCACAAGCAGTCAAGGTAACGCCCCGGAAGTGTTGAAACGAAAGAGGGGAAACTAACAAATAAAATTCAAACTGTGTGCATTGCCCCCTAACATTGTTTCACAAATAGTAAAAAGGGACTTAAATTGGTTGCTTACGATGCAAAATATTGAAAGCAGATATCCTATTATAATTCTCAACAGGTTAATTTCTTTCGATGGATTAGCTGCCAATAAAATTGAATTCAACTGGTACTCCCAATTGAGTTATTTTTTCTAAGTATAATGTATCAAAACATTGGAATAAAAATATAACTAAATTTCAAATTAGAAATATAATTGAAAAAATTAACATTGCGTCTTTAAACGTAGACAAAGAAAGCATAAAAACGACATTTACAACGAACATTACAAAGTAATCAAAAATGATTTCGGTGTTGAAAAATATTTATTGGAAAAATTGTCAATAATAAACCCCGATGAATAATTAACTTGAGACTTGCAAGCAAAAAAATCTTCTCCGTGTCATATAATAAAATTAGATACCACCTGGGAAACTAATGTAATTTTAATTCTGAGGAAAGTTTAGAACACTTCTTTTATTGTCCACTTTACAAACCGTATAGGAATAAGTATTTATATCAATACATACCTGCAAACTCTACTTCTCCAACAATCAGCACTTTTTTGGGAAACCTTGATTGCAAAAAAATTAATAATATTTTCTATTATAGTGTCAGTAGTCAAACTTAAAGAAGTTTTTGTCTGAATGAATAAATATCATAATTTTATATAATTCATTTTTGAAATTTACTCTTTGCAATTGACGTATGTAATTTTTTTCTGTACCAACTCTATTACGAGTATATGAGGCAATGTACCTTGAAACAAAATAAAGCTTTATTATTATTACTGACGTCACTATCAAACAACGCCTGCAATAAGCCGATGTTGGGCTATTTATTTGTATTTGTATATTCTATCATACGGTTACAACATACCAAATTTAGTAGAAAATGAGTTTTTTAATTATAGGTACAGTTTAATTCGGAGATAAATAAAATTGTTTTATGGCCAGTTGCACAGCTTTTAGTAGTCTTAACTATAGGTTAACAAAAAAATGTGTATCGAAATTTTGACAGTAATATTTAATAACTCATTTGACATTTGGTTTCATTACGATATTGTCAATTTAACCGGTAGCTTGTAGCGGTGTATTGTAGTAAAACAGGAAAAACAAATTATTCAGTCGAGTCAATGCACTATCTAAAATCTACCTACTCTGCGATGTTTGATAGCGTAGTCAGCATTGAATTTTACATGTATTTCTACTTTTTTATGTTACGTTTATGTTATTTTTTGGCAACATGTATATTTTTATTCTTATGAGTAATAAAAATTGTACCCAATTAAAAATATTAGAATACGTATCTGTATTTTTTTACCTTAAATTGGGGATAATCCTGCTATGAAGTATACCTGAAAGTCAGTGCACAAAATCCCTAATCAGCTCATACCATGATATGTGAGCCCCTAAGCCTAGTTTACAAATATATAAAGAAAATTAAAAAATAATTATAAATAAAAAAGTTATTTTGAGTGGTCCGTTTTTCAGTGTCACCTGTATATATATTGTCCTTGTTTTATGTATTTTTTTAAGGTCAAATCAAACTGACTATACCTATATACACCGATTTTTCTCACTTGAGCTTCACGACATTGTCTTCTGAACCGCAAAATAACAAATAATTAATTGTATATTTATCTCTCTCTTACTTGTGGTTTCCTACCGTACATTATATCTTCGATACGTAAATCTAATAACGACTTCTTTATCTTACTAATGCATTTAAAATAAGATACGAAATTTGAATATGACATTTGACAGCAGTGATACTCAATATTTTTGCAAACTCATTCGCAGCTCACATTTAGGCGAAATTAATGAAGTTATCCTTATGACTCACTTCGCGACGAACCAAAGCGGTTTGGCTAATGAATTTTATGAACCAGTACGTTCTCGCGACGAACTAATGACGTCAATCATGGACCAGGTTCGTCGAATCACGAACCGAGCTAACGAGCAAGTTCATGAATCTGGTTCATCGGTTCTCTCTTTCTAATCTCAGTCTACCTTTATTTTGTTTATACACTTGAGCGTTTGAGAGAATAAATTACAAATATGGAAAGTCACAATTTCCAATGGATTACAAATGCTTGAAGTGGAAGTTGATAAGGGAACTGTTGATATGTTAAATAAAGGTAAAAGTTAGGTTAAAGTTTTGTTTACAAATAATACAATCAATTATTTGCAGATCCTGTAGTTACAAAATATTTCGAAATGTGTAAAGATCGCATACTAAATAACTCATGTCCATCTCCATAAATTCATTTACAATATAACTCATATATTTCTCCATCGTTTAAAATTAACCGCCGAATGATGCAACAGTTTTAACCAAACTGATTTCTCGCGATATCCTATCTTACGTCATAACAGTGACGTTTTCATGAACCAAACGTAAATCCGTGCTTCATGTTTGGTCCGTCGCGAAAATTCGCCTACTCTGTTTACTTTAAGTGTCGCAAAAATCCAGAAGTACGAATTTCAATTTGGATAAAAAATGTGTAAAATATCTCAAATGAAGGTTTGACATTTTAGATGTACATATTTGTCAGTATCAATGTTATTTTTATAATTTATTGGCGATATTTACTTTTTATTACAATGATTTTCGTTCTTAGGTAAATATAATCTCAGGAATAATCATAAAGTGGAGTAGTATTTCAGTTTAAGAATGAAATAATGCAGTATCAAATTTAGAAATTTAGATTAAATTTTGAACAATTTTGGATTACGAACACATCAATTTCAAACGACAAATTACGCTTCGAATATGAATTATGAACGTGGTATAAAATTGAAACATCTTTTACACGTAAACGTAAAAATGAAGAAATAGTATATTGTGCAACAAGTGCAGAAAAGCACCTATTGCCCACGAGGTGTGAAAGTTTCAGCACGAGACGAAGTCGAGGGCTGGAATCACACAAGTGGGCAATAGGTGTTTCTGCACGAGTGGCACACTATACTTTTTCTACGACCACACTCTTTTGTAAGATAAATAATTTATTTTTAATAAAAAACATATAGTTGGCAAGTCGTGGGATAAAGTGTGAGAAATAATTTCTCACACTTTAACCCACGAAATGATTAACTTTCGGGCTTTGTAAAGCAAGGGAATGTGTGAGAAATAATTTCTCACACTTTATCCCACGACTGTGGGAAATTAATAACTTTCGGGTTATGTAAAGTATGGGAAAAGTTCAATTTTCTGTAGTGGTCGTAGGAAAAATATATTTCAACTCTGTACCAAATTTCAACTGTGTAGACTTTTAGAAAGTTGGTTATTCTTTGGCCTGTTATTCGCAATCTAAATCATCAAAGTGATCATGATTAAGAAGAAGTATGTTTTTCGTTTCCTGTTCCTTATCCCCACTTTCTATTTTGTGATCACTAGACAACCTTCCCCTTTCCCTTTTGAATTAGCCTTTGAGTGATCACACGGATTCATTTCATAGCAAATTTAAAAGTGGCTGACGACAATAGGTTTTCGATCGTAGAAATTTATCAATGTAGGGTTTGTTGCATCAAAGGAAATATGATTTTCTTACAAAAGCATGTAATGACCCACCATATTTTTGAAAACAAAGAAAATGTTTAAAAAAATATATTTGTTTTAAGTAAACATACGTCATGTTACCATAGCATTTTTTTTTAATGTGCTGACTATAACACTTGACAATAGATTATTTATAAAATAAAATAAATTACTTTGCATTGGTCTGCATGTGACATTTGACGGTAGATGGTGTTTATATTATTCAAACTGTTTTCTTGATATAATTTTAAAATCATGATGCAAAAGGATCACGATTAAATTAATCAGGATTCACAAAATCACAATCACAGCCCGAAGGAACACGGCTATAGACAGACAGATAGACAACGCAAGTTAGATAAAGGATGAAAAAATATGTGATTCGTAATTATGAAAAATAACTATAAAGGTGTATTAAAACGTACACAACTCGCTACTACACAATTAAGGTAAAATATGTAATTTTAATAATAGTTATATTATTTTGGAAAATGAAAAGGTCAATACATTCGTATTTTGTAAGTGTAACCATGGCTAATAATATATGACGTAGTTGTCTTGAAAAACAAAACTGTTTGAGATCTGCTGGTAATCACGTTCCCATCACTACCAATACCATTTGATCACAGCAGTGTTGCCAGATTATAAAATAAAAGTATCGTACCATCCAATGAAAATGTATTTTGAAAAAAAGTATCGTACAAAATTATCGTACTTTTAAAAAATATATCGTACATTTTGTTTTTCAAATTATGTATTAGTTTCAAATCATCTCTATACATTATTGTACATTATATGATTTTAAATTAGTTTTATTTACACTAAAACAAAATTTGAACCAGCAGATTGTTCCTCATAACTACATTTTTTGGGTTCGTTTGATTCTGTCATAATTTTTATACATATTAAGCACAGACTAGAAAAGTTGAACATGTGACGGACTGAAAAATACAAACTCAGAAAAGTCAGGCCGCAATACAAAATGGCAACATATCTTGCCATCTCATGGCAGTTGTATTCAATTATAAATATAAATTTTAGTGCCAAATGTGTAAAAGGTTAAGTAATGGCAATATAGGAAAAATAATATTATTTTAAATCCACATATTATATAAATTTATGAAATTATCAAATTATCGTACATCGTACAACTTACTACCGTACATATGTCAAAAATATCGTATAAAAAACAAAATTATCGTACATCTGGTAACGCTGGATCACAGATCTACATATAAATTTATATGTAGATCTGTGCATTTGATTCATACGAACATCAAACTATGACGTGAAGCCTAAGTGAGAAAATTCGGTGCATAGTAGTTTTTATTTTTCAAAATTATGAAACTTTAATGCATCAGCTTGCCATATCATTATTTTTTGCACCTTCTTTGCCTGAAGATTTTTTTTATTATTTGATTCTCAAAAGAAAAAAAAATGTATTTTAAATAGAATAATTAAATTTTACTCTTTATTGAATTGTAGAAAGTTCGAATTGTTAGAAGAATCAATAACTAGGTTAATTTTTGATGAAAATGCCAGTATTTGGGATCACTGGTAATTTATATTAGTTTAAGAAAATATAAAGATATACGGCGAGATGTATCATTCCAATAAAAAAAAATCTGTTGTGGTCAGCAAAATACCTTCCGTCATTTCTATGTATTTTATATAAATTCCACACAGAAAGTTTCTTGTATTTTCAGTAAAATTGTACATACATATTTTGTAATTTTTTTTGACACTGACATCTGTCAATTAGAAACAATGAATTATTGAAACTGTTGCCATGGTGACGCAGCAAAGATTACAAGATTTATAAAAAATAATTACTTTATAAATTTTTATCCCAAAATACATTGAATATGAAGAAAATAATGCAATCAAATCGCATAGAGAATAAAATATTCTTTAATATTTATAATAACATTAAATGTCAAAAAATGACATTTGTTTTTTTTTAAGAAAAACAATTAAAAGCTTTTAATTAAGGAACTTTCTGTTGTTCAATTATAACAAAAATCTAACCAGGTCTTCATTTACATGTAAGAATGAGGAATACGAAAAAATTGTAATTTTGGAATTGTAGAATTAGAGTTATCGCGGTCGAAACGATTGTTACACACACACACGCGCACGCACAGACATATATACATCATCGTAAAAGTAGTAAATTCGTGTTCTACGAACCCCAAAACGTGCTTATTCATTAAAAACAACATATAATTTTTTAACGAAATACAATACCTTCCTTACCTAAAGGTGACGGAAGGTAAAAAGATCTATGACCCAAACTTATGACCGATAGTATGAACAACTTGTGATTAGCGAGCAGTTGACTAGCATTGTTTTTCACTGTCCGTCATGCATGGATTATTTTAGAGAAAAATACTGTAAATAACAGTTATATAAAAATTAATTGTATACATCTTTCATTTAAAATATTTTTCTCTAAAATAATCCATAAATGATTAATAGAGAAACATCAATGCTAGTCAACTACTCGCTAATATTGTTGTGTTCATGTTCGTTTCGGAATACAAATTGATAATAACAATAATTAAAATGCAAGTAAAATTTTTGATCTTTACACACTAACATTTCGCATAACAAGTTAAGTATTTATTAATACGTATGAATATATTCCCTTTCATTTATACAATAATTAAACATAAAACAAGTTCGTTTAATTTTTTTATATTAATTTAAATATCACATTTAAATATACACGTGTAGAATAATGTAAATAAAATCCAATTAAATTAATAGTAATAATAAAATTTACACTATATATTCAATTCATTTTTATACGATGATTAAGATAAAAAAAATCTGATGTGGCCAGGACATTACCTTCCGTCAAGCCTATGTATTTTATACAAATTCCATAGTTCCTTGGACAAGATTCTATATTTCTAGTAAAATTATAACATGAACTTCTTCTTTAGCTTTTCTCATTCGTTAGTTGTCGCTATTCTTCATTTTCTTCTTCCACTCATTTCTATTTTGCGCGTCATCCTCATTCAAGTTTTTTGTAATACAATCCTTCCATATTCTCTTTGATCTTCCACTGTTTGTCTTAATTACTTAATATTTATAATAACATAAAATGTCAAAAAATGTTATTTAACTGAGTTTTTTCAAGAAAACTGTTAAGAACTGCAAATAAGGGTACTTCCGGTTAACCAATTATAACCAAAATCTAATCACTCTTCATATGGATGTAACGAAGCAAAATACGAAAAAAGTATAATTTTTAGAATTGTAGTGTTGTAGTTATCAAAGGAGAAACTTTTCTTACACACACATTCATACACACATACAGACATCATTGTAACAATAGTAAAATCGTACTCTAGGGATCCTAAGACGTGCTTATTCATTAAAAACTCGCCATCGATTTTTCTGACCAAAGACAATACCTTCCTTACCTAAAGGTGACGGAAGGTAAAAAAATCCGTTGTAGTCAGCACAATACCTCTCGCCACTTCCATTTTAGATCATAAGTATTTCTTGTATAGCTACCTACACTCTACACCAAAAATTCTACTTATACGTATTCTTTAGATTTTTTATAATTTTAAATACAATCTATGAAGAATTTTTGTTCTACTCTTCTAATTTTTCGAGTTTTTCCAATTCATTGTCGGGATTGACAAAACTTCTGAAGGGTATATGTGATATAGATACCTACAATTGTAAATATTTAACTATTAATACAAAGAAATATTAAATGTAGGTACTTCCCAGAAAAAGCTTTGATTAATGTCTCTGGATTTTTGACACTGACTGGGCTGTGAGATTTATTACAACAAATTCTTATATATATATATAAACAAACAGGATTCTAGGGACCTTAAAACGTGCTTATTCATTAAAATCTGAATATGCGATTTTAACCATGAATAGAATACCTCTCTTAGAGAGAGGTAAAAATCAAAATTAATTTTTTTTAAAGTAGGATTTACTATTTGTTTTTAGGGTAAACATTATTGATACTTGTAACCCTAGTAATAGAAGTGGATTAGTTACCTTGGCAATGTCGAGCGGAACAAAAAATTATTAGAAATACAAATTTAAATGAAAAAATAGTGTTCATAGAAAAAAGATATATGTAGAAAATTCGGGTGACCCGCCACTGGTCGACCGTTTAGAAGAAACGCGATAGCGTTGAAAAAAGAGAAGAGTGAAATAAATATAATATAATGTCATCTGTCAATCTGTAATAACTGTAGCTGAAATTCTTGTAATTAATAAAATAAACAATATATGTGCTAAAAGTGATTTTTTTGTTCACAACACTCATTTTTAACACATATCATAAATAACTATTACGTAACATGAATTTTCTTGCAATTTATTTTGGAGCTAAAAAGATCACGTGGTCTGTGACGTACGAGGGACTGATGACATTTCTAAATTTTGTATATAAAACTACACCATTAACAAGAAACGCTTTTTCTGCCAATGACGCGGTGTCAATCGTGTCTATTTTTTATTATTTGTGTTTGTTTTATTACGTTTTATGTAGATTTCTATTTCTTTCTAAATGACATCTGCTCCTTCTACGTGATGTACGGTAAAATTAAAAATATATTTAAAAATTCATATTTCACTTAAATTAAATAAAAAAGAACTCAAAATTTTGGATTTATAATACAAATATGTAAATGTTTCAGAAAATAAAATTAGTAGAATACCCCACTGTAAACCATTCTTCAGCCCGATAATCACTCGTTTGAAGAACACCATTTTAAGGCAAAAATGTAAAAAAGTTAGCAGAAATAATTTTATTTATTTATTATAACATATTACACTCACTTATATTTCTATTATTTTATTCATTGCAATACAATTCACTATCATTTTTACTTGCCGTCACCAACAGGTATTGCCTTTGGTCAAAAAATACGATGGTGAGTTTTTAACGAACTATGCATACTGTTTGTACGATGGTGTATGTATGTGTGCGCGCGTGCGTGACAAATTTTTTTCCTTCGATAACTCCAATACTAGTTCCGAAAATTATATTTTTTCGTGTTCCTCTTCTGTACGTTCATATGGAGAGTTGATTAGATTTTGGTTATAATTGGTCAACCGGAAGTACTCTTAATTGATTAACAGTTTTTCTAGAAAAAACGCAGTTAAATATCATATATTGACAATTTACGATAATATAAATATTTTATTCTCTCTACGGTTTCATTGAATTTTTTCCTTCATATTCCATGCATACAAACAAAATTATAAAGAAATTAAATTTCATAAATCAGCCAGCTATGCTATAACCCTGGAAACTACTAATATATATTCAGGTAATGCTAATTAACAAATGGCAGTGGCAAGAGTATGTTCCTGAAATAATATTACCCGGAAATTTAGAATCTTTTGCAAAAAAAATAGATATGGAATATGACAAAATACACAGAATTGACGGAAGGTATTGTGCTGGCCACATCAGCTTTTTAATTAGGCTAGCTTATTTAGGTTCTATAATACACTTTTCATGTGTACGACTTGCGAGTACTTAATCCATACAAGAAAATATCTTGTTTGCAATTACAAAGACAGTCAGAATGAAATATAGTAGACGTGACGTTAACAGTTATTACTAAATAATAATAAATTTTAATATATTTATTCCTTAAAATAGTAACTTCAAACGTTTAATATTATAGTTGAGCAATATTTTTTAATTATATTTGAATCTGAACAACGATACGACGTAAGTATTGCAACATATTGTTGCTAACTTACATATGGATACAATTTATTTTATTGTTGTAAAAAGTTACACAAAGCATATTTTAACAGTTCCGATTACGTAACTACAATCAATACTAGAAGTATTGCGCATTGGCATCACCTTGAAGTAAATTCAACTAAATACGTGCATTAAAAAAGGCTAAAAATTCAATAATTTAACGAATATGCTACTTCTAATATTACTCGATTTATTTAAGGCTAACGACCGTACGTATAGCCTTCACGAAATCAGCACGACCTTCACTCTTTACGAACAAATAATATTTCACTTAGCAACAAGATATTTCATAGATAACATCATTACAAATTGTATACTGTGATAATTCTTGTCACTGAAACAATATATTATTGAAGTTAATATCTGTATCTGCTGTTCCACCCATAATTTCGCAATGCACTAACGCACAATTATTTTGTGACGTTCATATCAAAAAGCCACTAAGCACTAAATTAACAAAGAAAATACCCTACATCAGCATATTTAATAATTTGCCGCGTAGAAATGTACTGCACTACATAAAACAACCAAACATTATCAAATTTGTACTGTTTTATCAATATATTGGAGAATAAACACTATGTTTATACTAACACTGTTTAAAGAAGGCTTAAAGATTATTTTAATATGTTTTGTATTGGAAAAAATATATTTCTACGCGTCCAAAACCTGCCTAACCGTTCTTCAGACTAGCTCTACTGTGTAATGCTAGCCAGGGAATGTACTGACTGGCACTGGCTCTAGTATATTGCGCGGGAACCTCTGCAGTCAGCTATCAGCGACAGCGGCTTCCAAAATGTTTCAATAGTACATACAAGATCAATTTTTAAAGAAATAATAGAACAAGCGTGTTATGCCAATGTTTCCAATCAGCAAATTATTTATAGAATAAGCGATTTTTTCCTTTATTTTCTCTATAGTCGCAAAACATTGTCTTTTTGATGTCCTCTTTCTCTTCGAGAGGAGGAAAAAGCCATAGAGGGCCAAGTCTGGTGAATACGGTGAATGTGACACACCAAATCATTAACTCACGAGCCGCCACTACATTATATCATTTTTAATAAAAAAGTAATGCAGATTCTTTGTTTCATTCTATTTAAATAATGAAACGCGCGATATTCAAAACTTCTAGTTACTTATTGATCAAACATTGTACATATTTAAAATTAGTGACAAAGGTTTGTTCGCGCAGACAGTTTGTGACAGTTGATGTATTGTGAAACTGCACATACGCCGGATTTGGATTAGTTTTAAATCAATTTGCAATTTTGATTGCTCGAACGCGTTATACAGAAATAAATTTGTTCAAAGAGGTTATAACCACATTTGAAGTTTGATAAATTATATTATTATGCAATTTAAAAATGTGTTTAGTGATTTTTGCATTATAACTTCAATTTAACTTTTTATTATTCTGATTAAATAATTTAAATAAACATGCAATGAAATTTGGTATTTTCATTACATTTAATTGTAATTTTGTAATTGAATGAAAAATGCTATTCTGCACAATATTTTTGTATTTTATTTTATCTTTGAAGTTAAGTACTTTACTCTTATACAATTTTTAAGATTTCTCCTCATCTGTGAAAAATGTTTTATTCGGTACAATAATAAAAAGTTGCCTATATTTTAAGACTATGTCCAATTACTTAAACATTGTGTATCTTTATAATAATTTAATAAATTAAAATAAAATTTTGTGTTCTTATCTTTAAAATATACCAATTAATTAAAAATACAGATTTTCAACTTAAAAAATAAAGTTATCAACAAGATCCAAACAAACTTGATAGATGAATATGTAATGCGCATGTCATGGATTTAAAATTTGTGACAAATCCGCAAACTTTTCCAACAGTTTGAAGTGTTGCTCGAACATCGGACTTAAATAGAATTTGTGATTGTCGAATGTTCGAACACAGATAAACTTGTGCGTATGTTCTTGACAGTCCATGACAGTTTCTGACTGAGTGAGTGATTCTTTATACAGGTGCGTTCGGTTATTCAGTTCTGTGCACACATTTTTAATAAATTTCACAGTAAGCGTTCGGTAAATCACTTCCGTGCACTCTGGGTTGCACAGAACGCTATTGGTAAATACAGTTCGCCCGAGCTCTGGACCTGTGGCCAGTTGTGCACATTCGAGTTAGCGCTTGGCGCGCCCAGTATGAAGTGAGAAGGATCATACGAAGGTCGAAAGTATAATGACAGAAAAATAAGAAATATTTATTTATATCTGAGAAGTGCACAAATTTTCCCTAATTTTATAAATATATAAGCTATTGCATTAATTAATATTTACCGGAAGCTATCTGGTTTTCCTAAACACTAAATTTAAAAAAATAATAGTTATTTGCGTATATTTTTATTACATATAAAACAATTTAAAAATAATCTGATATCAAATTTTCATTAATATGTATAGAGACATGAAATAGTATATTACATTCAAGGTGGGATATGCTTCAATACAGCCGAGGGCGTATATTGGTTACCGTTACCGAAAGGTGAAGCGCGAGGCTGTAATGAAACTCTCACCGAGGTTTGTATACTATTTTATTCACAATTCACAATCATCCTCTTTTTAAATCAATAATTTTCAGAATAATCATTGAGTTATAACCTTTAATTTTGTTAATATTTTTTGACAGCTTTATAAAATTTATTTAGCCTACTTTAATATAGGGAAGTATGACAATGTTGCTAGGCAACCCCGACATAAACATTTCCATCCCATGGAGTGGAAGTGAAATCTGTTATTTCCCACCCAATAGATTGTCATTGCAATTACTAATGACGTATTTCCCAACCTCGAAAATGTTACGAATCGACAAATTACTATAATGATTGTGAATAAAATGTTTTTAAGTGAATTTGAATATATTTTTTTTTAATATTCCCCCTTTCTGTACCATTGTTGCTCGCTTCAACAGAAAAGAACTATATAGGTATTTTTCTATTTCGGTGTTCTTATGTTTCTATAAACGCACTGTTTTGTACTGCAAACACGACGTTTAGAAGATCTATAAGCGTACTATTTTTGGCGCCTTTCATGTTCTAGAGTTGGTAGTCATGCTTTCATAACTGACAGATGACAGGTAACCTCAAAACGATAAGTTGTTGATAATATTTCAACATATTACTTTTAATTATGGATTTTTATACTTTCTTTAGGTGATAGGACTAGAAAGAAATATAATATTAATTTCACAACCAGAATCAGACCTTGAATCATAAATACAATACACCTTGCAATACACTAATTAATCAATAGTTGACAAAATATGAAATTTCAAGTGTTAGCGAGAAGCGTTACCAACATAAACATAACTAACAAAAAAATACCTAGTCATAATTTGACGTCGCAATTTAAATAAATTAATCGCAAAATTACCTCAATAGAAAAAATAGTATAAAAAACACGTATCATAAGGCCTGTTGACGCACTCGTCCTTTGTAAAACTCGCCTAGCGGCTCGTTTTCCAAACTTGGACTCGTACGTTAACAGATTGCCTTATGATACTTGTGTTTTAATGTACTATTGTGTCTGTGTTTCCCACGAAGGTTTACAATTTAGATAATAAATTATTGATTTCATATTGATTTTTGAGAGGCATTTATAATCCTCGTTAAAAAAAATGTCAATTTATAAGGATCCACATGGTTTATCCACTTAAATTTATCTAATTAGGTACAGTAAAATTTTTGAAAGATGTCCGATCAAGGTTGTCTACGAATTGTATGAATTCAGATTTTTGTTTCGCCCATCATGACAAATTCATTAGTGTCGTTTGATTAGTTTTTATGAGGGTACGTAAGATACTACTGTTATTTTATTATTATAAAAATATATATTACAGGAAAAACATTCAAAATTCAAAAATAAGTCAACTAGTAAGTTTATAAGGAAATGTAAAACCAAATATGTTAAAAATAAG
Source organism: Harpalus rufipes (assembly GCA_951394225.1). Taxonomy (NCBI): domain Eukaryota; kingdom Metazoa; phylum Arthropoda; class Insecta; order Coleoptera; family Carabidae; genus Harpalus; species Harpalus rufipes. The sequence continues at coordinate 46,682,862 of OX596276.1, read as the reverse complement.
ATACTGACACCATGTCAGTGTCAGTGACTCTGACAGAATATATCGTTATACGTACGGCTATGAATTCAGGTAATGTATCTGAATTAATAAATAAACTTACGTTACAGCGAAAGTATTATCAACAACGAGCATCGTTTATAAATGGAATGTCCTAACTTAGTCGAAACAATATGAATTTTTGAAAGACAAGCGTGTTATATCCATCCTTATCACACACTCTTACAGCCTTTGCAAAAGAAAGAGATAAATGTATGCCTGTTTGTTAATTCGTTCGTGATACAGGTGCCCTTGATCGGACATCTTTCAAAAATTTTACTGTACTTCGCTTTTCAAAGATTGGCGTATAAACTCAATAAGCTCATCTGTAATAATAAAAAAAAAACAAAAAAAATACATATGATAATGAATGAACCCGAAGAGAAATGTTAACAAATATTTCACATTTAACTTTCTAAGGTAAAAAAAATAGTAGTACAGTTTATATTAATTTCAATATTTATGTTTTCATTTAACAATACACACAAAATAAAACTTATACAAACCCAAATGAATATAATGCTACTTGATGGTACAAACTGCTTATTTCAACTTAATATTTTATAAAATATATTTATAAATACGACTGATTTGTTTTAATAGTAAATAACTAATACACTTATCTTTAATTATGGCTAGTTACATTTTAAAATACTATAAATTTATGAAAATCTGAATTTTTGCACAAAAAAACACGTTCGCTGCATAACACGCAATATTAATCTGAAGATTGGTTGACCAGAGAAGCAGCTGTTTAGCCGCCATGTTGTGACGTACGTGCAAGGGCCCTAGGTGGTGTTAATACACAATGAAGTATTCATAATTGGTTTTTACTCATTGTCAAAAATATTGGATAATCAAAAAATTATCGTAATAATCGAGTGATAAATTAAAAATAAATGAATAATACTTCCCTACGCTGATCAATTGCACACTGAGTGCCACTGTTTGGTGATCACTGGCAGCAGTTGGTACGTTATACGACGTTAGCCTTTCGCCATTCGCCACAGTTAGTTGTTGAGGCACGAGTTCAAGCCATATCCCTGTCATTCTCATAAAGACTGGCTACAGCCTCCATTTTGTAACGTACTGACGCTACGCCACAAACTGTGCTTATTAATAAGTTATATTCATGTTAAAGTTAACCAACAGTGTAGAGATATAAGGTACAAAAGAAGCATATTAATGTAATAATTCATTTGTTCGATTCTTGTGGACACGCACATCGTGGTGTGAAACGCATATTATTCGAGCACTTGAAAAGACCTTGAAAAGAAACAATTTAAGTTCAGGACTGTTTAAATCTAGTGAGTGATATTTGGTGAATAAGGATGAATAATATAGTGACACTTCGAATTTTATAAGCGACGTTTAATAGGTAAATACTGATTCTTTATGTACACTGTAAAATGAAATAGAAATCATTCATTTACGTAGGCATGTAGTTAGTGTCATTATAAATGTGCCAAGCTAGAATTATATATACGTATTAAAACTATTGATCTATAGTATTAAATTTCTATATAACAATCTATTAAGTAGATAACATACAGGTTATGTACATTATCTTTTCTATAAATTAATTTAGAATCTATCAAGGACGTAGTCGTATCCAGGGCAAGGAAATATCGAATGAATGAGGTAGTTCGTTGGTGTTACATATAGATACATAAAAACTAGCTGGTTAAAAGAAAATAGTAAAAATATCTATAGATTGCTATTATAATTCTAATCTACCTGAAATTTTCTCTAGAATGTTCGTAGATTTTTAGAGATTTTTGTATTGTGGGCGTGGTATTTATTGTGCAGTTGGTACCTCGTATTGTGCACTAGCACTATCAAATTTTATTGAAAGCAGAAAACTGAGCTATTGGGCACCATTTTGTTACATTAAAATCAGAGTGTGCAGTGCAGTACACCTATTGTTTGAAACAAATTTGTGAACTATTTTGTGACAGATAATAATTCAAAGACGTGTATTGTGTTTGATTTGTGATATCAACCCGTTGGACGTGCTACAAAAGTGGTGTAAGATACTGGAAAATGAATGTGGTAAAGAAAAATAAAAAAGGTTAGATGAATTGAATTATTCGTTTGATAAATTGAATCAGTTTTATTTTGCATGATAATTGATTCATGAAGATTACGACACGAACTGGCTAAATTATTTCATCGCCGCCGTGGATAAATATGGCCGACGTGTGTCATCGTGTTTAAATTTTAAAACAAAGTGAAATAAAATAAATTGAAGGATTTGAGCGAATAGTAAATCATTTAGACAAGTTGGAGGTGGCAAATTCATTAAATCATCATTAAGAAGTATGGGAGCGTTGAGACTAGCACCAAATTTTTAGGTACCATGGCCGATGAAGAATATGTGAACAGAATACGAGACCTTCAAAGATATGTCCCGTTTTTGGAACACACTATAAAACGACTTAAAAGTGAGACTGGAAAAGTTAGAGAAGCCCAAATATCGAAATTACAATCGTTACTCGAAATATTAACAGATACAAAGAAAAAGTAAGTGTACTCTTAGTAGGGGATGGTGTATGGTACATTTTACCTCTTTCAAGTGGTGACCCACTTGGGTTCTTTCCATTTTTAAGTGATGTGCCCACAGTTTGGGACGCATTAGTGGAAGATGGTTGATTAAGCATGGATGCCAAATATTACAAGTGGCTCAATCTTTCAAATTATTTCAATATTATATACATTTTTTGTATATGCTTGTGTAACTATTGTACATTTACTGGAACCTTGAAACTTTACTTATGAGGTAAAAATGGTTGTATTCTTTTCAGACTCAAGTATGACGCGTTGCGGAAATGCGAAGAGGTCATTTTAAAACTTTACGAAAAAGTAGAAAAGGTAATGTATAGTGCTATATTGTTGTTAATATGTAAGTGGAAAGTGTAAGCTCTTAATATTTTTTTATTTTTTTTCTTCTGTTGATTGAAATAAATGCAAAGGATAATCTGAAAGTAAATCTTAAATTTGAAACATCTTATTTTTGTATTTTTTTATAAAAAGTAACATCAAATTTAATATTCTGCACCGTATAATTTATTTACAGATAAAAAATATATCTTGTTTCTTCCACATTGTTGCAATTTTTTGGTGGATTGATTGTTCCTTTACGGTGCGAACATCCATAAGTACGAGGACTGAAAAGTTCACGGCCTAACAGAGGACAGCACTAGAAACACTATTATTTTTGTGAGGTTATGTGAACTGCCATAGTGTCTGCGAAATTTTACGTAAATCCGGTAATTTGTGATTTAATTGGACTTTTTTTAAAAATAGAAAAAAATATAACACTGGGCCGTGATCAAATACCTGCACAGAAAGAACTTAACACCAAAGCAAATTCATGAAGACATAGCAAATACTTTGGGAACATATTGTCCTTCATGCACAATGATAAAAAAGTGGGAGAAATCGCATTAACAGAGAAGAAAACATCAATTCGATACACGATATGGTCATGGCAGATTGACGAATCAAGTTTCGAGAAATGGCAGAGGCCTGTGAACTGATTCAAAACATTCTAACCATTGAGTAAGAAATGACAAAAAAATCTGTCGCGATGAAGCTGATCCTGACATGTTTATGGAAAGATTTATTACTACCGATGAGACATGGGTTCATCACTATCGGCCTAAATCAAAGTAAAAACAGTGCACACGTTAATTTTAAAAAGTCTAATTTAGTTCCAAATTAGCGGATTAACGGAAAACTTTGAAGAAACACTAACGACAGGCCACATAACCTCACAAAAATAATTGTGGTGGAGCAGACTTAATTTTGTAGAGCCAAACAGCCGACTGCTGTTTTTTTTTTCGTTGTCGATCACAACGTCATAGACCAATAAACGTCAAAAAATCACGGCTTACTACTTAGGATTAACATTAAAGAGAACAGGCTTCGCCCCTGAATTTTATACCTTTTTAAAATGAACTGTTACTAATCGGAACATTGTTCATGATAAAAATCTTTGAACTTTTGACCAGGGCCTCGATTTTGTAACTTTCGGATTCGACCAGAATTGAGATTTTTCTCCACTCTTTTACAGAATATATTTCAAATTCTACTGGTCTTCTGCAATATGACAACTGTGTACATAACCGGCAACATTGTTACTCAAATGTCATATTTGGGTTTGCGATTGTTAATGGTCGTTCGATTACACAACATTTTGCAAATAGATGTTTTAACATCACAATTAACAACCTTCAAATAAAACACTTTACATATGTCAACTATCAGCATTCGATATTCAAAATGGCTGCAGGAGAAGAAAATTTTAGTTATACATAATCGGCGTTTCGTTAACTAACTTTGCGAATAAAAAAAATAAATCTCACAAATTATTTTTTTTATAAATATATCTTCATCTGATTTTGAATGTTATCTACCTAGCCGTGAAAAAAAAGTTGAGAGATTTGTATCCTTACCACAGTTGGTACAAATTGAAAAAAAAATGCATTTTCTGCAATAGGTGGACTCTAAAAAAGTGAAGATTATTCATAAAAGGATGATTGACATATACGAAAAGCGGATCATAAGCGTTTAACATGGGGTCTTTTTATTTTAGACAATAGTGCAAGTAAATGTAAAGAATGGGGACATAAAATTGACGTCACACTACACACGTTCTCCCCTCCAGTACTACATGTCTTTGGAAGAAGATGGCACGCTCGAAGAGATAGTTTTGTATTATCATTGTCTCTCTTCTCTGCTAAGCGTATTGTCCTATTCCGATTTGATATTTGCTGTTTTATTTTGCCGTGGTGTTTGACGTATGAGTGATCAGTTTTGTTATAACTGATTGGTTAGCTGATGATATTTTTTTAAAAATAATACCGAAGCAAAATTATCCAATACAAGACGGTCTTAAATTCTATCTGCGGGGTCATTGTAGTGCTTTACCGTCTCTCTCTCTTCAAGCTTGTCGTCTTTGTCTAAAGAGGTTACTTCAGAACTAAATGGATGGCAACAGTAAAATTCCAATATCCCCATTAAATTTTGCATTCAATGCAATTATTACATTTTATTTTGCACATTTCATAACCAAAAACATTGAATTTAAAATTTTATGAAAGGTACTTCTTTATCGTACTCATGGTATTGAAATAAAATCTCAAACAAATGTAATGATATTTTACGTGTCAGAAATTATATAATACAATTTGCATCAAAATAATACTAATTAATAATTCGTTTGAATTATTGTCCATTTTCAATAATGGTAAGTCAAACAGAGCGTTACAGAGAAGTAAAATATGTCAAAATGTGACAGATACGTTTCTGACGGGTAAAATGCCTTTACGTTTGTAATTTTATTTCAATACCATGGCTAATATGATAAAGAAGTAACTATTATAAAATTTTAACCTCAATTTTCTCGGTTATGAAACGTGGAAAATAAAATGTGATAATTGCATTAAATGTAAATTTAATTCTCTACAACAATTATTCGAAACATTGTCTAAAATTAATAAGTCACTTTTGCGAAGGAAATATTGTTTTTCTGTGTTAAAACGCCTGTGGCTCGTGTTTCGTGTTACACCCGTTATATAGAGAAGAAGTGCTGCCAAGTTTTACAGTAAAATTATTGTGTAAGCGATTTGGATAAAGCCAAAAATCAAATGAGAAGGAAAATGATACAAAATGCAGGAAAACTGAAAATGTAGATAACATTTTAAAATTCAAGAGGCATTTCGCGGGTCTAGAATAGAAAGGTAACTGGTTTTTTTTTTTGAAAATGAGATATTTTGCCAGTTAGGTTATATCCCATATTCTAACTTTCTGATGTTAGATTGTATATATTGCGGCCCTTTTTCGAAATAGTACAGCAACAAAGTTCTATTGCCAAAAATTGAATCAAACTTGTAGTGACGAAGTTCTATCTGTAACATAGTGCAGATAGAAGTACTTTAAAATAAGTATATCTTGAGTCAAAGAAGCTAAAAGAAATTCAAAAATTAGCGTTGAGAAGCGGAATGCTGTGAAAACGATGATGAATATAATAACTGCAAAAAATATAAAACAATATTAAAATTAAACTAGATTTTATTTCAATGAGAAATTTATTATTTTTCATTCTGTTTAATTATTATTATTTGTAGCTCATAAATTTATTATTTTCATAGATTTTATAAATAAAAATAACTAATATTCTATGCCATATTAAGTTCTTTTTTTAAAAATGTGCAGATAGAACTTTGATCCCATGAAAGATGTAAAAAAATTGAGGTACATAGTTATGCTTATTTTTCTAATACTTTTTTGGTATTTAAGCATATGAATGTATTTTTTCTTCAATATTCTTATAACACAATTAAATCCATTATTTGAGTTAAAAATAGTAATTACAGTGAGTTAAAATTTTAAATCATTTTCTTCACCAATTTATTTTCTTGCAGTTACAATCTTGTTATTCTAGACTCGCGATTTATCAGACGAGATTTTTTGACGAGATACAACTAAAAATATTGAACAGATTCGCTGCTCCGCCTGACGTTTAAAGTGTGATTATACATATGTCACGACGCAGAATTTAATTTAGATTTAATTATAAAGAATACAGTAATCTTTAAAATGTGGAAAAATTGAAGTGAGACGCAAATGTCACAATTTTAGAAAATAAAACAAGTGACCAAAACAAAATGTATAAGCAATGCCTTAGGCCTCTGGTCAAACTGGCATTCCCGGTTACAAAACTGCTTGTTTTATTTGGAAATACATATAGGGATTTTTATTATAAATTTGGTAATAATGTATACCGGATGTAACACGAAAGTTAGGCCATGTAAACAATACTTCATTTAAATTTAGAGAATTCTGTCTTTATTTTAAAAACCAAATTTTGTTTTGCACGTTTGGTAACCGAGGAAATCATTTTTTTTTTTTTATAAAAGTTCCTTATTTATAGAGTTAGCCATGGAACTGAAACAAAATCACAAACAAATGTAAAATGCTTTTACAAATGTGTCAGAAACGCTCTGTTTGAATCATTATTATTGAAAATAGAGAATTATTTACACGAGGAAAAGTTACAAATTATTAATCAAGTTATATTTTATCTCTGACAGGTAAAACGTTATTACATTCGTTTGTGAAGGCAAAATAGTATTAATTCTTACCTCCGAATTCGGGCATTTTCCGAAAAAAATCTATTTCAACAGATAGTACTTAATCAGAATTGAACAATACTATATATCTATTTTTAAAATTCTGACAGTGAATGGTGAAGTTACATTTACACTTTAGAAAAACCAAAAAAGTCACCAGATTTATTCGGCACTAAAGAAAAGAAATAATATGCACGTCTTCTAAAGAACCTTGAGAATTTAGCAATGTATTGATATCATGATCTGTCATGTTATATTGAATTACGTCATTTTCTATGTGCAATATTTACATTTAAATTATTCATTTCGTTTTGACTAATATGTTGTGTTTCATTATCTACTGTTAACATTTTAGATATATCTACTACCATAGTAATATTTCTTTATTTATTTAGACAGCTGATGGCAAAACAAAGGTTGGAATTAAAATTTCGTTGAGTGTAAAACTGTCTGGAACAGCCACTTACAACCGTTGATTTCAGCACCAACATTTTAAAACACCGTGTCTATAATTTAAAAACAGACTATAGTAATGATTAGGTTAGATTGTAACGGTTTGTGTAAAAGAATAAATTTCACAACGCGTTGTGGCTGTTTTCCGGATTTAGACAATGCCCGAATTCGGGTTTGAGGTGTAGCATATACGAGTATACTATTTTTTCCATGACCGGGAGGTGCAAAACGTTATCTTTACAAGAATAATTTCGAAATTCGTAGTCTGATCAAAGATATTTACTCTTGAATTGTATATAAGATTTTTTTCCACTCCCGATGATTTATTTTTTATTTACGATATATCGGGAGTGGGAAAATTGCATTTTCACTTTTCCGCCGGTTGTAAATAAATAACAAAAATTTAAATGCAGCTCACTTTCCACGTAATTAAAATGATGCAGACTAAACTATTTGAATATATTTTTTTCAATATGAATGATGTTTTCAGAAACCGCCATCAGAAACAATGCACAAATACATGTGCCGCAATCCACCTGATGATAAATTCCCTTTTGGTAGCCATGATTCTTCTTCAAATTTAGACAGCGAAGTGGCGTTTTCTGTAGCGCGACAGAAGCTCAGCAAACAGGCGGATTTGACACCTGCAAGTCCTAGTCCTCCTCTAGAAAACACGATCTCGGCGAGGCCAATCGTTATTCCTACAGAGAAGGTGCAAAACGATAGGCAAGACATTTTCTCAGACTATAATGAGTAAGTCGGACATTTAAAAAAATACTTTTTTTCCTATACCATATTTTTTCGAATGTATCCGTTGCGTTAGTACATTACAAGGCCGTAAGATTTGGTTTTAAGTTAATCGTTATCATAGATTTAGTTAAATATGAATTAAGCCAAACGAATTCGTACTACCGCCAACGATTTATGTTATTTATATCGTTTTCTATTTCAGTAATTTTCCTCTATCAATAAACTGTTATTACACTTTTATTATTTTCTAATCTTACTTTACACTAGTGATGCAACAGATAGTATTTTTTCAAAAGCCGACGAATATTCGGCCCGATCAGAAAAACTGACAACGAATTTTCGGTGAGATAATAAACTTGTATAGTTAATTAATATTTAATCATAAGTCTACATGTTTTAACGTCAAATTTTGTTGATCCGCATCAAAAAATATTACGACGTATAATTTTGTTTTTTTGCACTATATTTTATAAAGACGTTATTAACATTGTATCAATTTTATGATACAAATATATTTTTATTAGTGTTTTTGCTCTGAATGTTATGCTACTTTGGATCACTTTTAAGTATTTCATTTCATACCAACAATAAATTTTATTGAAATAAAATAATTCTGTTTAATTTTATTAAAAAAGCAATTACAGAAATCCAAATTTTAAATAGACAATTATCCGGTCCGAACGGAAGTTGGCCGAACAGTTTATCTAAGAATAAATGAAAAAGAAATTTAAGTTTATAATCTTAAAATAGAGTCTCATGGCCGTGTGCCTGAATGTCTGGTCTCGAATCTTTAGCCGCGGGTTGATTCCCGACCGACATCAAACATTTCGAATTTTAAATGGCACAAAATTGACCCCTGTGGTGCACGGTACAAATACAAATATTTCATTATTACCGATATATGTGTACAAAGTACATTGGCACACCCAGCAATGAGTAATATGCCGTGATGATATATTTATTTTATTTATTTTAAAATAAGAATTTTCAATTATTGTATAATACTTATTTCAATACTGGGTGTCAATTAAAAAGCAGACCAAAGGCGATTAACATAGAAAATAAGTTTTTCTTTGAAAGAAATTAAATTCTACGCCTAAATCACTAAACAGATTTAATTTTGTACGTTTGGTCCAACATATAAAATCGATTTTGAATAGACTAGAAATGGAACTATTTTTCGCATTCTCGAGGTACAAATGTAGGTTTATTTTATTTAAAAAGCTGTCGTCTTTATTGTACAAAAATTGTTCTTGGACGTTCCGAGAGCCCCAAGGCTCTCATGTTCAGCAATATTTTTTTTCTACAATAGCTACAATACACATGGTGTTAGATTTACATATTAAAATAGACATATTTAAATAACAGAAAGTCATAGCTTATAATAAGCAGTTTTCGCTCACGAAAACCCCAAAAAACATTGTATTGAAATGGTGCGAAGTCCTCTCCTCCAAAAACTGGAAGGAAAACATCCAAATATAATAGGGTTAGGATCCCACGTAGGGACTACTTCAAAATTATTTTATTTTTTCTTTCTATAAAAACTAATGATTAAAAATTATGTGGTAAAATTTACCTTGGCCATGAGGGAGTATAGCCTGCATCAAGTTGACGACGGTAAAAGGTTTACAGAAAAAATAAAAAAATATGAATTATTAATATTTACAAATTTAAATTGTCATTTTGTGAAAGAAGATATGAGAAGACAAATTTTTGATCTCATCGCTGGTTTCACATCTTTATGCGATAAAATATTGTATTTATAGTAGATAAATCGTAAATGTAACTTCATGTAACGAGTTAAAAGAACTTGCTACAAAAACGATGAGATTCCTGATTTCTCCTCGTACGACTTTTAGAGGGTTGATACTTTGCATGTTCTATTATATTTACATCATTATAATAAAATATGCATAATAAAGCATTAAACTAGCATATTACCGTATAAATAGATTCCTCTTATTAGTAGGTACAAGTTTTCCAAATTTCTTCACATTAATATTGCGCATCCAACTGCATTGGTAATATTTATACGATTTTAAACTCCGGAATACGTTTAATTGCTCTTGGATGTAAACACTGTCGTTGGTAACAAAATAATTGATTATATTAACTGCAAAATATTCGGAAAATCCAATACATATACCCTTCGAAAACCCACTTTCATCACAATCGTACGGATCAATATTACAAATTAACTTGGTTTTAGCTAATAGAGGTGATAGCTTCTTCCTGAAGTCTCACGTACCTTATAAAAAAATACAAGAGAAATTTGTTTTGTAAGACAACATACAGTAAAATTTTTGAAAGATGTCCGATCAAGGTCGTCTACGAATTGTATGAATTCAATTGTTAATTCGTTCATGATACAGATGTCCTTGATCGGACATCTTTCAAAATTTTTACTGTAGGTATAGTTTGGTTCACGAAAGATGACTATTGAAGGTCACTTGTTCGAAGAAAGAATACACAGTACTTTATACAGCAGTAGCTTAGCAACATTTCATTTCATGTTAGAAAGAGAAAGATTATTTGACGTATGTCTAGGTAATTTATGTTGTGTGCCAGATATATGTAAATGGTGACATTACTTTGTAACACTACAAATAATAATGGCGTATATCCTAGATTTACAGATCTAATTATCTACTACACTGCCCTCTGTTCTAATGTTTATCCAGTGACGTCATTTAAATCAAATTATTATTCCATGGTTTGTCAAGTCTGTTTTTGTGTTTTGCCAAAACATAAGTGAAGAACATAAATCTTAGAGAAAGGCATTATTTAAAAAGAAACATTTTTTTAATAAATACATTTATTTTTTTCAGTTAAAATGTATCCATAAATATTTTGTTTCACAACTATAAATACGAAATGCAGTGAACTTATCTACAAGTAATATTATATCAGACTAATATTTACAATTACTTAAACGAGAATGTCTTCAACGCTCCAATCTTCAAATCCAGAATATTCAAATCCCGAATATTCAAAAACAGAATCGCGCATCGCCAGAAGGCGCTTCGCCCGAATCATTAAAAAACCGAATATGTGGGCGTGGCCAAGCGGAGATCATTTTAGGTTAGGGTGGGAATGGTTAAGTTAGATACGCTTTCGTGCAATGCGAGATTCTGTTTTTGAATATTCGGTATTTGAATGATTCTGTGCATCCATATTCTGGTTTTGAATATTCTGGCTTTGAGAATTCTGGTTTTGAATATTTGGGCGTTGAGTATGCACCCAATTAAACTACTATTACCTAATATTTACTGTAAAACTGGCCCTAAGAAAAAACAAAAAAGTGAACATAACCTAACTACTACTAACTAAAGTATTTAAAATGAAAAATAATAATTAATCTACCGCTACAATTAATAAAATAGAACACAAGGCAATATACTCTACCTAAAATAATAATAAACACTGAGAGAAAAGTCAAAATACAAGAAGAATCAAAGAAAAACTATTGACAGCAATGATACGCGTATGGAAGTTGACAAATGTGTTCCCTTGTTGAAGGTTTGACGTTGGTACACAACGTCATCTCTTTCGTAGTGAAATATCCCAATACTCTTGTGGTAAGTTTACAAATTTTTGGGAAATAAAATTTGGTATAACACTCTTTTAGTCATATAGTAAAAAATGATTAGACAGAAGACGCACGTCATCAACTTGAAAGAAACCTTATAAAATGAAATATAACTTGTAGAAATTATTGGGTGTTATTTATTTTTAAAGCGAATACAGGTTTTTACTTCTAAACCCTCAAAAACATATCCGATTTTTTTAAAATGTTTGCTATATTCAATTATTCAAATTCAAAAATATTAGAGCTGGGGCGCTAAATTATTTATACATATGCCCGGATTTCGAAGGTCACCATTGGAATCTCGGAACTTATAAGAGATACGACTTCGGTTAAATGGGATACGTGGTGCACGTTTGGAAGGCCATCTTAGATGTGCTTTTGTTTTGCCAAAAATTCTCATAGGTTAATAGATAATGGCGGAAAACTGAATTTGGTCGTTGTTTCATTTTGAAATTATTTCTAAACTATCAGTAGTCGAAAAGTCGATTTAAATAGAAAAGTTAGATAACTTTATTGTCTATCAAGTGACGTACGAAAATATTTTTTTTTATCGGTAAATTTTCAAAACATCAAACTTACATTTTTTTAAATAAAACCCATACTTCATTTTTACTTTTAAAAAAATACTTATTTTTTTATCTTTCGATTGGTATAAAGGTTATTGTATTTTAAATCTGTTTCACCCTTCAAACCTTAGATTTTTCGCAATAAATTTTACATAACATAATGGAATAAAATGTTTTTGTAATGAGTACTTTGTGTCTTTATGTATAACTATTGGCGTGTATTGCTAAACGATATGACATCTGGTGGCAAAATAATGAACTACAGGTTGACTTGGTATTAAAGTATGTAATTTTAGAAATTTGTTAAATATTATACGTATTTGTGTATCTAAAGTTAACAATTATTGCTGCTTACTTGCTTGACAAGATGAAAAAAGATAATAATACAGTGCGTGGATCAGAAAATTATAAATTAATATATCCGCCTTGTGTACTTTGACGATTTATTCATTATATTTCGAAGAAAACTTTATTTCAAAACGAGGTTAGTTTTATAAATGTTCACAAAAATATCATTTCAGTTATATTCACTTCCTCGAATACATCCTATATTAATGTTCAGAAGTGAATACGAAATTTAATCATGAAATTTTGCTATTTTAATTATTTTTTTGAAGATATCATCTAAAACAAAAGTGATTATACAATTTAAGTTAAAGTTTTATAAAAGTGTACTAGGAATTTACTTTAATTTGCCCTTAATGGGTAATATAAAACCTACTATAAAATAATATAAAAATAAAATTAAATATAATACCGTACTATGAGAAATACACAATTCTATAAATTATGTGTTTGTCCATTTGACAGTAGGTCGACGTCATATCTCGTTCAACCTGTAGTTCAAAACTTGCCACTCCAGCGCTGCGATCTTAAAAATACTAGGGTACCTTTATATACAGGGTATGGCCATGAGGCAAGATCGCCGCCATAAGCGAGCCAATGTCAAACATATTGATAATTCATTTCCCTATTTATTTGTAAGAAATGTGATATTATATTATACTGGAATATTAAATAATCTCACTATGAATCTATAAAGGTAATAAAAATTCATTTATTTAAGAGATACACAATTATTATTATGACACAGATTTGGAGGTTATGTATAGCATATGATATAGGTTGTTATTATCACATCAAATTTAATAACTGTGGTTATTATTTACATAATAAGTATATATTTTAAACTTACCTTTTAAAAAATTAAATGTTTGTGCTTAATATTGGTCATTTTTATGTGTTTTCAATATTGCCAGTCATCGTACTCAGTATCTCAAGAAAATATACAAATAAATAAAATAAAAGTATTACTTACACTTTAAATAAATATTAGAAGTATATTTAAATGTGTTTTGCATTAAAATAAAGCAAGTAGCCACGAAAATACATAATAATTTGCGCAACAACAACGAATATGACAGTGGCCCTCTAATGGCGGACGAAACACGAGTACGTCATGGCCATACCCTGAGTATATAGGTACCCTAAAAAATACAAGCCAATAGGCCTACCGTTCCGATATCGGAACACCGCAATACTCACATCTGCATATAAAAAAAATACTGAAAATTAAGATGGAAAACAACTTTTTAACGGTGGTATAAAATGTATTCTTGCACTTTACGGCGCAAAGGCAGCTAATGATTTAAATTTTAAATGAATTATGATTCAAACGATTCATCACTTTACTCTCTAAAAATAAATGTGCACTATTTTGCTCGCTACCACCAACAGAAGATGCGGCCAAACAATATGTTAAACGAGTGTATTTGCATTGCAAGTTCAACAATGAAAAAGTAATTAGTCAATATCCCCCGAGTAATGAGGATGAAAGAAAGATATTTTATTACCAATTAGTATGACACAGTCCGCAGCACCCGACAAAATTTTGAAAATATTTTTTTTTGCTCTTGTAAAAGTGGATGCGGTACGGCATGTATTGTGGAAACGACTGCAACAACCACTCATTGATAGATGACAATGAAGACTCAAGTCACAAATTTGAATGACAATTGTTACCCCTACCCATATTTTTCTTCGAAAATTTATAATAACCTTAAATTTTACAAAATATTTCAAGAATAAATAAATTTGGGGTTCAAAAATTTATCTGCTTTATCAAATATGCGTTCCATTTCAAAAATATGTAAGTTTGTAGTATATCTCGAAAAAATGCCAATAGACAATAAAATGATGTAACTTTTCTATTTGAAATAATTTCAAAATATTTAAGTTAAGTTGGTGCAACCGGTCATAGTCATAGTCATAGTCATCGTGAATCAACTTCAACAAAATTTGTAGTTCTTGATCCTTAATCATAGTTTCAAATAAACACCATTTTTTTAAGATCCGGTTGGTAGCATGAATGGTGATTAGGAGATGGGGAGATGATTAGCAGTGTTTTAACTCTGTCATTTGTTTATGGTTTATTTTAGAAAGTACAACTACTACTATCTTTGATGAAGTTCTCCAGTTTAGTATACATGATATTAGGATTAGTAGAGGAAGTAATAAGTATACTAATATTGAATAATTTTATTTATTTATTCATTCCTATGGTGCGATCGATTTCGGGATATTATTTCCCATCATCAGGCATTACCAGCTGAAAAATATTATGTTTGTAGGAAAAATATGTATATAAATAATTATTATAAAAATGTTACAAAATATAAACAAATAAGTACGAAGATATATATGAAAGTATGAAAAAATTGTTGCAAATAAGTTTTATAAAACAAATATAATTATAAACATGTGCGAATGGGTAAGGTTATGAAACTGACATAAAGTAAAAGAAAAAGGGGAAAATGCTTACCGTTAATAGGTTTAGCAGCGACGATTGTTGTAAAAAACCATCTGTAAAATGTTGGATTACGTTTATGATGTGAGATAAATGAAAATTAAATTTCAAGAAAATTTTTAAGAATTGTTGTAGAGTCAAAGGAAGAAGATATACTAACGTTGGAAATCAAAAGTATTCAAATTTAGGTGGGTTGGCGCACATTCTGTTGACGCAGAAAGGGCGGTAATTTCAAAAATAAGGGATTGTTATTATTAAAATCTGTTATATTATTTATGAGGTTTTGATTATTTATTTTATGTAATTGTATTTCATATTGTTCTAAAAGGGTTAGGTTATGATATTTAGTTTCATAATGTAAGAGTTTTAGGTTATCAAGTGATGTAGTGTGGTTCTCTGTTTCTAGATGGGTCCCCATAGCCGAAGGTGGATTATTTTTAATATGTTCTACGAAACGGGTTTTAAGATTTCTACTTGTTAGGCCGATGTAAGAGGAATTGCAATCATTGCATTGAATTTTATAAATTCCTGATTTTTGATGATCGGATAATTTAGGTTTGTTATTAATAAGAAAATTGCCTAATGTGGGGTGTGTTTTACTAGTTATTGTAATATTATGCGGGGATGTTATACGTTTAAGTTTATGTAGTAAATTTTGGTAAAATGGAATTGAGAGATAAGTTGACGGTAATTTGTAATGAGGATATATTTGTTTTGTTAGAATTTTAAGTTTAACTTTTTTCAAAATATGTAGCATGTAACTTATTGGGTAATTCCAACGTTAGTATATCTTCTTCCTTTGACTCTACAACAATTCTTAAAAATTTTCTTGAAATTTAATTTTCATTTATCTCACATCATAAACGTAATCCAACATTTTACAGATGGTTTTTTACAACAATCGTCGCTGCTAAACCTATTAACGGTAAGCATTTTCCCCTTTTTCTTTTACTTTATGTCAGTTTCATAACCTTACCCATTCGCACATGTTTATAATTATATTTGTTTTATAAAACTTATTTGCAACAATTTTTTCATATTTTCATACTTTCATATATATCTTCATACTTATTTGTTTATATTTTGTAACATTTTTATAATAATTATTTATATACATATTTTTCCTACAAACATAATATTTTTCAGCTGGTAATGCCTGATGATGGGAAATAATATCCCGAAATCGATCGCACCATAGGAATGAATAAATAAATAAAATTATTCAATATTAGTATACTTATTACTTCCTCTACTAATCCTAATACAACTACTACTATTTAATATACAGGATGTTATATTTTAGTGGACCCAGCAAATTATTTATTAAGTTAGTAATTTCTTTCATATAACATGATTTATACAGTAACATGTAAGCTACTTGATGACGGATGTGCACTCGTGATACCACTTCCGGTTTATTAATAATTAATATCAACTTTGAAATTTCAAATGGAACATACTATATTTTTTTACAAATTTGCTTTACAATCATGTAAGATAATCCATATGTTACATTATTAAAAAGTAAAGTGGCGGGCATTTTTTTATACACCTAGTCGAAAAGAGAATAGTGAACCATGACTGTGGATTGAAATAAAACAATGAACTAAAACAATTGTAACTATTATTATTAAACAAAATAATTTTTTTTCTCATAATATAGAAAATGCTTGTAGAAATTTTTGAGTGTTATTTATTTTTAAAAGAAAAAATCTGTTGTGGCCAGCACAATACCTTCCGTCATTCTCGTGTATAATGTATAAATTCCATAATTTTTCTTACAAAAGATTCTAAATTTCCAGTAAAATTATTTCATAAACAAACTATTCAAATTGCACTTGACACTGGCATCTTCTTCTTCTTTAGCTTTTGCCATTCGTTTGGGGTCACTATTTTTGCATGTCGTTCTCATTCAGTTCCTTTTCTCTCAAATCTTCCGCAATACAGTCCTTCCATCTTATCTTTGGTCTTCCTCTGTTTCTTTAACGTCCTATTACTAAACTATTCATCTTGTTCCAATATAATTCTTCATTTCTCCTCATGACATGTTCAAACCAATGTAATTGTCTTTCTTGTATCTTTCTAAAAACTTGTAACACTAGAGTTATTTTCTTACCGTATCTTTCCGTGTATTCCCCAATATCTACTTCAACATCCTCATATCTGCCACATTAATTTACTTTTTATTGATACTGACATCTGTCAATTTGAATTATATGAATATATTACTAGTTCCCAAGTTTGGCATAGCTGGCTGAATTATAAAATTTAATTTCTTTAAATTTTTTTAACTCTGTATCTTTTGAATATGAAGTATAAATTCTAATCAAATCGTATAGAGAATAATATATTCTTTAAGTTATAATAACGTTAAATGTCAATAAATCAAATTTAACTGTTAAATCTTCAAATGAGACTACTTCCGGTTGACCAATTATAACCAAAATCTAATCAGTTGTTCTTCTGGATGTAAACTTGAGGAATACGAAAAAATTATAATTTTTGGAATCGTGGTATTGAAGTTATGGAATCCGGAAGTTTTGTTACACACACACAGACACACATACATACAGACATCATCGTAAAAATGGTAAAATCGTATTATATGGACCCTAAAACGTGCTTATTCAGTAAAAACTCATCATTGAATTTTTTGACCAAAGACAATACCTTCCTTACCTAAAGGTGACGGAAGGTAAAAAAAAGTACTAGTATTAAGTAATGTATATATTAATGATATTTACAATTATTTCTAAGTCAATCATTATTGGTTTTTACGGAATACAAAATTATTTGAAATAATTGTAGTTTATTTTCGTACCATACTTTGGCACTACTGAGAATGACTATGTTGTGTCAAATAATTTTATATTCCGTGAAAGGAATAAGGTTTGACTTAGAAATAATTGAAAATTTATTAATATATACGTTTCTTTATTATTAGTATGTTTTCTTCTTTTTAAAAAAATAAATAACTAATAATTTCTACAAGTTATATTTCTTTTTATAAGGTTTTTATTTCAGGTTGATAACATGAGTCTTCCGCCTAATCATTTTCACCATAGCATTGTTTTATCTCTGTCAGTTGTTTATGGGTTATTTTAAAGAAAAATACGTCAAATAATAGTTATAGAAAAATTAATTTCACGTATCTTTTATTTGAAGTATTTTTCTCTAAAATAATCTGTAAATGATTGACAGGGATAAAACAGTGCAAGCTAATCACCCATAATCACTGTTCATACTAGCAGCCAATATGTTTCTGAGATTTGGTGAATAAATTGCGAGTTGATTTATGTATATGTACTTCGCAAAAGTGTTTGATACAGTGTCCTATAAAATCGTAATAAGCATCCTGTAGACTGTTGGTTTTGATAATAATTTATTTTCATTACTTTAATCGTATTTGAATAATAGAAAACAGTATGTTTATTGATGGTTTTCAGTCAAATTTCTATACAGCAACTTCACGTGTACCACAGTATTTTAGACCCCATGCTTTTCTTACTTTTCATAAATGACAGAGTTCACGCATTTTCGTTCAGTTAATGTTTATGCTGATGATTTTAAATTATTTTGTACTATTAATAATATTAACAATTGCTTAAATTTTCAAAAAGGCTTGGGCATTATCTTTGAATGATCCAATATAAAATAGATTATTATTCATCTTGAAAAAGTGTGAAGTTATAAGTTACTCAAGAAAATTTAATGTTATTGAGTTTCATTACATTATGGGTACTTTTTCTTTAGCGCGGCAATCATCTAAAAAGGATTTAGGTGTATTATACGACAAGAATTTAACCTTCCATTTTCATATTAATAATGTTATTCTGCATATAGAACTTTAGGGTTTGTACTAACAGTAACTCATAACTTTAAAAATGTAACATTATTTGAATCATTTGTAAGATGTAATTTGGAATACGCATGTTTAATCTGGTCACCTTTTTACAATTGTCACGTTCTACTAGCCCATGGAAGTATACATTTTATTTTATAAACATTGTTATCGAATTAATTTAGTTTGGTCAAGCTATGATCGTTATTATTTATATTTTATGTTGAATCTTTGAACACCCAGCGAATTAAGCAACAAATTATATTTGCATATAAAGTTGTAAATAATATTATTAAAGCTCCTGATATTCTTAGTCAGCTTAATTTTAATGTAAGGCCGTCTAACTGTAGGAGTTCCTTAGTTTTTGCGTGTAATTTTGCTAGAACGAATTAATATTAAAACTTCCATATGTAATGTGTAGTACAGGGTTTCTCAACCTTTTTATCTACCGCCCGTTTTGTCATATTTTAAAGTGGCGCAATTTGCTTACCACCCATCTACATAATTCGCGATAATTTGAATGCACTTTATTTTGAAATAAAATATAATTATTTTTTGCAATCAATGGGGCTCAAAAATCAAACACGTTGTTCTGCATTCTAAAAATCAAAAATTAAATAAATAATTTAAAAATAAAATATGGAGTGTCTTGCATTTGATGTTTATTAGCAAAAAATATTTATGCTACAAAGTGTGGTACATAGTATTTACTAGTCGAGGATGTGTTTTTCACTCGAGAGAAGCAAAGGCTCCCAATTATTCCAAGATTGGTCAAAGATGTTTACCTGCATCTCGAGTTACATACAAATATATTTTCCACTCCTGGATGATTTATTTTTTTGATCTTTGATTGATACCAGGGATTTATTAACTACTAGATAGAGCAAGAGTATACCGATATATGTAGTTCTTGTATACCCGGCCAGATTAAGAGAGAACACAGGAAGTGTGAGTGAGAAGATAATTCCAATTTAGACAGGTGAATTTGATATGCACATCACTGTCAAATTCACATCTGTCAATTTCACGTCAAAAATTGCTTTTAAATATATTTAATCGTGAAACGTGAAATAAGTATGGGTACGATGCTAAATTAGAACACATGTAAGAATATAAATTTGACAATTAATTAATTAAAATAACTAAATTTCAATGACGATAACAAAAATAACCTAAAGCATGGAGGTAGGAATAATATGAAGGGATTACTTGCAATCGCTAGTGAAGCCGCTTCCCCCTCTACAAAGTGTCCCATGTCATTTTTAAATTACGAGGTTATTGCTGTCAATTGTGCATTGTATTTTTTTTATACGTGTACGTGTAGATGTTTCGCGAATCCCCACTACAATGTGTACTACTACAGTACCTGCGTCCGTCCCCACCGGGTTACATTCTCCTTGCCTATAGTTCAAGTTCATGCTCTCTCCATATATTTTCCTACCTCCATAACCTAAAGTTTGTCGTACCTGTCAGACATACGAATGACAAGTAATGGAAATAAAGACAACAAATCGGAATTATGTATCACTATCTCTGTCGATCTGGCCGAGTACATGCCAAGATTAACATACTTTATTCAATATTTACAAATCCCTGATTGATACATTGGAACAAAGGATGTTAGTATTCCTTTAAGAAGAAAAACGCTGTCATCTGACAAGAGAAATATTTATAAAATGAGGACAATTTGAAGGAACTTAATTCAAAATCGTAGACAATCGTAAATTATGACAATGAGATAATATTTCTTCCAAGTTTAAAATATCTAATTGTTAGTATTTAACGAAATACTTACGTAAGTGAAGGGAGCTATTTAGGAAAGTAAGGGAGTCATTTACGTCCCGTCGTCAATATAAATCGATACCTTGACGGTAAAATGAATATTCGTTCCTACCAGGCCTTTTGTAGTTCGAAGTATGTTGCTAGGCGATAATTTGGCGCTAACATAACTTCTCATTACCTTACCAACCGTTGAAAATGTTAGGACATAATGACAATTCATCTAAATTAAATTAATTGATTGAATTGAAACCGTGTTGAAATCATAATCAAAATGGAAATAAATGTATTCATGTATGAAAAAATGTAAATTGCAAGGGTTAATATTTATATTCCTTATATTTTAAAGAGCGGTAAGTTATTTCGTCTCTTGTAGTATTATTTCGAACATTAATGGCCGAATTCATCATTAATCCGTTGATTAATAATCAGCTGATTAAGGAATCAAGCTGATCTGTTAATCAACGTATGATCTAATTCATCAACTTGATTTCTGAATCAAAGAATTATGATCAACAGATTCACAAATTTGTTTTGGTTTTTGACAGTTTATGTAACTGTCATGTAATTTTATTCGTGGTAATTGTACTTCCCGTTAAAAAAGTATTAATGTGTAAATTTTTAATTTATTTATAAAATGTATTATATAAATTTCCTATAATAATATTATATTTCTATCTCGATATAGGTAGAAATTACACTGATTCCAATATAGGAGTGTTTTTAAATATAGTGAAAAGTGAAAGTATATTTGAAAATAATAAAACTAATGGGGTTTTAAATGAAGATAAATAAGAAGCATGAAACAAATGAGTACAACAGCCAGAATCCTGACAGCTATAAATGTGAAAATCAGGATTCAAAGATATGATCAGTCCGTGATTCATGGAATAAGACCAATCAATTGATCATTGATTTTAATTAATATATTAGCTTGATTTTTAATGGTGAATTGGATTGATTCAGAATCAGCGTTGATCTGTGGATCAACTCATGTTTAAGGATTGGTGAATTCGGTCGTAAGGAAATTGAAAGTCTGATTCTTTTTCGGGTTGTTGGGCCGTGGTCTAATAGGTGATTTACAACCTAACGTTTCGCCTAACATTGTATTAGGCATCTTTAGAGGATTTGTATTTATTTACTAAGGACACTGTAACCCTTTAGGTTTAAATGAGTAACCATTAGGTGACAAAGAGAGGAATGGCATATGGATGTGCAGGAAAATATTTAAATATCTGCTGCGAACCAAAAAGAAACAGTCACTGTATCTCATCACCCAAGATTAGAAAAGAATATTTGGTTGAAATCTATACAAACGTCAAAATCATGAATATGAACTGAGAGTAAACTAGCACATGATCAAACCGAAGAATAATTTTACAGACGGCTATTAAAAATCCTTGAACAAAGTTTAAAATAAAATTATATGATAGGGATAGGTATTCTTTCATACATAATATGTAGAAAGTTTGAAATTTTTATTTAAATTATTCCTAATATAATTATATCTAAAAACATAATAAAATAAATATTTATTTACAGTTAAATTAGTGGTTATTCTTTCAAATTTTGTATGTCTATAAAGTATTTATAATTGTAAATTTCCATAAGCTGCTACTAAATCCACTTTTTGCATTTTAGTTCCAAGTATGTTCATAGGGGCAGTGCAAACACGGTAGCGCGATATTACATACGACATCTCATCTTTCAGTGTGGTTATCTGTGGTTTCTAAAAACAACGTCCTAATAGCTTATTTACGATATCGGTTGTGGGAAAAATATTTCAAATTTGTTTTTAGTTTATTTAAAAAAAAATCGAAGATCTGCTCTTTCTTCAATTTTCAAATTAACGGATAAAAATAATTTCTGTCGCTCACCAAAAATCGGAATTCGCCCACTACTGGGCGTTACCCCCCACGTTGATAAACACTGGTGTAGTACGTACAACTAAGTTTAAAAGTATGCTATTAGATATAAAATAGCTCTGGTGCATGTTTATTACATCACTTTTTATGTATATATTTCTTCTTTCATAGTGAGTACTGTATTTTTCGCTTATTAATTCTAAAATTGACATCATTTTTAATACTGTTATTACTCTGTACTTTATTATGAATTTATTCTGTAATTGGGGTTATCCCTATTGAATAAATAAATGAATGTATGAGTTTTTTTAAGTCAGATTGTAATATTTAGTATTTATTTTCAGATTTAGCAATGCAGCTCCCCCATATTCCGAGAATTGGAACGTTAGACAAACATTAAACTGGCCTGCTAGCGTATTTAATCCACATTTTCCAATGGATAAACAAATTCGACCATCGTTTATACCCCATAATCCAAATTGGAATAGTGAACAACAACTATATTTCCGTAGAAGCGAAATAAGTCCTAGACAAGACTTAAAAAACCCTAAATTCAACATTTGGTGTCACAAAGAATCAAACATAACCAAAGATCCAGCGTCAAGACGAGAATTAATAGATTATTCAGATACTTTTGAGGTTGATTCTTCTCCGATATTAGAAGATCCGAAACCGGTACCAGCGCCGAGAATTATCGCAAAACAAGATAGAATAGTTAGAGAATATTTGGAGGAACAGAAAAAAATGCAATTGCTAAAAAGTCCAACACCACCAAAACTTAATAAACCACCGCTATCTGAGTCAGATTTACAAGATCTACTATCTTGTGCGCCTTCTTCAAGCGATAGTTCTCCTCCTTTAGTTAATGACGATATGGATTTAGAAAAACTTGAAGAATTAAAGGCGAAACTCTGCAGAGAATTAGAAAAAAGTAAAGAAAAAGAAGAGCAACTGAAAGTCAGTAAACCATTTCCGGTTTTAGCGCCAAAACCGAAACCAAAAATTATGGAAAGAGTTGTTAAAGAACAAGATAATATTTTCGGTAATTTACTGTCTAGTATAGATAAACAAATTGTGGGCAAGAAAGAACAAAAAAAAATTGAAAAGAAAGATGTAAATACCGGTAAAAATATTAAGAGAGATGAGAAAAGTGATAAAAATAAAGATATCAAACCAAACGATAAAAAAGATGACAAAGTTGTAAATAAAACTGATATTAAAGAGAAAATAGAAGATTCAAAACACATAACTAAAGATTCTAAACATAAAAAACACGATAAAAGTAAAGAAGAATCAAAAACTAAAGATAAAGACGCAAAAATTAAAGATGATTCAAAAAATAAAGACAAAGATCTAAAAAATAAAGATAAAGAATCAAAATCTAAAGATCTAAGTAAAGAAAAAGAGTTGAAACACAAAGACCATAAAGAAAATGAATCAAAAAATAAAGATAACAAAAAATCTAAAGAACTTGAGGCAAAAAATAAAGAAAGCTCCTCAAAACATGGTGATAGTTTAAAAAATAAAGAAAAATCGTCAGATACAACTAAAGTTGAAAAATCTAGGCGCACTTCATTAACAAAAGAGGAAAAGCAAACATATAAACCTCAAACAGTCGACAAAAAATCTGTAGACATAACTACAATTCCAAATATAAATATTCCCCTTGTAGATAAAATAATGCAAGAATTAAAAGAAAGCATAAAAGAAAGAAAAGTAGATCCACTAGAAAAACTTGTTGACGATGATAAAACTTCTGCCACTGGGAGATTATCAGATAAATATCCCCATAAGCGCAAACCAAGTATCGACAAATTGGATCCCACAAAACCAGAACTTCCTAAAGACATCCCCCCAAAAGTTACCTCCCCAAAAAAGCATGTAACAATGGAGGTACATCCAACTAAATTACAAGACCCGCGATTACGAACTGTGCTTCTCCCTACACCGCCAATCGAGTTAAAAAATCCGCCTTTTTCGCAAAATCGGCTCAATAATTTCCAAAATGAGCCATTTATTAATAAACCGCCCAGTATTGGGCCATTTTCGCCGCCACCTGACCCATTTTTGGGTAATAGAACACCCAGGGACCCATTTGCAAATAATATGGGCAATATGACCCCAAGCGACCCATTTGCGGGTAATATAACCCCAATGGATCCATTTGCGGGCAATATGACTCCAACTGATCCATTCTCAACTAATTACGATGTTGATATGCGGCAACTTCCATTCCAAACTAATTTTAACCATCAAAATGATCAGTTCAGACCTCCTGATCCTTTTAGACCTAACCAGGATCAATTATTACCTCAAATGAATCAAATACGACCACAAATGGATCAAATAAGACATGGAATCGATCAACACCGACCTATGATGGATCAATTTCGAACTGGAATGGATCAATTTCGACCAAATCAAGATCAATTTCATCCAAATCCAGAACCTTTTAGAAATCCAGAAATGTTTCGACAAAATCCAGATCAATTTCGACCCGGGCCGGATCAATTTGGACCAAATCAGAATCAGTTTAGACCAAACCTAGATCAATTTCGACCAAATCAAGATCAAATTCGACCGGGTCCAGATCAGTTTCGTTCAAATCCGGATCATTTTCGACCCAATCAAGATAATTTTCGGCATAAACAACCAGATCATTTTAGACCTAATCCGGGTCAATTTAGACGACATACAGATGAGTTTAGATCAAACGAAGACCAATTTAGACCTACGTTTAATCCTAAATTTCCAAACCAAAATGCTCCGTCTAGAAATAGAGCAGATTGTCATCAAAATCAACCGCAAGAGCAAAATTTTAATCCATATGATTTAAGTCAAATGAATCCTATAGATTTTTATGAAAACGAAGATCAAAATCAGGAGAGAACATCATTTTATGAAAATGAAAAACATAATGAGGAAAGAAGAGACGATATTCCTAACCGAAGATCATTTAGAGGACGCGGCAAACGAGGAACTTATTGTCCTAACAGAGGTCATTTTAGAAATGTCCAGTGGGTCAATCCAATGATCCGAGATGAAGGCCGTAGAGAAGATCCAAAAGATGAACGAAGAAAACCTTCAAGCCGCAATCCCAATAAAAATGACAGAGAAGATAAAGACCCAAGGCGCGCCCGTTTCTCAGAAGAGAAAAGCGACCCGCGAAGATCTCGATTTGAAGAAAGAAACACTTCTGAAGAAAAAAGACCGCTTCCAAATGAAGCAAAACGCGAAGATCCCCGCAAAAAGAAGCCTGAAGAAACTAAAGAAGAAAAACCAAAGATTGAATCCACTGAATTATCTTCAGTTAAGCCCAAAGAAGAAATTTCTTCACCCTTAGACATGCTCTATTCGTCAGTTACTAAACCTGTTGTAGGTAAAGGATACGGTTTCCAAAACTTCCGAATTCCGAAAATTCGTAAATCTGAAATTAAAGAAGAAAAGAAAGAGGAAGTTAAGAATGAAAATGAAGAAATTATATCTGTTGAAGATGAACCTAAGGTTGAGGAGATTGTTGAAGAGCCTAAAGAAGAAGAAGAAGTGAAAAAGGATGATGCCAAAAAAGAAGAACAGAAAGAAAAGACGGATGCTAGTGCTAGTACTTTGAAAGAAGATAACGAAAATCCCAAAACTGAAGCAGGTAAGAATGAATTCCACATTTTTTTTTTCTACTTTATTTAAATATACCGGGTGTCTTAGGCAGTTAATTGTGAATAGTATCTCCCCAGTGTATGATATTAAGTTTAAATATTAGAAAAAATTAAGAAAATTTGTAGAATTTCCAGATTAGGGTGGTTGAAAGATTTTTGTATATATAAAATAACCGTATATCGTCGTAATTTTACTTATTTAAACATTATTGAAAAAAAATATATAATTCCTATAAATAATAAATTATTAATTATTAAAAGTACATATTTTCAAATATATTACGTGGTTAAAAACAACTTCAAATGTCAAACACAAAAGCACATGTCAAGTTTTATATACACGCTACGGAGATAGTGAGACACGCAATAAAATGTCGAAAATTACCCCAAAAATAGCGATAGCCATAGAATTGAAACAGTTAAATTTACAAATGTTTGACGTTTTAGTCGGGTTAATATATTTTTATTAGGTATTATTTTTTGTAATATCTGTTCAAGTGAATAATTATCTATTAATTTAAATAAATATTTTTTATGGGGTCTTGCGGCCGTGTGCCTGAGTGTCTGGTAGCGAATCTGAGGACCCGGGTTCGATCCCGACCGACGTCAAAAATTGCTTCGAATTTTAATGTCACAGAACTGACCCCCTCTGGTGCACGCTCTGCGCCAGTAATAAATGTCCGTGAGGTAACGCCTGGTAAGCGCCCGCACGGTATAAATATTATCATTACCGACATCTGTGTACAAAACAGACTGGCACACCTAGCAATGGGTAATATGCTGTGATGATATATTTATAGTTATTTATTCAATTTAAGAAATTAGAAATAATAAAAATAAATTAACATAGCCTGACAAATAAATCGCTAACATTTGTTAATTTTTATACTAACCTAACTTGACAGGTAAAACTTCACACATTTGTAAGTTTAACTGTTTCAATTCCATAGCTATCGCTATTTTTGGGGTGATTTTCGACATTTTCGTACCTAATTTCTGCCGTTACAAAGGATGCAAAATTAATTTTGCTTATTGATTATATAATATTTAAATTTCAACTTAAAATAACTTTTGTTTTTAATTTTAGAGGTATAGTGATAATGAACTTTTATATTCAGATAAAAAAAATCTTTTAAATGGTAACAGTTTCAATAAGGCAATCCATTAAAAAAAATTGTTATTTTGTTGAATAAGTCACGTATTTGATGTTCAATTGTTTTGCATTTTTCACCGTTAAATTTGTCGTATAATATCGCCCAACTTTGTCCATTTAACCGTCTTTCTATCTCTTCAAATAAGAAAGTTAGCAATGGTGATCCGCTTACGGCAGACATACTGAACAATATACTATTCAAAGCCAAACTACATACTTACCACTGTCGCGTCTATACTGCTCTAAAAGCAGTGATCGCTCCTGACACGATTTGTCGCGCGCGACGTCCGCGATCTACCAAAATGTCTATTTAAAAATATGAAAAACAGTACATCACGTCTGACGCATATAACCGTGCGCGTCTTCAAACGAGTTTCAGACGCGGACTAGCAAATTTGATTTGTAAATACGATTCACTTTTAAAATTTCTTGTCTTACACTTTTTAATGTTTTCAGATGAAAAACTAGACATGTTCAACAAATTCATGAAACACATCTTTGACACTTGCGATTCTTCATTTTTGCTTCAATATTTAGACAAATGTGGTATATCCATGCCTCAATCAAAAACTAAACGAATTCGTCGCATAATCGACTCTGATTCCGAATCGGAAGAAGAAGAAATTAACAGGGAAGAAGAAATCACCAGGGAAGAAGAAATAATCAAGGAAGAAGAAATCGTCAGGGAACAAGAAATCGTCAGGGAAGAAGAAAAGGAAAAGGTTGATGAAGTAAAGATTGAAGAAATTACACCGCCCAAAGAATCCGAAGAGAAAACGCCGGAAAAGGCACCACCAGAAGAAAGAGAAAAACGTAATGAAATTGTAGAATCAGTTGGCGAACGAATCAAAAGCAGACGGCGAAAACCGATTATTTATTCGTCTGATTCTTCACCGGAAAAACCGCTGGTTGTAAATGAAGCAAGTCCGGTAATAGAGAAGAAAAATACTAGAAAATCAACGAAGAAAATTCCGAAAACGAAACGGAAAAGCGCCCTTGAACTTTTACAAGAAGATCTGAGAGATATGTTCATAAGTGAGGGAGTTTTAACAGCTACTGGTAAAAGAATGTGCCGAATGATGAAAGAGCATGAAGAACAAGGACTGTACAACGATTTAAATGAGCCAAAAATGAAAGAAAAAGAGTCTGTTACTAGCGAAGATGATGATGTACCTTTAGCTAAACGTAAAAATCTGAAAAGTCCGAAAAAGAACTTAAAACTCGGCTTCAAACAATCAGAAACTGCAAAGAAAGACGACAAAAAAGCAGAAAATAAAGCAGAAGAGATCAAATACCCCCCTAGAAGATTGAGATCTTCGCCGCGAGTTCTTCTAGAAAAGATAAAATTCCCAACTGTTGAATCTTCTGACGAAGAAAATTCTGCAGAAGAAAAAGAAGAAAAAAGAGAAGAAATACCATTCATAGAACCAGAAGTCCCTGTTGAGATGAAACAAAAACGACCAAAACGCAAAAGAGGTGCTAAAAGAGGTAGGAAAAAAGGAAAACCTCTTTCCACCGAATCCTCTTCTGTTTCTTTGTCAACGATTGACTCAGAAACAACCGAAACAGAAACAGTTGAATCAGAAATAAACGAATCTGAAACAACAGAAGTAGAAACAGCTGAAATTGAAAATGAAGATAAATCTGAGAAGAAAAAACTGGTTAAAAAGAAGAAAAACAGCTGGGCGCATGGTGTTATAAAGAAAGATAAACGCAAAGTAAGGAAATTTGATAGAAGCACATCTTCATTGTCAGAATACACAGAAATAAGCGACCAAACGTCCATCGCCGGGAGCATAAATGAAGAATTAAGTGTCAATGAAGATTTTAGCGTGAATGAAAACGAAGATATTGAAGCAGAATTACCTTCACAGTCTCAAAATTCAGAGGACGATGAATGTGCTCTTCTCAACATCGACTTAAAACCAGACGTGAACTATTTCTTGGACAATTCAAATCGTTTTGATTGCAAAATATGCGATTACAAAGGCAAGTTCATTGTTATCCATTATCGCACAAAACATCCAAAATCTGAAATTATGATCTCTAGATTAAATCCAGATGAAGCCGAAAAGGCACAAATTGAATCTAGATTGAACAAATTTGACGAAATAGAGCCGTATGAAGAAATAGAAAACGGAAGGAAACGCAAAACAACTTTTGTTTGTAGATTTTGCAACCTTCACATAAAAAAAGAAGTTGTTGGGACTTTTTTCGATCATGTAGCTTGCCACACGGGCGAATATCGCTATTCCTGTGAATTGTGTCAATTTTTTGCTAGTAATAAGAAAACTATGAGTGCTCATTGTTACAACATACATCCAGAACTTAAAAAGCCGTTGACTTTATCTCCAGTATGGTCTAGTCCGTTAAATTTCAGAATAATGTTCGGATATTTGTGTAAAGCTTGTAATTTCACACAACTTTTAAAAGAAAACGTTGAAAAACACATTAAATTAAGACATTTTGGGCAAAATATAGAAATTATAAAGATTAATATGTCTTCGAAACCAGTTGCGTTAGAAGATTTAAATACTACTGAATTAGAAACGAAAGTAGAAGTTGAAGAAACTTTGGAGGAAATCAGAGAAAAAACTCCAGAACCAATCAGAGAAAAAACTCCAGAACCAATCAGAGAAAAAACTCCAGAACCAATCAAAGAAAAAGAACCAGACATGACTGCTTTTCTAGAACCTGACAACATTTCTTTACGGGAACAATTAATCGAAGAAGAACGACTCAAGAAAATGGAAGAAGTCGCCAGTAATATAACCCCAAGAAGATCCACTCTTCAATTTGTTGACCAATTAAAAAATAAACTTCAAAGTGCTTTAAAACAACAACTTGAAGAAGAACAACTTGAAGAACAACTACAACTTGAAGAACAACAACAACTTGAAGAACAACAACTTGAAGAACAACTTGAAGAATCTCCCATCGAAATAAAAAATCCTCCAATTGATGAGTCTCAAACCGAAGAAACCTTTGAAGAAAAGGAAGAAATCACGCCTTCAGAAGATTTCAGATTAAAAATTTGTAGCACAATCAGTCTTGCCGAAACTGGAATACAAAATCCTGACAGCGAAGAAAATGAAGATGCATTAAAAGAAGATACGATTAGAATCGCTAGTACTTGCAGTCTAGCGGGACTAAGTTCATTCGAAAATGAAGATTCACAAAAGAGCTCTGAAGAAGAGACGATAGAACCACCAGACGAAGAAGAAGAGGAAGAAACGCATGTAAATGAAGAAGAAATGGATATATCAAACGTAGAACTCTCCATACCATCAGATGCAAAACAAAAAGGGGTTCTTGGTACAATTCAAAGACTAGCAGCAAAATTACAAACGCCTAAAATGCCTGAAAATTCAGACAATTCTTCAGAAGTTACACAATTCGAGCAAATTGAAATCAAAGAAGAGAAACAAGAAGAAGAACTGAACGATTTTGAAGAAAAGGTTATAAATGTCGGCGCAATAGAAGTACGAATAAAAAATAAAGAACAGAACTATATTTGCAAAGTTCCAAACTGCAGTTTTACAAGTTTATACAAAATAAGTTTCACAAAACATTGTGCAGATGTTCATACAAAAATTACTGTTTTGTGCGAAATATGCGCCCGTGAAAACAGTTTCAATTGCTTTACTATGACATCTTTATTCGTTCATTTATTCGACATACATAAAGCTAACGCTAAAATTGTCACTTCGCCACCGTCAGCTAAAATCAGAATACGCCGAATTAGTGGTGACTTATTATCCAAACCAACCGAAATGAGCGAACCTGTTGCCGAAAAAGCGGAATCAAACCCCGAACCTTCTCAACAACAGCAACAAGAAATGGGATTCTTGCAAATTAAAGACGTGCGAACATTAACAGAAGAAGAAGAACATAACCTCCAACCAAATCCGCAAAAGACCCCTCCAAAATTGACCGAAGTACAAAAGCCGTCACCAACTGTGAAAATTATACAACCAAATTTAGCTGTTGTGCGACAAAACATAAACACGACAGGCGCAACTCCTGCTAAAAAAATAATACCAACAAAAAAAATAATGATTCCATTTCACGAATTATCAAAATTTGTGAACGTAAAACATACTTATCAGAAGAAACCGATAGCTACGTCGTCAACAGAAAATGTCATTTGGTACAAAACTAAAAAGATTTTCAATGAAATGTTGACATTTCCAAAAATCCTCGATCTTTACAAATGTCCGATTGAGTTTTGTTCGTTTTCAACCGGCGCACAAAAAGAATTTAAGATCCATATGATCTCGCACAAATGGTGTCAGATTACAGTTTGTGTTTACTGCAGAGAAGGAATCAGTTCTAATAATCTGATTACGCATATCGATACTTTTCATTCGCATTGTACATTACAATGTGCGTTGTGCTTCTACCGAACAATTTCTAAAACATATCTTATTGATCATCAGAAGACTGTCCATAAACAGAGCTTTGAGACGTTGGTTAACGGATTCTATTATCAGATAACTCCAACAAACAAAACTTCGTTTCTTTATGAAATACCGTCAAGGAGTTTGATGATATTTCCATATCAGTGTATCCAAGGTATGTAACATTTATTTATCATAATGTACGTAATATTTTTTCAATACATATTTTCCATCGATACGCCAAAATCACTCATGCAAAAAGTAGTTGGTGTCTTGCTCTGCAAAATACACTTCTTCGGAGCAATTTCACCACTGTTTTCATTGTTCCAAGTATCATTAAAAGTGAAAAATCGATGCAAAAAAATAAGCTTGTTTCAATTAAATCGCTCGAAAGTGAGCAGTCGCTGTACCCAACGCCCAATCACCTTTATCCTTTATCATTCTCACTAGTTCTTCATGTAATGTACGACGTCTGTAAATAAAGTTATGAGACTGACTGCAGATCGCAAGAAATGGCAACACTGTATGTCCCCCTGCACAGTAGGTACTCAGGTGTGGATGGCGAGTTGCTCGTGTCAATTGGTGGACTGTGAGCTTTTTTGTATATTGATTTTTTTTGTCTGCGTCACTAAAGCGAAACGAGCGATGTGTGATCAAGTTCTGTTTGATACTTGATTATAACGCGATCGCCGACAAGCTGAATTGAAGTACACGACCGTCCATTAAGTTCTGACCATTGAACTGGAGACGGGAAAAAATTGTGCGAAAATTGTACCTAAAAACTCACTCAGCAAAAAAAGCCCTGTCGTTCCTCAGCTTCCTTATGCATCTGACCTGAGTCCCTGTGACTTCTTTCTGTTCCCGAGATTGAAAACACCTCAAAGGGCTTCACTTTGATACGACAGATAACATAAAAGCGGCTGTAACTGACCAGCTGAAGGCTATTCCGGTTTCTCAGTTGCAACACTGCTATAAAGTTTGGAAATAACGTCTCAGGCGCTGTGTGGCTTCCCAAGGGGACTATTTGGAAGAAGGCAGAGTTGAATTGTATTTAAATTAAAAATAAACATTCGTCTCTGAAAAGTTTCATTACTTTATTTACAGACCTCGTATGTATGATAAACACGTTCCGTCGCCTCTGCTATCTTTCCAACTTTGTTTCGATTTTGGTGATTTTTTCGACGCTATCGGTGGTGGTCGCAGTTGTTGGCCATCCTGAACGCTCATTAACAACGTTCAAATTCAGCAAATGATGAAGCAGACTCAATTAGCGCAGACGTCTGAAATAGTTTTTTTTATAAATATATTCATCTTTGATACAAGATTACAATCGTGTTTTACTTTTCAGGTAATTGTACGCAGAAATTCTTAACATCTGATGATTTCATGGTCCATTTGCACGTTTATCATAAAAAATATTTCATGTGCGCAATTTGCGACGACCGTACTGTGTATTTTGTGACCGCTCAGACATTAATTCAACATTATGTGGTACACAACATCGCTCGTTATCAATGTCAGTACTGCGTTTGCGGTACTCTCGACATGGACGCCATGTTTACGCACTACGCCACAAAACATCAACATCTAGAACCGATTTGCTATGTTCGCCAATTCAAAAAAAGTGTTAATGTAAGTTGTTTACAGTTTCACATCAATTTTAAAGAGGTTTGTTACGGTTTTGTTGATACTCACGTCATCAATTTCTGCTGCAACAATGGACCTTTTACATGAAAAGAGAGAGATAGAGAAAAAATGACATATGTAGTGCGCAGTAGTTTTTTCTTTACAATCAAAATCAAAATAATTTCAGTTTTTGCGTTGTTTAAATATTTTTTTATCAAAAATAAATGCTTGTCCTTTTAATCATTTTATTTGACAACATGGTGCCTACTCATCTCTGGTTCATAAAAATTTCACTACGTGGTTTATTGAAAAATTACGTCACGGTGCAATAAAAATGTAAAAGGTCCATTACTAAACTTTTATCTAGCATTATTTTTATCGTACATCCATGGTTACAGAGGGGTATACGCTGTTTAACTAACGGCGTAAAATGACATATTAACGGTAGTGTAAATCGCGGTAATGAATGTATTTTAAATATTTGATTTATTTGAACCACACGCTTATGATCGGTGACGTGCATATCAACTCAAGGTAACGGACTTTATATAATTTATGTTGAAGACAGCAGTTTAATTTTTTTAAGATGTCCGATAAAGGTTATCTCTACGAATTAACAAGTTGGCATACATGTATCTCTCATATTTTGCGTTACAATAAGGGCGTGTAATAAGAATGGATATAACACGCTTGTCCTTCAAGTAATATTGTTTCGATTTACGACATGCAATTAACATGAATATATTAACTTGATTCATATCCGTGCATATAGCCTTATTTTATGTCAATGATACATATTTGGTTTCACATTTGATAACAAACTTATCAGTTGACATTTTTAAATTTTGAATGTTTTATTTTAACAATTTATAAAATTCGAAACATTTGGCGTCGATCGGGATCGAACCCGGTTCCTCAGATTCACGACTAGACACTCAGGCACGCAGCCACGAGACCTCAAAAAATTACCCTTGTAGTGCTCTCTCCACGGCAGCTATAAGTACCCGTTACGTGACGCCTGGTAAACGCCCGCAAGATACAAATATTTCATCATTACCGAAATCTGTGTGCAAAGCAGATCGGCACACCCAGCAATGGGTAATATGCCGTGATGATATATTTATTTTACTCTAACATATACATATTTTAATAATAACAATTATCCTTGATTGACATCTTAAAAAAATTAAAGTACAAGTATATCCGTAAAGTATTTTAATTTTACTAAATTATGATAATTTTCAGACTTCGCCAAAAACTATAGATGATTTTATTCTAATAAATATGGACTCGAAAAAAACAATCGAACCAGTAAAAACATTGCCACAAACATCTGAAAAAACAAAAATAGAACAAAAATCATCAACAATTACTACTTTACCAGAAGACCAAAATGTATCTTCTTCCAACGAGGAAAAACCCGTTGAAAAAAATACTGAAGAAAATGCTAAAATTATTGATATTGTTTTAGAAAATAATCCAGAAACTTCTAAAATCATTAACGTAGATCTCGATAAAGTTGTTGAAACTACCAAAATTGTTAATATTGATTTAGATAAAGACCCAGAAAACTCTAAGATCATAGACGTTATCGATTTAAGCGAGGAAAATTCTCATTTCAATGAACCATATGTTATTTTAAAACACCGAAACATTGAGTCAAAAAACGCTGTTGAAAACGCAGTTGATCCTTTACTTGTCGACAGTTTTGAAAAGCCAAACGATACAACTGAAATAGAACCAGAAGAAGTGACAGATTTATCTGATTATGAACTTTACAAATGTGGTACGAAAAACTGTACTTTCCGTACAGGTTCTTTAAGCGATTTCAAATCACATTTATTCATTTGTGATGTATTTTATAGCAGCTACAATTGCGTTCATTGCGATACAAAATTCGCGTCGGTGATCGGTCTATGCGAACATATTCAAATCCACGGCGAAAAACGCTTCACATGCGGTGTCTGTGATTATAAATCATCTTTAGGACAACAAATTGTTAAACACATGCAAGATTTACATAAAATAATCACAACTAAGTTTCATCCGATTGATCCATTAAAAAAAGATATGGCTAGGGATCATTTTATGGTTGAATCGGCAAATAAAGACAAGGAAATGAAAAAAGAAAGAGAAAAAGAAAAATCTATTTTAAAAACTAAACTCGAGGAACAATCTGAAAACAATTTAAAATTAATATCTGTTCCGACATTTACAAACTTATTCGGGCCAGAAATTATGCAAAACCAATCGGAAAAACGTTTTACGTGTGATATCTGCAAATATCAATCGTGTTTAGGGCAAGATATTGTCACACATATGAAAGATCTACACCAAATACACTACACTCAATTTCATCCAATTGATCCACAAAGAAAAGATCTATCCAAAGATCATTTTTACGTCAAAGCAGTCCACACAAAATCTCTAGAACCGAAAGAAGACAACAAAATGAAAAGCATCTTCGGTCCTGAAGATATCGACTCTCTTCCAAGACCGCCGGTTTATTCCAGTGAAATCAAATGTAAACTTTGTAACTACAACACGAAAGTTAGATCGAATATGCAGAGGCATTTACAACAACATATAGATGAGAAAGCTGTACCGGAAACAGCGCCTGTAAACCCTGTTCCGTGTTTAGAGAAAAATGAGAAAATGTTTGATAAAATGACCAATTTGGCGGCCAGCTCACACTATGCCAGAATGGGCGTGAAAGCGGCGGAAAAGAGCGATAAAATCAACAAGGAAGATGATAAAATTTACCCGGGTAAGTTCATTTGCACATTAACTATCGTATTCCTATATATTTTGACCTTTAATTCATGTAATTCTAATTTTACAATCTGCCTAGACGTATAAAACAATGAACAGCTTACTTAGCTTGTATATTTCTCTAAGGGTCGGTATTTCAATCTCACGGTAAATCTGTCAAGTAACTAGGTACTTGTCGAGTAACGTTATCTGTCTGGTAAGATCTGTCAAGTAAATAATTTCATCTTTCAATCGTTGTTTATCTGTTTGGTAGTTACTGGACACATGAATAAAGTAAATTTATTTTGTACCGTATGTTAAAATTAGACTTTGTGCGTTCATTATTTGTTGTTAAAGTAACAGTTTAACATCAACAGTAGATAAAGTAATTTTTTATCTACACTTTGAATTTTTATCTACACTTTATAAAAGTAATAATATTGCATAATGTAAAGAAAAGTAATTTATAATAAAATACCCTCGTAAAGTTAGTGATAGTAAGTTTTGGTGCAAAGTTGTGACTTGACATTTCAATATCGAAAACATCAGGTGCAAAATAAAATAATATATTATACACGACGATAAAGATTCTTTATCGACTCGTGAAAGATAGTTTCACTCACTTTCGCTCGTGAACTAACACCTTCCACTTGCCGACAAAGTATCTCTTTATCGTCATGTATAATAAATAACAATTATGGCCAGTTGAACAGCTTATAGTTAAAACCTTAATTACAGTTTATCAAAAACAGTGCATATTAAGATTTTAACAGTAATATTTAATAACTCATCATTTCGTTTCGTTACGATATTGTCAATTTATCTAAAAAAATTAACTATACGCTTGCAACGCCCTTAATATTGGTAATTATGTCAAAAATAAATATATTCACGTCATTTACAAAACAAACCAAAAACCTTGGTTACTATATATTTTTTTCGATTCGTGTTGTCATTTATGTCACTGTGCCATAAAATATAGTTTGGCAGAATAGTAAAAATGAGCGACAGAAACCGATCTGAAACTTTACAAAAAAAGAAATTTTATTTTTAATTGACCATATTTTAATACATAAATACAAGAGAAAATAAGACTACAGAGGCAGTCACATGGAAAATCAAAGAAAAAACATGCCTCCAAATTGAAAATTTATTTAATTCAACAAGCGGATTAATTGCAAGGAATATAAAAACATTGAAAATAAAATATAACGGTATTAAAAAGGATTTAAAAAGGAAATTAGCCCAAAATAACAAACAAATGTATTAATTTGCTGGTGAAGTTGCATTATTTCTAAAATTTCGAATAATTGTAGAAATAATGATGTAATTATTAAATTAAATTAAAGCATCACGAACCTGTTTGTTACATGTACCATATTATTTTCAATTTTTCTTAATAAGTTTTGTACAATGAATTTTGATAAACGATATCTCTTGTAAAAACTCAAATTATCTCATTTTTCAAAATGGTCAACTCTTTCCGACGCCAAATATTGCATCGAATTTTAATGGCACAAAATTGATCCCTGTGGTGCACTCTCCATGCCATCTATGAGTGCCCGTGAGGTGACGCCTGGTAAGCGCCCACACGGTAGAAATATTCGATCATTACCGAAATCTGTATACAAAGCAGATTGGCACACCCAGCAATGGGTAATATGCCGTGATGAAATATTTATTTATTTATTTGTCAACCCTTTCCATTTATGGTCGTTACTAGTCACTTGAAGTGGCAAGTAAAATAACTGGTTGGCAAGTAAATTTATGTTGCTCGGAAACCTTACTTGTCGATTGAAATACCGAAAATTTACTTAACTGGCATATTAAATTTACTTGACACATTACCAGGAAATTGAAATATCGGGCCTTAATATAATAACAATAACCACACAAAACTCGGCCCTAGTTTTTCAAGCGTGAGTTTTGTGCGTTAAGATATTGCCAAATTATTAAAATTATTGTATAATAAACAATATTTGTATCTTTTTCAGGCTTTATAGCAGTTAGTAAACGTTTCGTTTGCGGTGCCCAAAACTGCAATTATCTAACGCACGGGGATCAAATGTTACGTCATCATTTAACAGCACTACACGCAGATGAAATTATTTACAAATGTCCTCATTGTCAGATTGACATTCCTGCAGATGTTGATGGTCTAGAAATTGATCAGATTCTGTTTCACTTAAAAATGCACGATTTACATCTTTACAAATGTCCAAATTGCCAATTTTTTCATTATCAAAAACACAAAATAGAAAGACATATCTCTGATAATCACGCGGACGAGGAAAATAAAAACATTCTTGTTATTAGAGAGCTTGATAATTCTGCAAATCATGACGATGACAGACCAGCAGCAATGCCTGTTAGTTTTATAGAACAAACTACTCAGAATGTTTCAATTCAACAGCCGTGGCGATGCGGAATTTGTAACTTCAAATCTCAGAGTCGTAGCGAAATTCAAAATCATACAAACACACAACACGGTATTAAATCTCAATACAAATGTGGAAAATGTAAATTTAAATGTTCTGCGAAGACTAATTTTATCGTACATTTCAAAAAAGTTCACCCAGATTTCGACGGCGCGCCGGTAATAGAAACAGTTTACTACAAAATCACTGAAGAAGAACAAGAACTAGAACAAGCATCTTCTTCATCTCAGGATGACGCATCAGAAATATCGTCGCCATTACCACAAAATTTTGATACAACACCACTTTGGACTAAAAATAAAACTGGCATTAAACATATTCGCGGAATATTGTTAGAAGAATCGAAGTCTTCATCTTTACCAAAGCGCACACCAAAAATCATTGAAAAACTACAAGAAATCAAATCAAATTTGGGCGAAGGAACTTCAAACAGTGTCGATGATATAACTAAAAAGTTGTTTACAACTGAAACGGAGGAAGAAAAAATTACAACACCCGAAAAAAATGAGGAAACCAATGTAGAATCTATAATCGAAGAAATCATTCCATCTACATCAAAACTACACTGCAAAAGTTGCGACTTCGTCGCGAAAAACATTCGAACTTTTCGAAAACATCAACGGAAACACTATTCGTACTATCCCTATAAATGTAATTATTGCGATTTTAAAACAATCACTGTCCAAAGTATTGCACACCATCACCGAGCTAAACACAAGACTGAACAAGTATCTTATACAGAAATACCGGCTCCCAAAACTGACGAAATTGCTCCCGAATCGCTAAAAAGAAAACGTCCGTTGGAGGACGAACATGTTGATGAAAACCCGGCAAAAATACTAGCGAAAGATGAGGAGGATATTGATAATGTAATATTTGAGGAAACGGACATAGAAGCAATAAATGTTGCTAATGAAATCGAAACTATTGATAATGAAAATAAACAAATATTTTATAGTTGTTTACATTGCCCGAGAAAAGCTTCAGAATTGGAGAAGATTCGTTTACATTTCTTCGAAACGCACTCTCGAAAAAGTTCTGGATTCAAATACAAAAAAGTTATTATGGATAAAACTAAAAAACTACATTATAAATGTAATTATTGTGACTGGTTTGGAGATCCAACTTATTTAAAACAACATTGTTTAAAACAACATAATGATCAGACTTGGGTTCCGCAAAGAAACACAAAATTAAAATGTTCTTTTTGTTCGCAAATATGTGCTAAAATCGCACAAATCAAAAAACATTTCAATGTTAAACATCCAAATGAAAACTTAACATTTTATACTTTGTTAGAAGACGGAACAATCTTAGATAAAACTGAATTTTTCGAAGAAAAACAACTTCTCCTAAAATGTAATTACTGCTCCGATCATTTTGAAAACAAAACAGAATTACAAAACCATCATACTTTGCTCCATTCTCATTTACAATTCGAAGAAGAAACGTCTTATGTATTAAATGATGAAGAAGAAATGAAAAAATTCAAGTGTCCAGAATGTGGTCATACCAGCAATTCTTACGCTGCAATGAAAATGCATTTACGACGACATAACCGACCGTTTTTATGCTCGCATTGCAGCGAATATTTCTTCTATCCAAGTCACTTGAAAAATCATCACGTTAAAATACACGGAGACTTACCTCTCATTATAAATGAGGCACCTGAAGTTAAAAAACAACTTGATAAATTAACAGAAACTATGTTGCATTTAAATGATGATGGCACTTATACCACTAAAAATAAATTAAAACGGCCCAATAATACCGATTTGGACGAACCACTAAATAAAATATTACTTTTGGACGATGAACTAGATAATAATATCAAAAGAAACGTAGCTAAAAAGAGCACAACGTTGCCAGCTTTTCCAAAAAATGTCGCAAAGAAAAGCACTGCAAATCGGCCCAAATCTTTGGAGTATTCATTTTACGGAACCAAACCCTGCGATATAAACAATTACAAAAATGTAATGTCTGAAATTAACATCATGGGTAAAGTTTTGCCGATTAATGTAGTCGCCATGACACATGTTTTGAATTTGTTCCCAACTGTTCAAGTTACAGATATAAACAAAATAAAAAAATAATTATAGGATTTCTAATAGGTATTTCGTTAAATTCTTGTTATGCTGTTGCCACACTATAATTCGAGTTAAGTAATGGTGAATGAGAAAGAAGTGATGCGTGAAATAGAAATAAAGTGAAGTTGTTTATTTATATTGCTCTCACGATTGAAATTAGCTATGACTGGTTGTGAATGAGAAAATAGAGACTGGCATAAATTTCATCATTCACGGAGATTACTTGTTTCTCATTCACCATCATTCTTATGACTAATTAATATTGTGACATCGGCTTTAAGTTGTAAAAATATTGTAAAATAATTATATTACTGCTGTGATTGTATATAACTATTGTAAGATCAAGTATTAATACATTTTTATTTTTTATAAAATGTTTTCTTGACGTGTACTCTACATAAAATAAAGTACCCTATTTGTTGGAGTTAATGGCGAGACCCATTGGAAGAATTTAATATGGTTTTCATTTTTCTATAAAGCTAAGTGTATGAAACAATCTATAATAAAAGAGACAAGCAATGGCGATTTTAATAACATGTTAGACATCTAAATAATGCATAAAAGAATTCTTATATAACTATCTTTAATACAGAACAAAAAAAGATCTGTCGAATTATACTCCACACAACCAAATTCGATCGAAATTTTAGGTAG
This sequence comes from Harpalus rufipes, assembly GCA_951394225.1. NCBI lineage: Eukaryota > Metazoa > Arthropoda > Insecta > Coleoptera > Carabidae > Harpalus > Harpalus rufipes. The sequence goes on along the minus strand of OX596276.1, from coordinate 46,641,279 downwards.
AATATATGTACCAAGGAGTATACAGGTGTTTCATAATTTTGGGTACAAGGTTCAAGGACATAATAGTATTGAGCAAAATGAGAAAAAAGCTTAATAAACATGGATTCGATCTTCAATAGTTTCCGAAATATAAGGCAGTGAAAAATGAGTTTTTAAGGGGTTTACCTCTGTTTTACGATTTCGATAAAATGAGACTTTTTGTTTACTTTTGAGAGAGGTCATCAAATAATTATTGTGGCGACCTTAACCAATATTTAATTTTCAAATAACCTTAACTATTAGAAATTGAGAAAAATGTTTCTTATATAACCATCTTTGCCAGTGTTTCTTCGATTCATATAAAACAGCTCATATATAATAGTTATTTTTCTACTTCTGCTGTGAAAATACAATTTTCTGGTTCGTTTTTCATGCTGAAAGCTACTTTTTGCAGTACTAGTGCTGCAAAACTTTGCGGCACACTTCGGTAGCTTCGCTACGAATTTTACTTATGAATGTTGTTGTCATAGATACGCATCACAAATACAAAAATTGATTAAAATTATACAACCTTTTAGTTTTATGAATTTTTATTTAATACCCAACGTTTCAGCAGCATAGACTGCTGCTTTCTTCAGGAAAATACATAAATAATAACAAAAACAATAGCAATAAGTAACCAAGGTATTTAAAATAGAAAGCCATGCTCGTCTAAACAGTTACAATGATTGAAACTATTATTCTTCGTTTTGAAAATCTCAATGGCTTTTCTAATTTATCTGTTGTTTAGGTGTGTAGGTCTTATAAGAATTTTTGTTTCCTCGAATTTGATTCGATGGAATTCTCTTCCAGGGCATGCTCTGTAACTGAAGATTTTCCAGGCTGGTCCAATCTGATTGATCAGTCTTATTGAACATATGGACGTTCCTCGATTTTATGGCTTACCGAATGTACATAAGAAAGATACACTACTACGTCCGATTGTGAATTGCATTAATTCTTGCACTTAAGATTTATCTAAATATTTTGATAATCATATTGGAAATGCATCATTCTATGTCAAGAATTCCAAACACTTTATTAAAATGATCAAGAACCGACATATCACATCAGATCTTCTAATGAGTTTTGATGTTGCGTCATTATTTTCGAATCCCCATCAGACACTCTGAAGCTGCTTGAGAATTTTTTTCAGAAGATATTGTGAAACTTGTTTAACATCAAGCTTCTTCGTTTTCAACAATAACTTCTACAAGTAAGTCGATAGTGTTGCAATGGGTAATCCTCTGTCTACTTCCATAGCTAACTATTCTGAGTTCTTTGAAGAATTAGCTTTGGATTCTACTACGATAAACCTTCATTATGATTATGATATGTTGATGATGTCTTCGCTATTTGGCCCCATGGACATCAAAACTTGTCGATCTTCTTGAATCATCCATGACAATATTAAGTTGACCGTAGAAGTCGAAGAAAATGGCTTTATGCCCTTCCTGGATGTATTACTGTAAAGAAGAGAAGATGGTTCTTTACTACATTCAGTTTACAGGAAGCCTACGCACACTAATCAATATATTAACGCCAATTCACATCACCATCCTTCTAATAAATATAGCATTATTAAATGCCTAATGAGAGCTTCACATATTTGTCATTCTGACAAATTAGAAGAAGATATGAAAGAAACTAGGAATATTTTTATGAAGAATGGATTTTCTAAAATTAAAAAATACCCCTTAACCTTGAAATTACAATATAAACTACATACGTATTCCGAGAACTAAGTTTTTATCATCAGTAGTACAAATGTAAACAGTAGCTAAGATTAATCAACATGTAAACCATGTCAGAGGTACTAACATAGAGTTGTTAGGACCTCTGGCATGGTTTACATGTTGAGTAATCTTAGCTACTCTGATCAAATTTGTACTACTGATGATGAGAAATTAGTTCCCGAAATACGTATATAGTTTATATTAATATTTTAAGGTTGAGAGTTTTTTTTTAGTTTGTTATAATTTAACCTTAGACTCCTCGTATTATTAATGGATTTTCTATTTCTTCAATCGAAAGATGTCTGAAACCGAAAAGACCAATTAACAATGCTATGAAAGGAACGTATTGTTTGCTTCGTTTCCTTACGTCAAAAATGTCGCGGACAAGATTGGTAAAATTCTTAAGAACATGAAGATTTCGTTTTCTCCATATTTTAAACTTCGACATGTTGAGACAAGTAAAAGACGCCATTCCTCTTCAATCTTCAGTTATTTACCAGATTCCATGGCCCGTACTACGATCACGGTTTTAACTAAAACGCTGTTTGAAGAAGTGTCAGATATCATTATTTAATAACAAATAATATAGAAAATAACAAAATATGATTTAAAAGCAGAACATAGTTTGTATTCAAAGAAATATTTTTTTAAAAAATCGATCTTCAAACATACGTGCAAAATTAAATGTTGAAATTTGAATTTGACATTTTTACCTCCCGCTACCCTTGGTAAGGGATGTATAGGGATCGTGCTAAAAATCGCATATCGAGATTTTGGTAAATGACCACGTTTTAAGATCCCTACAATCCAATTTTAACATTTTCACGATGATGTCTGTGTGTATGTATGTATGTACATATATATATATATATATATATATATATATATATATATATATATATATATATATTTACATCTTACTATCATCCGAGCGTCTTTCCGAAAACCGGTTGTCGAGCGTCCGATTATTTTAAATGTTGTATAAAGTATTTTAATAGATGTTCGTACAAGTATATTCCAGAATTAACTTATAATAATTGATATTTTTATTACTAATTGCTTTTAATAAAATAAATTTCAATTTAATCATCATTGAAGCGTCCTTCTACATAAGTATCATTAGAGCGTCCGAAATATACAAATATATTTCATTTTCTCGCTTATACAGCGTCCGCTATATACATCTCTATATAATTAATAGATATTAAAGCGTCCAGCAATGTTGCCACAGATACTTCACGTACTTATGATTTCACTTCATTATTTGGTCTCGAATCAGGGCTACCTTGATTTATTCGTGCTGCTAAATGTCTTACGATTAAATAATTACCGTTTACCAATTATCAAAATTAACATAAATGATTGTACAGGGTGCTTCCGAAGTAACCCAATTTAAAATATTAATTTAGAACCTCAAAACAAAATACTTCCAAAAACTTTGTTTAAATGATACGGACTTTTTACACAGGAATTAATGAAGATATTGTTTATTTTTAAGTTTAAAAAATTGATTTCTGTTTTTATTTATAAATACTCCGATCAGAAACAAGAAAATTAAAGGAAAATTTTCTTGTTTTGAGGTCCTAAACTCTTATTTTCAGTTCGGGAGCATCCTGATTAATAAAATGGTCGGTAATGTTATGCTCAACAAATTCAAATCATCCTAGTTTAGGTTCTCAATAGTTTTAAAAGCATATAAGCTATTAAGAAAAAAACTACTAGCAATAATTATTGTAATTATACAAGGTTTTTCATATCTCCTCGGTAATGAGAAACTTGAATCAATTTAAAAAAATATTTGAGATTGGTTTACAGTTTACAGGAATACATTTATATAAAAAAGGTTTATAAGAATAAATTGAGTACCAATTTCAAAACGATTTTAATCTAAAATTAGTTAACAAGGAATAAAACTAAGATATTTTATATGTAAAAATAACGAATAACTATATACATCAAATTGTAAGCGGACAACAAATTTCTAACACCCCGCATATCTTCATTTGAAAATTACTGTATTTTCACATAAAATTTGTAACAATTGAACTCCTGTCAAACTTTGCTTGGAACAAAAGATTCTTCAAAATAAATAATTTTTTAATTTCTCAGTTAATTTTCATGTTAATGTACATATGTTTTATACCATTTGAAACAGAAAAAAATCTCTATTCAACAGTAATAACGACAACTTTGAGCTCTGCATGAAAATTGAAAGTTAGTATAAATTTCTCGAAAACGGTACGAGCTATGAAAATTTTGAAGACGGTTGTGAATTCTTCATAAAAAATCTGTTGTGGCCAGCACAATACCTCTCGCCAGTTTCATTTTATCTTGCATAGGGCGCGAGCAGTTATGTGACTTTGTTGGCCTTAGCAATCAGATATGGGGGCCCGTGTCAGAATGACAGCTAGTAATACACATAGGTGTCAAGTATCATAAGTTTTCATTCGAAACATTATGATTTTCCAAATCCATGTGGATTATTTTCCTCGACAAGTATATGCCATACTAATGGATGACAAATAAACAGAATATTATGAAATTTTGAATGAAAAATTATGACATATGACAATTATGACATCTATGTAAATATCTACTAGCCGTCATTCTGACACGAATCCTCATATCTGCTTGCCAAGACCAACAAAGTCACATGGCTGTTTTTTTAAAAACTACCACTTCCGGTTGTCCAATTGTTACCAGAACCTATTCAACTATTCCCATTACTGTTATATTGAGGAATCCGTAGTCAAACAGGTCTTTAGTCTTATAGAATTTGAGTAATCGTGTCTCCAACAACCTCACACACACACACACATCCACACACACACACACACACACACACAGACATCATTTTAAAAATGTTAAAATCGGATTCTATAGACCTTAAATCGTGCTTATTCAATAAAATCTGGATATGCGATTTTTAGCATGAATCCAATACCTCTCTTAGCGAGAGGTAAAAAGTGCAAATTAGAAACTTGTATAAATTCGCACATAAAAGTTATAAGCCAAAAACGAAATGGGCAAAATTTACATTTTCGCTTCTATCTAGGTACCTGTGCATTTTAATGGAAAAACAAAAACACATCTAAGATGGTTATGAGGCAACTTTTCCCTAATTTAACCGACTTCGTATCTCTTACGGTTCTCGAGATCCCAATGGTGCGTATCGAAAAACGGACAATTTGTATATTTATTAAAAATAAATTGTTAATATTGTACGTTGAATACTAATATCAGAGGGACGTATTGATTGATAATCGGGATCTTTCACGGAATCATCCTGATCATTATGAATAAAGTCAACGTCCTAAAATAAACGTTATAGGTTTTTACAATGGTTTTATTGGGTATAGTTCTGTAATATTGTAAGTCGAACACTAACATCAAACGGACTTGGTTGATAACTGGGATCTTTCATGGAATCATTCTGATTATTCTGACTAAAGTCAGCGTTCTAAAATAAACATTATAGGCTTTTACAATGTTTTAATTGGGTATAGTTCTGTAATATTATAAATTGTATACTAACATCTGGGGGACTTGGCTGATAATCGAGATTTTTCACGGAACCATCCTGATTATTCTGATTAAAGTCAATGTCCTAAAATAAACATAAGTTCTTACAATGTTTGTATTGTGTACTAGTTCTGTAATATTTTTATTGAATCAACATCTCGAAACCAGTGTGTTGCCTTCTTCAGAATAAAATAAATAAGTAAAAATTCTGAAGAAGGCGACACTGATGTAGAAAATAAATATTACAGAACTCTATCGAATAAAGCCTTTTTATTGTAAAAACAAGTTCTGAAAGTTTCTTCCATTATTATCGGTTCTTATTCAGTCATAATTATAATTAGTAATAGGAAATAATCTTAAGCCAGAAAAAAGTAATAATATGGAGAGTATTTATTGGATAAGTTTTTTACAAAGGTATGTTTACTTAAGGCAATGTAAATTACATTTACATTTAATGAACATTTTTAAATTTGAATGTTATACTATGGAATTTACTGAAAATGTAGAATTTAATACTATACATTGAATATTTTCGTGACTTTTCGCGTTAAAATAGACAAGGGTTTCAATTTCATATTTTATTTGTTATACACGTAATGTATAATATGTTCCAAAAAATAGTGAAATATATCAGAAATGAACTAGTACCTATTTTTCCGAAATATGACAAATATGATTAATTGTAAGAATTAAAGTACAAATTGGTCCAACTCGAACTATACAAAATAATGCAGTTATTTGCTTAATATATAATGGCATTTTGGAAACAGCTTGAAGATGGAAATTTCAATTTACGTCTAGTTCGTGACAGGATTATTTTATATCAATAAATTTAGGATCATTGCTTGCACTTTTAAATTCTAAACATCTACAATTAGTAAGGATAAACTTATCATCAAAATTTTACCATTGTATTTCCCATCAAACAAAAAATTGTAGAAACCCGGAACACAGATACACATAAGTGTAATGTTTACCTATGTAGAGGTTGAAAGAATAATAAGAATTTATAAATAATTTTATTCAATTTTAACGTTTTAAACCGTCATTATTAACTCCATAGTAACAATTATAAGTAACTGTTTATTTGCTAGAGATTTTTTTTTAAGTCACTCTAACAGAATTTTAACTCACTCTGCAACAAATAATTACATCAGGTACGAAAATATAACCTTCAAATATTCGTATAACTTAAAACATGTTGCCAAATGTACGGACGCCCGTTAATCGAAAAACTGTATGAAATATATATTTTCGTAGATATACGCCGTTCAACACTAGCGACACTAATGGGAAACGGCAGAACTGCAATATACGGTTTATGATTGAAATTATCCAAATATGTTACAATAAAGCGCCCAGGACAATTTTTGCCAAACACTAACAGATGGCATAAGACGTTGAAAAATGACCATTTTAACAGAGATACATTAGAGCGTCCGTATACGGACGCTTCATTGAAGGTGGACGCTTCAATGATGGTAAAAGATCAATTGACGGACGCTTTAATGTCTGATAGATGTATATATATATATATATATATATATATATATATGTATGTGTGTGTGTGTGGATCCTGTTTACGCTCTAACTCAAATACTATCATTCAGAAAGTTTAGAAACCATGTATTTCTACCTTATTCTAATATGGAAATATCTGATTAGATTTTAGTGGCAATCGGATAACCGGAAATGGCAGTTTACTTAAAGCTCAAGATAGTTTTTCTTCAAAAAATACCTTTAAATGTAATTTTTTCTCAATTTGTTATTATAAAAATTAAGGATTATTCCATTTTCTACAAGTTTGCTTTAATACTTTTTCTATATATAGTATTGATAAATTTATAAAGTAATATAAAAATTATATACATAGGTAAATGGCGGGAGGTACTGTGTTGGTCACATCAGATTTTTTAAAACAGCGTTTTAGTTAAAACCGTGATCGTAGTACGGGCCCATGTGTCTCAGACATATATCTATTTATATAGATGTGTATGTGGGAAAGTTTACATTGGCCAGCCTGGTAGAACTAGTTCAACAAGACTGATTGATCAGATTGGACCAGCCTGGAAAATCTTCAGTTACAGAGCATGCCCTGGAAGAGAATTCCATCGAATCAAATTCGAAGAAACACAAATTCTTATAAGACCTACACACCTCAAATACAGATACAGGTGAATTAGAGAAACCATTGAGATTTTCAAAACCAAGAATTCGACATCGTTCGATCATAGTGGATTTATGCAGAGTAACCATACCAATGCCATAAGCTGGTCTTTAATTTTTAATCGATCGCAATCAATCGGCGTCAATTGATCTCAGTTATCCAGTGTGACCACTGCTCTATACACATTATTTTTTTCTACTTCAGCAAGATAAAAAAAAGGAAATAAAGAAAGGGATTTGAACCTTGCGAGGTCCATGAATTTTTCACAAATTCTTTCTTCATTTAATTAAATATTTCCTTAACCCTACAGCCTATTTCTACGATTAATAATGTTACTGTTGGTCACAATAATCAACGAAATAAAGAATTATTATTATTTTTTAAATAATTTGACATTTATTATCAATTTTTGTATTTGTAATGCGTATCTATAACAAATATTGTGTACAATATTCATTAGTAAATTCATTGCTAGTATACCGAACCGTGCTGCAATGATTTGCTTTCAAAATGAAAAACAAACCAGAAAATTGTATTCTCAGAGCAGGAGTAGAAAAAACTTATTTTAGATCGTGAAACGTTAAATTTGAATCTAGTAATATTTTATAGTTGGAGATAAATAAAACGTTATTTTAATACATAATACTTATTTATATAATTATGACCCATTGCTGGGTGTACTTACATGCTTACCAGAGATGTTTACGTGTTGTATAAGCTAGATGCCTAACTCCGTGCGCAGAAGTGAAGCCAGCAATTTCGTATGGCGGCCATTTGTTAAAAAGGCATGTAAGATGTAAGTATTTTACGTCTATTCAGATTTGTGGCAATTTAAAAGTATGTACTGTACTGTAATATATAACTAATGTTTTGAAAGACAATTTACGATTATAAAGTGATCTACTTACGGCATATACTACACAATAGCCCGGGAACGAGAACGAGAACAGAAACGAAGATTTTATCAATACATTATTTGTATTGTAAAGAACTGTTTTTTTAGTTATTTACCATCGAAAAGATTTAAAACTGGGGGAAAGGTGCAATTTTTTGGGTTTTTCAATCAAACCACATAACAATTAAATGGAAAATAAAGTTAAAATATTTGTATGTAGAATGTGAGTAATATAATTTATGTAAATACATTATTTTATATATTTTAGATTTCCTTTGAAAAATAAACATATATTAAAATCTTGGATTATAAATGTAAGGAGAAAAGCTTTTACCCCAACTAAAGCTAACAAAATTTGCAGCGATCATTTTAAAGAAAATGATTATTTAGGACGGGAACTTACATTCTAAAATTGAAACCAGATGCAGTCCCTACGATATTTTCCGCTTTTCCTAGCTATTTAAAATAAAAAGAAAATAGCATAAGGGTTTTAAATATAAAATCATGTAATTATTGCGCTGAAAATTGTTTAACATTGGACCATAATTACGTTTACAAATATAAATTTTGTTTTAACTGATTTTAAAAATAATGGAGGATTAATTTCCGCATCAGAAAGCGTTTGTAAATAATTAAAGCTACTGAAACAAATTAATATTTTCACTAATAATTTAAAAACATTTTCAAATACAAATAATATTGAAAGAAAAATAATAAATTTTATAATTAATCTTTTTGCCAATAATCACAAAATTGATCTAATTTGATATATTTGCAAGCAGTATATAAAAATTAGATTGCACAGTGGTCCAATTAGAATCAAATTGTTAGCAAAAGACAAATTAAATAAACTAATATTATTTTCTAATCAATAAATAGTGTTTAAGAACAAGTATTGCATTTCATTTCACCAATTTCATAACAATTTATTTGTGATAACCATATATCAATCATATTCTGTTTTATTTCATATTTACCATATCGTACATTACTATTTTGCCTTTTTAACAAATGGCCACCTCTTGACCTTGAGGCTTCACTTTTACGTAATTTGAAACATACGAAGTTGGGTATCTAGGGTATATATAAACATCTCTGATGCTTACACAGATATTGGTAATAATTGTTTTCTTTTTAACAACGCTTAATTCTGCTTGAGCGAAATAGTGACATTGAAAATTGTTGCACACGAAATGAGCATGTTCCCTCTCTTTGCCGCAACTGAGCAATTAATTATTGACAGTTGTAAATATCGGTTATATACGCATTTTCATATGAAATCTCTAGAAAAAAAAAACATGATTGAAGCCAAGAACAGTATTTTTTCTTTCTATTCTGGCGTCTTTATGAGTTTATAAACACACTGAAAACATTACTGTTTAACCTCAAATTGCTGTCAGTCAACAATGAATTTTCATCTGTGAAGTTAATTTGTTTGTACCGGCAAGCGCTACCAATAAAATTGATGAAAAACACGAAGTCTAATTTAAAAAAAATATATAACAACCGAATTTTTAAGTTTACAGTTTACATGCAACGGTGTCATCAACTCGGTTTCAGAACATGAGGCGAATTTTCGCGACGAACCAAAGCGGTTTGGATAATGAATTTTATGAACCAGTACATTCTCGCGACGAACTAATGACGTCAATCATGGACCAGGTTCGTCGAATCACGAACCGAGCTAGCGAGCAGGTTCATGAATCTGGTAATTTGGTTCATCGGTTCTCTCTTTCTAATCTCAATCCATCTCAGTCTACCTTTGTTTTGTTTATACACTTAAGCGTTTGAGATTTTGATTTAAACTAGAATAAATTACAAATGTGGAAAAAGTCACAATTTCCAATGGATTAGAAATGCTTGAAGTGGAAGTTGACAGGGGAACTGTGGATATGTTAAGTAAAGGTAAAAGCTAGGTTAAAGTTTTGTTTACAAATAATACAATCAATTATTTGCAGATCCTGTAGTTACAAAATATTTCGAAATGTGTAAAGATCGCATACTAAATAACTCATGTCCATCTCCATAAATTCATCTATAATCTAACTCATATACTTCTTCATCGTTTAAAATTAACCGCCGAATGATCCAACAGGTTTAACCAAACTGATTTCTCGCGATATCCTATCTTACGTCATAACAGTGACGTTTTCATGAACCAAACGTATAACCGTGGTTCATGTTTGGTCCGTCGCGAAAAATCGCCTCGTGTTCCTTCGGGCTGTGATTGTGTGAAATCAGCCTTTGACGCACACTAGCTCCAGATAGGCAATAATAGATAAAACACGATTAGACGCGTTTAGATTAGTTACGACTAGGTATCGTGTAAACATAAAAGAAACTAAAAGAAATTGTTGCCGCACACCAATTAGACACGTTTAAACAATTGTTAAAATGGCGGATGAGAGAGTTGTCAATGCCGTTTTAATTTGTAACTGGTTAAAAAATAGAAGAAATAGAAAATATTGGGTTCATTCATACATACGCAAAATAGCGGAAATATATATTTAGAAAATTTAATTGCGGAATTAAGAGCAGACTACGAAAAATTTTCAAACTATACTAGGATGATGCCCAGGGCATTTGATGATCTAGAAGTTGTGAAGGATAAAATAAGAAAAAAAGACTAATTAATTACAGAAGTAGCATTCCTGCTGAATCGCGTTTATTCATAACTTTAAGGTATGTACAAGTATACATATAAATATATACTAATAAATAAAATCATATTCTATGTTTATAAAAAAATACAGAAAAATACAAGTACACAATACAGATAATAGCATTATTTTTCATTAGGGGTTAATATGAATAAAATTGATTATTTCACCGTCTGTATGATCAGATTCTACAATGGTATCTACCGAATTTGAATTTAATGAAAGAGAAGATGAATATAAATTTTGCGTAGATATATACGTTAAATTAGAATTGTTTTCTACATCTTGTTCATCTAATAAATCGTTTAAAAGAGATATTGTTTTTTGTTTAAAAACACGTTGTCGTCGTGCTGATAATTGTTTAAATTATGGTAGCAAACTTTTGGCAAAATCAAGCAAAGGATTTAAAAAAAAATATCATAGATTCTACTACTTTGTCAGAAGGGGAATGTTTTTGTGGTTTTTTGTAGCTCTTAACTGAATTCTCTGATTTCAATGCACGTGCAGGTTCATCAGTTGTTTTCCGGCAAAAAATTACAACTAATGATATCATATATGAAAAAATATAATTTAACATTATATTTGTGCACATACATTTTAATATCAAAATACATTTATATTAACTAACAAAACTAAAATATATTGAATAAAATTAAAAGCGGATTGCCTAATTTACATTTTAGTTCTATTCCAATCACCAGGTGTAATGTTAAGTCACAGCCTTCTCTAATATACAAGCCGTGCTGCTGCAACGTGACAACGCTGTTGAGAGTCCTACTGTCGAAGATTTGAGCGCGTCGACTCGTATGTGCACTGTATTTTTGTATTTATTTTTGAGTAAAACCCAAAAAAAGTATGTTTTTGTTCAATTTTATACTTTCCTACGATGTTGTCTTACTACGTAGAGAATATTTTTAAATTAAATAACATTTAAATATACTTCTAATATTTATTTAAAGTGTAAGTAATACTTTTATTTTATTTATTTCTGTATTTTCTTGAGATACTGACTACGATGACTGGCAATATTGAAAACAAATAAAAATTACCAATATTAAGCACAAAGATTTAAATTTTTAAAAGGTAAGTTTAGAATATATACTTATTATGTAAATAATTACAGTTATTAAATTAGATGTGATAATAGCAAACTATTTCCTATGCTCTACATAACCTCTAAATATATGTCATAATAATGTATCTTTTAAATAAATGATTTTTTATTACCTTTATAGATTCATAGTGTTATTATTCAATATTCTTTTATAATATAATACACATTTCTTACAAATAAATAGGGAAATGAATACTCAGTATGTTTGACATTGGCCCGCAAATGGCGGCGATCTTGACCCATGGCCATACCCTGTATATAGAGGTACCCTAGATTTATACATGATTTTCAGGTCTAAAGAGTGTATTTGTAGCAGGGCTGTAAACCGCTGCTAAAATAGGTTTGGTTTTGGTTCGCGGTTCGGAGTAGTTTACCGGTTCGGTTTTTGTTCTGGTTTAATGAAATTTAATTCTGGAACGGTTCGTGTACCGGTTCATAAGATCGGTTCGGTTTGGTTCATCTTATTTCATAAATATATTTTCATTTTACTCTTACCAACCATGATAACAGCAGTTTTAAACATGTGTAATTTTTTGTCGATTTAAATAAGTAAACACTTATTATTCAGCCTTTTATTTATAAAAAAATGTATGTAATTGAACAAAAAGTACAACAGTTAAAAAATAAACTTGTAAAACATATTAATTATTCTTTGTAATGTTTAATTAAAATTAAACAAATTAAATGAAAAATATATATAATTTTTATTGTTTATTAAATATCACGAAATATCGGATTAATATAATCTTTTCAAGAATCGAACTTGTTAATGTGGCTCGTTGAGGAAACATTATGAATTTTAATCCGCTAAACAGCCTTTCCACGCTTACTTGAGTTGCTGGAGTGGCTAGTACATATGTGGTTCAGTTCATTTAACCGGTTCAAAATAATCGGTTTGGTTCGAGCTAGTGGTTCATATAAAATGTCCGGTTCGTTCCGGTTTCGGTTCAAGTTCCGGTTCGGTTCGAAGCCCTGATTTGTAGCGACATCAAATTATCCTAATCGTCATAGACAATTGTTACTCTTTTTCCCCGAGGTTACTTAGAGACAAAAGCAAAATAAATATTTATTCATATTCTGTTATTCGATGTGTCAACATCAAAAATCAAATTAATCCAATAAATATAAATAAAACTTATACAATTTAACAATCCCACCATTTATTTTACAATTGCTTTACGGCAACCACCGTATAGCTTCGTTTCATTAAATACTCTTTATACAATTTAATTACCCCCACATTTGTTTTACATTTAGTGTAACGGCGCCCAACCGTTACATATTTAACTTATTTTATTTTATAAATAGTGTCCTATTAAGTATTATAGTCAGTATTAAAAATGGATCATATTAAAAGAAAATGTTCTTGATAAGGAATATGAAGTATGTTTACATAAAACAAATCTTTTATGTGACATATTTTCTTTCAAGTATGGTGGGTCATTGTCATTACATGATTTTGTAGGAAAATCATATTTCCTTTGATGCAACAAATTCATAAATTTCTATACTCGATAAGCTATTGTCGTCGGCCATTTTTAAATTTGCTCTGAAATGAATTCGCGTCATTACTCAAAAAGGATGATTCAGAAGAGAAAGGTTTTCTAGTGATCACAAAATGAGAAAGTGAGGAAAACGTATAGGAATCAAAAAACATATTTCTTCCTAATCATGATCACTTTGATCATTTAACAAAATACAACAATAACCACCTAACGCACAAAAATCGCTCTGGGAAAACTCGGGGTGAGTTTTGTGCGTTAAGTGAGGTTATTGTTATATTTAGTCAGTTTAACTAAACACAACAACTACACCTAACGCACAAAAATCACTCTGGGAAAACTCGAGGTGAGTTTTGTGCGTTAGGTGAGGTTATTGTTGTTATATATAGTTCATTTAACCTAACACAAAAACAATAACTTCACCTAACGAACAAAAATCATTCTTGGAAAACTCGGGGTGTTTTGTGTTAGGTGAGGTTATTGTTATATTTATTTAATTTAACCAAATAAAACAGCAATAGCCGTGTTCCTTCGGGCTGTGATTCTCAATTTAAATCATCAACGTGATCATGATTAAGTGGATGTGCAATCCCCAGTCCAATGCGGACAAAAAGATAGTTTCGAAAATACGCAATGTTTTCTGAACTATAAGTTCAAATGTAAAATTTTAAAAACTATTGGTAAGTAAAATGTTCATTATAGAGCTCTAAATTATTATTTTTGAAAATTTAATATTTTTATATATTATTTTACTTGTTGAAAATGACAGTATTTTGATGCAATTTTTTTGGTAATATATAATCAAATTTTCAAATTCTAATAATTTGCGGCTCTAGATACACTCTTTATCTTTAAAATGGTGTATAATTTATAAAAATTTATACAAAAATAGAGAAAAATCTATGCAATATATGACTGCGTGTTTTTCTTATTTTTCTACAAGGAATTACTTCAGGAGCTTAACAACCCTAGTGGTAGACTCTTGCACAAACATTTAGCTCCACCCTTATACAGTTTTAATCAAAATTTACTTTCAATATTGTTGAGGAGTTCTATAACAAAATATCGATTCCAGAATATGCGTAACTGAAGTGTGGCGGTATGAGGGGAAATATACCACCAACGGTCTGATCTTGTGTGCTTGTAGCGTAGACTCAGACAACTGTACAATATTTCGTTGTGTATATTGAGAATTACGGTAATAAAAGGTGTCTCAATAGGCGTTTTCGTAAATTCTGTCGGGTTGCTCCGATATATCTGTTAACTGACGTCACAGATCTGTCGGATTCATCAGATTTCCATCCTTTTACGAACGCACCAAAAACGCACGGAGTAGATCAGAACTTTTGACGTTTATGTTTGACATAATCATGTTAATGGCAGAGAAAAAATGTTTTTGTTTTCATGGTGGCAAATCAATTGCTTGATGATTCTAGTGAAGATGATTTGCCAATGGAAATAATAAAACAGAAAACGAATACTTTGCGCAAGAAAAAAAGATTTTGTATACGAAATGATGTTGATGTTGCGTCGATGTATACATTGGACGGTAACTAAAACTACCTTTGTTTCTCTTTAAATATATTATAAAATTCTACTTTTAGATTTTACATCTCACTTTAGATTAGAACGAAGTACCTTTAGTGAACTATTGGATACTTTATTTGTTTTCTTAGATGTCACGAATTGCTCTTTCCGGGTTTCATACAATCTTAATAAAAGTTTAGTATTTTCAATGTTCCATCTCAAATCATTAATCTTTTTAATATCATTTTCTTCATTCTCTGTACAGGACAACAAATTAATAAACAAGTAATACAACATAACCTACGTTTTTTATTTACCACTATTTTCGATACGTATTGATGGAAAATGAAATGTTTCAATAGGTTTATTTATTTGTTCTATAATACCGTAAATATTACAATAACTTCAAATAGCATTAACATTTAAACTTGTCATTTTCTTCGATTGTTATAACCGCCGGTATACGTATTGTCAGTGTATGTTTTGTGCGTTTGGTTATGATTAGAATTTAAATTTTCGCGCACAATCTTCAGATCAATCTAACTAAACACGCTATCGACCAGGGTAAAGAAAATTGATCGGATTGATCCGCAAAGATGGTCGGAGTTAGTTTACGAACGCATTGGATTCATCCGACTGCATTTACGAACGCTTACGATTACATCGGATTGATCCGACAGAATTTACGAAAACGCCTAAATAAGAGCATCGGATTCATCGGATTTAAATTTCGCGCCATTTTTTCTATTTGTTTGGTACGTCTGAAACATTGGCATTTGTGATCTGCAATTGTTCCGAATAGTAAAGATCCTCCTTGGTAAAGATGGAACATGGAACGCTTTACGACAGAACAACGCACTGTTACAATGTAATTTGAATCCTTGACATATAGGCGTTTAACATGGGAAAACAGTTTTTTTTTCGTAAATAGTGTCCGGCAGAAAATTAAGCCATGATATTGAACATGATAATAGTACATAAATAAATAAATATATCACGGCTTATTACCCATTGCTGGATGTGTTAATTTGCTTTTTTCACAGATTTCGGTTATGACGATGATAATAGTATATAACATCATGTATGTTATTTAATATTGCATTGCATACAAATTTGTAAATAAATGTTCAATTTTTTATTACTGGTTATCATGGCTGCTTTTGAATTTGAAGATTGGGGTTCGATTCTCCATTAAAATAATAACCTACTTCAATTTTTTTTTAAACAAAATATATTCAAATTTAAAAATCTCTCTTCTTTTTCCAATTACAATCATTTAGATATAATAATAACATTGTAATAAAGAAAAAAATAATTGGTTATAATAATAAAAAACATTGATATATGTTACAAAATCTGATGTGGTCAGCACATTATCTCCCGCCAAGCAATTTTTATTTATTTTAGTAAATAAATAATTGCCAATAATGCAAATGTATTTTTTTTTATAATCCGAGTAATATAGCTATTGTTCTTATTTTTTACTCGAAAATCTTACCGTTATATTAATTCAAATTTATATTGTAACATTTTTTTATAATAACATAAATCGCGAAAAAATGGCATGTAAAGGTATTTTTCGAAGAAAAACTATTTTGAGCTTCGAGGAAAGTGCCACTTCCGTTTATCCGATTTGCACCACAATCTAATGGACTCTTTCCATATTCGAATAAAGCAGGAATACATAATTTTAAATTTTTCAGAATGATAATATTTGAATTAAGATCGTAAGAGGATCCACACCCACAGACATCATCGTGAAAATGTTAAAATTTGATTCCTTAAAACGTGCTTATTTACCAAAATCTCGATATGAGATTTTTAGCACGATCCCTATATCTCCCTTACCAAGGATAGCGGGAGATAAAAAAAGCATTACATATTAATAAGAAAATAAATCATATATACAGTAAAACATAATACCTACCTACACATATTCATTATATCTCAGTTATTTTTTTATGAATACCAAAAGAAAGTATAATCATTGATTAAATAGTATATATAGATTGGCAACCTTATGAGCATTTGCGTACCGCGTTGTAAAGCTACGTATTATGCTGCCACCTTTAATAATTTTATTATTTGGCCGTACTAACATTCGATTAGGCTGGCGGTAATAATGTTCGGCTGTATTCGTGTCAAGTCGCTTGGAGTCGGAGACACGAAATTTTTAACAAAAAATAATGAATTATTTAATCACGTAACTGATTATGAACAACAAATAAATTAATTCGTTATTATTTTGAGGGACGCTAAAATGAACTTCAAGAACTTTATGAATATTGAAAAAAATCGAAATGTATATACATATTCCAATTTTTTTTTACCCTTCTTTTAACACCCTGTATAATGTAAATTTTACAGAAAAATGACCTGATTTTTGATGAAAATGAAATTTATTTAGTTCTTAAAGATTATGGCAAAGTGAATGAAATATAATATTTTTGCAGACCAAATGAACAAACAGTAAAAATTGTATCACAATTATTACACATTTTTAGTGAATTTACAAAAGAACATTTACATTGAAACAAAATAACCAGCATTTATTAAAAAAATAGTATGCGGTGTATAAATTTGCATTACAGTGACTGGTTAAATAAAAATGATGACCATAAAATTTTTATTATAAAAATATTTATTAAAATAAAAGTTTTAAAAACTTTGAAATGGAAATCTACAGATATCACAAGAAAAGCCTGCAAAAGAAACATATATATTTTGCATAACAAATAATAATTAAAACGTTGAATAGTGTATTAATTTTTTAGGTCAATAGTTCTATATTATCCTTGTTTAAATAAATGTTTTTTTCTAATTGGTACTTTTTCTTTTGTTATTAATTGGTGATCAAGATGATATTAAAAAATTGATTTAATTTATAATTATTAAGTAAAACAACAAGAAAACTTATTCGGAGAAGATTTATTTTAAAGTTGCTCTTTTAACAGTATTTAAAAATTAATAATTTTATGTGCGTCAAATTATCGGGTGTGATTTTAATAGCCCCGATTCAATTCTAATCCAACCTAATTCAATGCCGCTTGGTAAGATGGTAAGCACCTTATTTAAAAAGAATAGCTATTTACGATGTGTTAAAAGTGGCATTTTGATTTGTGAGAAGGAAATTTGGAGTAAGACGTGAAGCGGATGGTCCAAACTTTCAAATACATATCCACTGTAAATTCATATAAAAACATTGCTCGATTAAATGATAAATGAATGCATATCCCCTGTGAATTCATATTAAATCGTTTCTATTAAATGTTAAATGAATTTTTATTAGAAATGTTAAACAGATTATGAAAGAATGTAAGCTTATTTTTTAAAAATAAATTTATAATTAAATTAAATATCTCTGAAGAAATGACGAAATAGGTTTAACAAATTCTCATTATAAAATTGTTTGGCTCCGCCCGATGCTCCGCCCGGCGATGTGTACTACCATGCTGCTATCTTGTAGCGAATTAGACACATGCATAGGATGCAACTACAGCACAGATGGCTCTTACTCGTACAGAATTAAAATGTGTTACGCGGATTGACTATAGCATTGCCAATCTATATATACTATTTAATCAATGGTATAATGCATTGTTGTTATATCAATATTTTGATTATTGTAATCAATTACAGTAGAACGCCGATTATCCGAATTAATTGGGACCGGGGTCGATTCGAATAATCGAAAATTCGGATAATCGGACATAGACTGGTAATAAAGAAAAACGAACTGTCACACATAGAATAAACTTTATTAAGTTTAACAAACACAATTCTACAATAACGCTCACTTGAACATCTCGATCAGAGTAAGTTGCAACCCCATCAGGCCTTAACAAAAATACAAAGTATGTATAAAAAATCACAACAATAATAGAGGTACAACATATGTAGTAGCAAAAACCATAACAGTTGAAATATATCTCGACTCCAGCGAGTTCCAACTTGTTACAACAAAACAAAACAAAAATTACATACATAAATACTTGGTTTTAATTTTTTATATTACGCTTAGGACCGATTCGGATAATTGGCGATTCGGTTAATCGGCGTTCGGATAATCGGCGTTCTACTATATTGTCAATTATTTTCTCTATTTATTACAATGTTATTATTATTTCTAAATGATTGTAATATGAAATAGAAAATACATTTTTCCGACGACCACTACGAAAAGTACATAAATTCACACCCTAAACTATTACTGAAAGTTGGTCATTGCACATCACTAGCAATGCTGTGTGATATGAAAGCTCGTTAGCCAATCAGATGCGTCCGTAACTGTGTGATATGATTTTATCACACGCTACGATAACTGAGCGAAATAATCTAAAAATTTGTATTTAAAAGTTTGACAGTTGCAGATGTCTATCTGTTTGTCTGTCTAGCTCTGTCTGTCTGTCTCTGTCTGTCTGTCTGTCTATCTGTCTGTGTCTGTCTGTGTGTCTCTGTCTGTGTGTGTGTCTGTCTCTGTCTGTCTGGCTGTCTGTGTCTGTCTGTCCGTGTCTGTCTGTCTGTGTCTGTGTCTGTCTGTCTGTCTGTGTCTGTCTGTCTGTGTCTGTCTGTCTGTGTCTGTCTGTCTGTGTCTGTCTCTGTCTGTCTGTGTCTGCCTGTCTGTGTCTGTCTGTCTGTGTCTGTCTATCTGTCTGTGTCTGTCTATCTGTCTGTGTCTGTCTGTCTGTCTGTCTGTCTGCCTGTGTCTGTCTGTCTGTGTCTGTCTGTCTGTGTCTGTCTCTGTCTGTCTGTGTCTGCCTGTCTGTGTCTGTCTGTCTGTGTCTGTCTATCTGTCTGTGTCTGTCTGTCTGTCTGTCTGCCTGTGTCTGTCTGTCTGTGTCTGTCTGTCTGTATTACTGTTTTATTAGCCCCTTATTCTTGATTACTTTTTGAATTTAACATTTTTCTCTAAAGTCATTAGTTTACCCAAAAAAACGCTGGTTGTTTTAAAGAAGACACCTGTATATATGTATATAAAGTCAATGTCAATTCAACAAATTGTGATCGTAGGAAAAGTATCGTGTACAACACGTGCGATTAAACTCGTGTGATTAAACCACTCGCCTCCGGCTCGTGGCTCAAACTTCACACTCGTATGAAATATCCAACTTTTAGCACTAGTTATACAATATACTATTTAATAGTTCAACAATTTTTGTGTATAAAAAATAATGTATAATTTGCAAGTTACAAGAATCATTTTTATAATTTTTTTATTTGGTAGATACGTATATAAGGTATAAATATTTAACAAAATATTCTTTTTACAATAATAGTTATTTATAATATGTATGTGTTAAAAGTGCTATTTTATTATGTGAGAAGGAACTTTCGAACAAAATGAAATCAACTTCTTGTATTATTTCATATGTTGTTTTATTCCCTTGGAGGTACATTATATTTATAATTCTTTTTATTTTTATTTATATTCTCTTTATGTTATACCTCTATTTTAAATTATATAAATATATAAAAACACTAATTTATTATCTAATCGATTTCGGTTTATTTAGTAAACCATCATCAGAGATACAAGAATAAATTATAAAGTAATATATATAAACATATTTGACATAAAACAAAACATCAATAAATGTATAAAATACAAAGTTTGTTTTGTTTTTATATTTTAAATTCCAAAATTATAAATATAAATATAAAAGTACTAATGAAATTAAATAAATTAAAATGAAAAATGTAACGATATATATAATATTATTATGTAAATTGTAAAATTTAAAAAAAAAAAAAAAAATATTTGTAAAACATCTTTCATAATTTTGGTCTTTAAAATATCTAATTGTTTATTCATTAATGGTAACCCCTTGGAAATTAAATAATGTATCTCATATGCTTCTAGCCAAGTCATTTTAAAACCTTTCGTTAATTTATGTAAAATAATTAAATTGTTAATATATGTAAAGCTACATGTGAATCACTTTTATTTAATTTCCATGAACGTATATGTTCTTGAAACCTTAATCCAAATGGACGTCCAGTTTGACCTATATAACTATAATTACAATTATTACATGTTATTTTATAAACACCTGAATTTTTAATTGCTTCATTGTTTATTAATTTATTATTAATTAGCAAATTTTTTAAAGTATAATTATTATAAAACCCTGCCCTAATATTATATTTTTTAATTATATTATTAATTTGTAAACTTGGTTTTCCAATATAATTAATTTTCTTGTAAATAATTTTTGAAGAATCATTTGTTGAAATATTTGTAGAATTATATAAAAATTTTGAAAGAATTAAATTTGAATTATTAAGTTTTTTATTAATCAGTTTATCAATTCGTCCTAAAGGATAACCATTATTAGATGCTATAAATTTAATTGTTTTAATTTCATTATTAAAATTTTCTGAATTTAAGGGAATCGAAATTAAACGGTTAACCAAACTATGAAAAGCAGCAAGTTTTATATTCATTGGATGAAAAGAAGAATATGGTATTAAAGTATCTGTATAAGTTTCTTTACGAAAAATTTTAAAATCAAGTTTATTACTAATTATAGTTATTGTTATGTCTAAAAAATTAATACTGTTGTTTTTTGAATATTCTACACTAAATTTTATATTATTATTAATTGAATTTAATTCTTTTAAAAATAAATTTATTTGTTCTTGAGTACCACTAAATAAACATAAAACATCAACATATCTATACCAAAATTTTATATTATTTATATATTTTAAATTAGAATTAAATAGTTTATTTTCAAAGAAATCCATGAAAATATTTAAAGATCTAAAGAATTTTTAATACCATATTTAGGTTTAAAATTTAAAACTTTTCTTAATTCAGAATTTAGTAATTTACAAATTTTGTAAGAAGGTGCTTTAATAAAAGAGACTACAGGTCTGATAGGAATATCAGTTTTATGAATTTTTGGTAAACCATATACGAGTAGTATTGGAGCACTAGGATTCATATATATATATAATTAAAAAAATTATTTTGTTCTATTAAATTTGGACAATCTTTAATAACTTTTTTAATTTCTTTTTGAAATTCTAATGTAGGGTCTTTTTAAAAAAATTAATATTACTGTTATTTATGAAGTTGTTAACTTTATCAATATATTCAGATTTATTTAAGATAGTTATTGTGTTACCTTTATCTGCTTTTGATAAAATTAGATCTTCTTTATTTAATTTTGTTTTAATTGATTTTATAGTTTTTACTTACTTACTTTACTTAATCCTAAAGCCTTTCTACCTTGCGGTGTAAGGCTGTATTAATCATTCTTCTTCTTGATCATCTGTCGGTGTTCTTTTCCAGATACTGCGCCAGGCTGTCCTATCTTCCATCAAAGGCTTTGCTTCGTTCCATTTGAGACCTCTGACTTCTATAGCTGTTTTGACTTCCTCATCCCAAATTTTTTATTGGTCTCCCGCGTTTCCTTTTCTCTGTACGCCTGGCTTCGTACACTCTTTTGGTTATTCTTTTTTCTGTCATTCTTTGTAAATGTCCTTTCCATCTTAGCTGTCCTTCCTGAATTATATCTTTGACTGGTTTTGTGCCGAGATTTGTTCTGTATACTTCATTTCGGATGCGATCGAGTTTAGTTTTTCCTTCTATTTTACGTAAAAATCTCATTTCAATATTACTTATTTTGCTCTGATGTTTTTTAGTTGTTGTCCATGATTCGCATCCGTATGTTAAGATAGGTACTGTTATCTTTTTGAAGACTTCTATTTTGGTCTGTTTGGGTATTTCTTTCTTTGACAAGAATTTAGTTTTTAGAGCATTGAACAGTCTTTCTCCTTTGTTTACTCGTTCTATAATTTCTTGGTCTATGATTCCGTTTTCCTGTATCACTGCGCCGAGATATTTGAAAGTGCTGACTTGTTCAATGTCCTTTTGTCCTATTTTTATCTCATGTATGCTTTGACTACTGCTTATTATCATTGTTTTTGTTTTATTTCTATTTATTCTCATATTCCACTTCATTAGTTCTTCATTCATTATATTGATGTTGTGCTGTAGGTCTTTTGCGTTTTCTGCTATGAGCACCATATCGTCTGCGTAACAAAGTTCAAATATATTAATCATTTCCATTTTCCAATATCCGACTTTGTAAGGTCTCATTTTTGTTTTTATCTCTTTCATTATTTCATCCAAATATATGTTGAAGAGTAGTGGACTTAGTATGCATCCTTGTTTTAATCCCTGGTGTGTTTCGAATGTTTGTGAAGCATTGTTTCGTACTCTGACGTAGTTCTTGTTGTCTTGGTATAATATTTTAATGTTTTGTATAGTGCATTCATCTATTCCCCTTTTGTGTAAGCAATTCCACATCTTCTCTCTAACTACTCTATCGAATGCTTTTTCCAGGTCTATAAAACATAGATGCATTTGTTTATTTACTAGTCTCGCTTTTTCCATTAATTGCCGTAATGTAAATAGATGGTCCTGTACACTTCTTCCTGGTCGAAATCCACTCTGTGTTTCTTCAAAGGTGTGTTCCACCTGTTCTCGTACCCTATTCTCTAATATTCTAGCGTACAGTTTTGCTGCAGTGTTTAATAGGGTGATGCCTCTGTAGTTTTTGCATTCTTTTCCGTCTCCTTTCTTAAAGATGGGGGTTATTATACCTATTTTCCAGTCTTCAGGTAACCCTTGGTGTTTGATTTTATTAAAGATGTTTAATAAGCACTCTTGTCCCTTCTGCCCCATATATTTAATCATTTCTGCAGTAATTTTGTCATGTCCGGGTGTTTTTCCTTTTTTCATCTTTGTCACGGCTCTCATAAATTCCTCTTCGGTGATACTGTATTCAATTTCCTTAGATCCAGTGTCTGTATTTCTTATGGTATTATTGTCCTCTGTTGGGCGTATATCTAAGTTTTCCGTTTCTTCTGGTAATTCTATGAAATATTCACGCCATCTGTCCATTATGTCTTCTTCATTGTTTAATATTAGGCCATCTTTGTTTTTTATATTTCCTAGAGTTACTTCTTGTTCGGTCCTCATTCTTTTCATAGCACCGAAAAATAATTTTGAATTTTCTTTGTGTGTTATGCTAAGTTTTTGTCCAAATTTTGTCCATTTGCCTTAGCTTCTTTTATGGCTTTCTTTACATCTGTCCTATGTTTTTTATACACTTCATAGAGATTTATGTCTTTATTTATTAGATAGTTTTTCCAGGCTTGCTTCTTATTTTGTATTTTTGTTTTAATTTCGGGTGTCCACCATGCACTCTTTTTTATTTGTTTATTATTAAAATGTGTTGTACCACATGTTACCCTTGCAGCGTTTATTAGGGCACTTTTGAATTTCTCCCACATACTTGTGATGTTTTCTTCTTCGTTAAAACGTTCCAAATTTTCTTCTACCTGTCGCAAGAATTTTCTTCTTATTTCTTCATCTGCCAATTTGTGGCTTCTGATCCTTTCTTTCTTAATTGTCTTCCTTTTTTCTTCAAGTTTATTTTGTATGTCTATTTTTAATTTCATGACTAATAGGAAGTGGTCACTTCCGATTTCCGGCCCTCTGTATACTCTGACATCCGTAACATTAGATTTTTTATTTTTATTAATAAGGAAATAATCAATTATTGATTTTTCGTTTCTAGAGGGTTCTACTCTTGTATATTTATGTATGTCTTTGTGGGCGTAAAATGTATTTGTTATAATTAGGTCATTTTCAATACAAAAGTCTATTATTCTTTTTCCATTTTCGTTTAAAGTATCTTCTCCTTCTTTTCCCATTATTCTCTCTATTCCTTTATTTTTTCTTCTTACTCTCCCGTTGATATCTCCCATTATTAATATGTCCTTATTAGTGCTGTCTACTATTTTTTGTAGTTCCGCGTAAAATGTGTCTTTTATATGTTTTTTGTCATTTTCATTTGGTCCATATGTTACAATTATTGTATATGCTTGATTTTGCGAGATTTTCCAATCTACTGACAGTATTCGCTCATTAATATATCTTTCGTTTTCCATTTGTTTTATATAGTCCTTATTAATAATTATTCCTACCCCTCCCGCTGCTCTCTCTGTATTTTTGATCCCTGACCATAACATCCAATAGTTCTCTGATAATTGTTTGATGCCTTTTCCTTTTTTTTTCCGTTATACCTAGAAGTGCTATGTTCATATTTTTCATTTCATCTATCAGCTCATATTCTTTTTCCGTGATGCTTCTTGTGTTCCACGTTCCCAGTTTAACGCGTTTTATTCTTGGTTCCTTACTCGTGTCCTTTTTCCTTGCGTGATCTTTATTCCTGTTATGCTGTCCTCTATATACATTAATTAGTTTTTTGTCTTCGTTTCTACTTCTATTACCCCCTTTTCTTCTTCATCCCATATGTACTGTTGGCCGTTTATAAATATTTTCTTGTATCCAATCGTTACCCTTTTATTTTTTTCCCTTTCTGCTTTTGCAATTTTCCGTATACTTGCTTGTATTTCTCTTTCTTTTTTTGTCATGTCGCTTTCAATGTACACTGGCGGTGAGATGTTTTTTAGCTGATTTTTATTGCTCAGTATATCTAGTTTATCTTTCCAGCTTTTCACCTCTACCAGTATTGTGTTCTCCTTGTCTCTCTTATTTAGTAGGCTTACTTTTCCTATTGACGGTTGTATCTCCATGTTCTCTTGTATAAATTTTTCTATTTTTTGCTTTTCTTCTTCGATAATATCTTCATTTCCCTTTATTATAATATTGTTTTTTCGTTTTTGTCTGTCTTCTTGTTCTATCCTTGGCTCTAGTGTTGTAATTCTGCTCACGAGAACTGATTTTTCCTTTTCCCACTTTTCTTCTTTTTGTTTCATTTCTTCACGTAAAGATTTTATTTCATTTGTGTTTGCTTTTAATTCTTGTAACATTAAGGACATGATAGTATTTATTTGTTTTATAGTGTCTTCCATTTCTGTATTACTGGAATTTTTTCCTTTTCCTATGTTTAAATCTGGACTTCTGATTATTCTTTTACTTGTTCTAAATGCAGCTAATTCTTCGTCTCCACTGCTCGTATTAATTTCCCTATCTCTTTTACCACCACTCATTTGTCGAAATGTATTTATTTTGACACTATTGGCAACACTTATTGTTATATTGTTTATACTTGTGTGTCCGTGCCCGCTCGGCTCGGTCTCCGGCCTGCCGCACGTTGTGGCCTTCCACTTGACAGCTGATTGTTTATAAATTTTATTTAGTTTTTACCTTTCTATCTGTTCAGATTCGCTTCGGATCCCATAAACTTCACTTACACTTAAACACTGACTCCTTATTTACACAAAGTTAGCACTTCTACTTTAGAAATCGCGATAAATCCCGAAAATCGAGGTTTTTTATCGGCGACGCTAAATGTATGTGTCTTACTAACACCGACCGAACTTTCTACTATATTACTATATAGTTTTTAAAAAAGGATTATTTTTTGGACTAAGGTTCCAAGAACTTCTTATAATTTTTTGTAAAGGTACATCCAATTCTTTTACACTAAATATACATAATTCTGTGTCATATGCTAAATTTAAAATGTCTTTTTTGTCAGGAATTCTTGAAGGAGAAAATTTTAAACCTTTATTTAATAAATCCAATTCATTTGTAGAAATTTCTATATTTGTTAAGTTTTTAACTCGTGGATAGAAATTTAATTTTAATTTATCTTCTGATTTATTTTGATAATTTAAATGTAAATGGTCTTGTTCTGGTCTTGGTATGACAGCTATCAATTTTGACAATTTATTTGATTGACGTAGGAATTGTTGATGGGCTATGAAATTTACTTCGTAATTTGATAATTATGCAACGTTCAACACTAGCACTGTCAGAAACTGTACACAAAATTTGAAGTTAGTTCATGTTGCCAAGTTAACATGTACTTTTTCTTGATGTTAAGATAACATGTACTTTAGCTTGAGGTTATGGATAACATGGAATGGGAAAACAACTTTTTTTACTAACATTAAGTTAACCGCATGTTATTTCTTAACATGAAGATGGTAAAACCGGGCCTAAGAGTAATTTTTGTGCGTTAGGTGAAGTTATTGTTGTTATATTTAGTCAGTTTAACCAAACACACAGTTATTGTTGTTGTGTTTGGTTAAATTGACTAAATATAACAACAATAACCACCTAACGAACAAAACTTACCCTGAGTTTTCCAAGAGTAATTTTGAGGTTACTTCCATCGAGATTTGCTAGACTTGCTTTTTTTCTGTTGTATTTTGAATATTCTGCGTTTTTAAATATCGAGCCAAACTCTGTTTGTAGTTAAATGTTTTTTTTTTTACAAATATTACAACAAATGGTCGAAGATGAATTAGTCTTTTTATAGCGGAAAGGCACTAAATCCAACAATTTTTTGCATGAAATGTAATCACATGTCTCCTTAAATTTGGGAATGTGCTGAAATCACTTTCACATTAAGTTTGCACTTATATATCATGATAACGTAATAATTTTAACAAATTGCACTAATAAAATAATCATCATTACTTGAATTTTGTTCGGTTTCAATCGAGCAATTGCTCATCTCTGCTAAGATCATGATTTTCTTACTCTATGTAGAAAGCAGGAGTAAGAAAGAGCAAGCAAGTATTGTTGGTAATTTTCTCAGTTGGGTTGTGTTTAGCGTTTTGTGTGGTTAACGTAAATAAACAAAGTGCAAAATATTTAGAGCACAAAAAAATTATTATTGAATAATATATTTTTAGTTTTACTTATATTTTATTTTAATTCTATAGCTTATATTTAAATGATCTGCTAATGAATAATTTTTGTGAACATTTTCATCTTTATTGCTACTGTCCGACGACATATACTACATATCATTGTTATCATTTATTATTTCGTTTTCTGTCAAAAGATTTAGGATTTTCAAACATTTGTTTCTTTACGATAGCTCTAAAAGTTTTGATAAGTTCCCTGCACTACACAAAAAATACTTTCATTTGTATACTGGGAGAGTAACGTCTTCGGCCATTAGTACGTGCACAGCTTTGTCGTCTCGCGGGTTTAATACGAGTTCTTCTTCATTGACCATCATCACTCCCTTCTTTAGGTCAAGTTTAAAACCGTGCCTTGTCATTACGTCCATACCGAGTATTAATTCATCTTCAACATCAG
The DNA here is from genome assembly GCA_951394225.1 of Harpalus rufipes. Lineage (NCBI taxonomy): Eukaryota > Metazoa > Arthropoda > Insecta > Coleoptera > Carabidae > Harpalus > Harpalus rufipes. The sequence goes on along the minus strand of OX596276.1, from coordinate 46,613,039 downwards.
CTATCAGCGCACGATGTTTAAAGGAGTTCTACGGCTACGTCGGCTTTAATTCTTGCAGGCTTTCTTTTGAATTCTGATACTTGTTCCTCAGCTGCGTCTGGTATACCTGCTCCAGATGCGCATTCGCATTGCCATATCGCATATCCAACCGCTTGACTAGTTGGTCGTAGTCCTCTTGTTCTTCTTCCTTCAGCGTTTGCAAGATGTCGATAGCATCTCCACGCAACGAGATAATCAACGCAGTGGCCTTCTCCGTGGACGTTCCAGTTATGTGCTTTCGCAGCCGCTTCAAATTGTTTTAAATAATTCGACCACGAAGATTTTCCATCATATTCCTGTGTTTTTATGTGCATTGTTGAAGTAGTATTAGGTTTTACTACTTTCCTTCTTTCTATTGGATCTGCCTTGCTTACTTCGGAATTTGACATTGACGACGATGTAATTCTTGTGACTTATCTTGCAATTCTGCGATCTTCTTGTCGTGCTCATTTTTAAATTTCTTCAGGTCTTCTTCAGTTTTTCTAGAATTTTCCTCTAATTTTTGTTCTAAACTTCTAGATTTTTTTCCAATTTTGTTCTAATGTTCGCTCCAAAATTCTAGAACTTTCTTCCAATTTTTGTTCTAGTGTTTCGGTCAATTCTCCTTTTATTGTTCGAGAATTTTCTTCTAATTTATTTTCTAATGTTCTAGAATTTTCTTCTAATTTATTTTCTAATGTTCTAGAAATTTCTGCCATTTCCTGTTTTAGTTTATCAATGTCGGACGGGTCAAATAAGTAATCGTCGGGATTTTCAACAGAATCGATCGAACTGACCTTTCCTGCTGTTTCCAAATCCCTTTCTTCCAGTTCTTTCTTGAGGTCATTTACTTTTAATTCACTTAATTTTAATTGTTTAGTCGCTATTTTATTTATTTTTATTTACACTGCAGAGTTTATTAACAACCCCACACCTGACACCAATTGGTACGTTTTTATTTATATGGGTGAAGTGTAAAAATCAAAGAAATATTATTAATTAAAATAATACGTTTATTAACCGATAAATAATTAGGATAAATATTAAAAAGATAATAAATAGTAATTAACGTATCAAGGGATTATAAGGACAATAACGCCTGAGGTCAACAGCGTGCTTTCCGAGGGCCTCCGGCCCGAGGTGTGTACGTTGACCGAAGGCATTATTGTCCGTTTAACGCCCGTGGTACGTTCAACGGTCAATGTCCGACCGATATATTATTTTATTAAAGGTTTTTTCTATTTTTGTCCTATCATTGTGATTTTTGTTACAGATATTAATCTATTTGCTTGTGCAAACGCTGTAATTAGGTAACGCGATATTCTTATTTGTATACAATACCGATTTGTTTATTTCAATATTTCTATCTGTCATAAAATTGCGAAAGAATTCTTGTTTAGTGGCTGGCGTGAAATCAAATACTAGTACCAACACCAACACCTCGACCACCACTGTAAACAAATTGACTGTTCAGATAACGTCACTACGAATACTAAACAACATGCTAACCTAGAATTGTTTGTCGATTTGAAAATTGCATTTTTCATATAAATAAGTAATCCTACTATAATATTCGTAATAACCTTGTATTCTAAATTAACAAAAAAATAAAGAATATTATTTACGTTGATTTCGTTAGTTATTGATTTGTATTATTTATAATATGGGGATTGTAAATTAGCATATGACATCTGGTGCTATTTTGCGGAACTATCGTTGATAATGTTATGTGACATTAGTTTGGTTAGGTTATATATAAACATAAATCTGATCCATTATATTTATATTACTTACTTTTAAACACAGTACTTCTTAATAATACACATTTAAGTATAAAATAAATTATGAAATGCCAATTATCAACGTTAGATTCTTTTAAAGCCGTTTTGGCGCTCCAATCTTATTTTCAATCCCCAGAGTTTCTGTATTCTATACCCAATAGCAACAACGTCAAATTTATAACACACCCTAGGGTGTTATTTGGTATATAACAACCATGAAAACAGGGTTGTTATGATAACAATAACGTAACGGTCGGACATTAAATAACTAACACTATGATTAAATAATTATAAACACTAATTTTATATTAAACTCGTAGACTGTTTATTTATATCACCAACTTCATTGCTCGTTGCTGCTATATATCAGACTGTTTTTGCTGGCTTTGGTGACGGGTTTATATAGCGCGATATCCTTCTCGAACTTTCCGACGCCACAATGATATTGATACAAAAGATTCAGGTCACCGGTGTAATTAACACGTCTAGGCGTATGGGTTTTTCCGCCGCCAGGGATTACGTCATCGCTCGAGAATATTCTACCAGTAGCGGAGCTCGTATACTCTTAAGTCAGGGGCACACGTTACAATATAAAAATATCAACCCTGCACCTAGGCTATAAATGTCTAAGCCGCTTACATTTAGATTAAACAAAACGCTTTGGGAAATGATAATTATTTATAAACAGAATTTTGACTAACAAAGACAACAAAGTTGAAATATTGTATCTATGAAATTATAATTTAGAGGAGTTTATTTATTTGTTATTGCACCTGTTTTCATCTTGTCACATAACAATCTGAATTTTTTTTCGGAAAAAAATTATCACATGATATTATGATAAATAAAATATTTACCGCAAAATCTATTTCTGTAATTGATGGCGTATAAATCAACGCCTACGGCTCGTAACACTTAGTGATTGTGTATATAACAAATAGACATCCTACATATTATACAGTGTAAATTTGAGCTGGGAGCTGTTATTTGTTAATGAAAAAAAAAGTATTTACCGCCGAAGCTATTTCTGCAGTTCATGGCTTATAAATCAAATCCTAGGGATCATAACACTTAGTGGTTGTGTATATAACAAGTAGACACCCTTCCTATTATACTGTGTAAATTTAAACTGGGAGCTATTATTTATTCATGAAAAAATATAATAATGTAACCAATAGGTATACTTCCTATTATACAGTGAAAATTTGAACTGCGAGAAATTACTTATTTATGAAAAAAATAATTACCGCGAAAGCTATTTTTCCTTGTATATCGCCATAGTCCATTAATTACCGCGAAAGTTATTTTTGCAGTTGATTACTTATAAGTCAACCCCTAGGCACGTAATACTTCGTGATTGTGCATGTAAATACAGACGTCCCCAATCTTACTAATTTTTAAAAATATAAACTCGGACAAGCACTCTTTACAAGGAATATCATTTAATTGTTAATGTTATCAATACTACTTTCTGTTCGAGGATATTGGGACTTTTCACACAGGTATGTATACATATAAGGTATGACGAAAAACCTCATATACACCTCGAGTATAGTGCAATTTTTTGGTCTCAAATGTCTGCAGCACCTAGTCTTTTCCGGCCTTGGTTGTAAAGAGCATTGTGTACACTTTGCTCTAGTACTGCGCTCATCCGTGAGGTACGAGAGGGGTAGACCGCGTGGACATAATAGGCGTGGCCTATTATGGAAAACAAATAAACAGTATAGTCAAATATTCAGTGGCGGATTTACGCATAGGCACAGTAGGCACGTGCCTACGGCGGCAAATTTTCGGGGGCGGCAAATTTTCAGAGCGGCAAATTTTTTAATTATCAAGGTTAATCCGTCGATAGTCATAATTTGAAATGTGACTAGAATTAGTATATAATATTCACTACAAATCGTAAAATTTGAATGTAAATTATAAGTCATAGGTAACCACATTGAAATAACGACGATAATTGAATTTAAAGTTGACACTGAAATGCAGTGCTTTTGATGGAGCTTAACAGTAGTTTCATTGAACAAGTAGAAATTATTATCATTAAAACTTAACACATGTTTGAAAATGAATATGTTATTCTCTGATATTTGAGATATTTATAAAAAAAATAAAAACTATGAAACACCACAATCATTATTGAGAAATCGCACGTAAAATGTTGCAGTCTCAAGAAAAATTATATTTTTGACGTATCACGCACATGCGCAGTAAAGTTACAATCAGCTATTTCAGTGTAAGATTTAATTCACACACGATCAGAAAAATGATTACTAATTTATTTTACCCGAAATATGTAAATGTGTAACATTAAATTGTAGACAATTAAACTTTTCTTTCGGCCTTATTTTAAAAAAGAAATGGAAATTACGAATCTACAGATAATGAAGTAGGACTTAATGAAAGGGAAAATTTCCGAATTAATACTTTTCTGGTCATTATAGACATAGACACATTAATTGCTGAACTGTATAAAAGAACAAAAAAGCATATGTAGATGTAAATGAAAAATTTCAAACTAATAAAAATTGAAAAATTATCATTTCTCGATTTAGAGAAAGCAGGAGAGAATTTGCGTTTGCTATTTCCTGAAGATCTACATGAAACATTTGTTTTACAATTAAGACATTTGAGATCGCATTTGGCAAATATAGATACAAACAACAAACCCTTTTACATTATGTCAGTGGTTGCGAGAAGATTTGCAGTGCATTTATCCAAACATCGGCAGTGCTCTTAGAATGTTTAAGCTCCCTTCCCACGGCCCGTTATATTGCGGGCCGCGTCGGGCCAGCTCGCACCAACACGCCGTGGGAAGGGTACCATCCGTGGCGGCGCGGCCTGACCTGTGCGGGCGCGCCCGATCCGCTGGAAGTCGGTAATTTCAAAGGCGCGAACCGGCGCGACGCGAGCGCGCGCGTGGCGGCCCGTGATGGCGCGGATTGTTGCTGGTGAGCGTGTCATTTCTTGTTCATTTCATTTCATTCGTACCTTCGTTCAGTAAATGGTGTCCACTGAATAATACAAAAGCGGCTGCAGCAACAGCAATGCTTTCTTCTCGCGACATTTTGGAATAGTTCTTCAAACCAAACTAAGCATCATGCCTCGGGCCCACACGCGCCATGGGAAGAGTTCGGCGCGGGCTCGCCTGCGGCGCGTGCTCGCCCGCACAAATCGACGCGGCGCGGCGCGGCCCGTGAAATCACACGCCGTGGGAAGCACCCCTCGTGCGTATGTTGAACGGCGCTCTCAATCACCACTACAATCATATCGTAGTCCTCGCTCATTCGCGAATTAGGCATTCCCAATTGAGACAATTTAATAAATATAAAACGATTTGTTTCGGCTCTCGCTTGAGTTATAATCATACTGTTTTCCTATATCGTTATTCAAGCTTTATGCATTACGTTACTTGTTACTTATCTTTCGCCAAGTGTTTTGAATATACTCTTATTGTTCCAAGCTTTATTTATTCAGCGATTCCTTTCTCCCAATACGACCTATCGTAGCGGCATTTTCGAAGTTGCATACCGTTCATCATTGATGTTATTTAACCAACTTCGTGGCGCCCATTTACCGATTAAAAAGTATTTGGACCAGCCCGTCTCCGGCTGTAGCTGCTGGCCGTACAACCAACGAACTAAGGAGACGTATTGATATACAAATTGAGATAATACTTAATACTATTTATATCTCGATTTGACACGTAATACATTTTTCGAAAAAAATGTATTAATGGACAGAAAATGTGTAGGTCCTTAATTATTTAAATATTTATCTAGTATCCTGGAAAACAATATTTTTGTCTTGTCATTCATTCGGCTTTGACAATTAACTTGTCATACTTCATTCTACGTCTTTGTCACAATCTTTCATTTTTCTGTAAATTCCACAAGTATACTAATTACATTACAAAAATTATATAATAATAATCAATATGGCGTACCCACCAGCATTAAGAAGAGGATGCGTGAGGTAAATAAACAGATGTGCAATACTAATTTGCTTACATACTTATATCTTATTTATTATAGATATAATTTATAAATTTAAATTTATAGTTTTTAATTTAATATAATTTATCAACTATACTTTCGGTTTATAACGAATTTTATAACTACAAATCTGTTCAATTAAATTTCATATGTCATATGCTTTAAATGTCACTATAAGCTGCCAAACCTCAATTTTGACATATCGTAAAACACGTAAAAAAAATTCAATAAAAATTGTCATTGCATTTGATTTCCTTTGTACAAACGTTTGGATATCTTCGAAAAAATTTAATCGTTCGACAGAACTGAACATATTAACATTTTTAAAAATATAAAGTGGTGTGGAATATAATTTATGTTTTTTTAAATCTATTTTTTGAGATAAGAGAGACATAATATGTTTCTACATATTTCAATTTTGCAATACAATTTTTTTAATTTAATTAATTATTAACCAATTGAGCTGGATTCACATGGACCGTTACAACCGTTAATTTTGCTGCCGTAACGGCTGTCATAACAACTACCTACTATGTTCATATGCTCCGTCATAAATATCTATGCGCAGAGCTCCAAATTTAAAAAGCGAAATATTACTAAAACATATGTTTTGACCTTAGTGATGCCGGTTGTCATAATCTATAATAAGTTTAATTTCGCCGGTTTCGCCATGGACAACTTTTTTGAACTCTTAATTGGCGAAGTAGTAAAAACCCCAAAAAGAAACCTAAAGAAATAAAATACAATAGATTTTATGCCAAACTAGTTTGAGTTGGTATTATTGAAATGTATGATCTGATCTTACGGCGGTAACGGCTCGTCAACGCCGTCAAAAATAGAAATATTTCAACGGCTGCCGTTAACGTTTGTAGCGAGACCGTTCGTACCGTATGATTTCAACCAATCACAACACAGAACGGTGTAAACGGTGAGCAATTTGACGGTGATAACGGTACATGTGAATCGAGTTTTAGTATACAACATATATTTCATATTCGTGCAACATTTATTTTAATTTTATTTACTTAGGTATATTTAACTTCATTTTCTCTAAGATGTTCACACAATTTTATTTTTGTGTATATACTGAAATGGTCATTCGCACATTATCTCTGGCTATTTCGTTTTTGTACTTTTTATATTTTTTATTATAACTAAATTCATTAACTTTATCAGCACGCGGTTTACTTAAAATGTTATAATAGCTGAACTGTCATTTTATTTTTCGTGCATGCGCATTAGTCTTATTCACTACATTTTTATACTCTGTTCGCTGAAACGAGGGAATGTGGAATTAATTCTTGAACAGAAACAAGTTATTCTATTGGTTTGGTTCCAAAATTATTATCTTTTGACCAATAGAATGACTTGTCTCTGTTACAGAATTAGCTCCACATTCTCTTCTTTCGGGCAAACGGACCATAGTGAAAATGTAGTGAAAAGTTAAAAGTTGGCTAACTTTGAAATTTATTAATGTAATGAAAATGTGTTAAAATGTATAATGTGCTTGTATGAACATGTCCAGTGATTTTCATTATTTTAACTTTTTAGAATTAAAATGTAGTGAAAATGAAATTAAAATGAATGTTGCATGAATCCACCTTTACTCTCATTGAATAAATATTTCAGAACCTGTGATGGAGTGCCAAATTATTCAATGATGGCTCAGTATGGCTCGCTTGTAGGTAATATAAAATAATATATTCACGTTATTTTGCACAATGCGGATTGGTGCGAACCCAAAATCATTATAGGAATAATCAACTTTGTCCACACATTTCGTCTTAAAACTACTTTCTTATCATTCACTCCACAATCATAATTGCTTTCAAACAAGCTATTCTATTCCTTCCATTAAAAAATTACTTCTCGTTCTTCGTAATATATTATTTATGACATATGTACTTACATCAGGACAAGCTCGACGGGTGTTCGTACTATTCCCTCGAACAAGGCGTGAAGAATTTGGAAGCGCCTGTGAGTCAAAACGGGGGTAAAAATATTTTAAAATGTTTCATTTACATAGATATATAAGAGCGCATCGAGAATCTTAATACACTATGGAAGTAGGAAAAATATGGAGAGTTATCCATAGTTGGTTGTGCCAATTTGCTTTCGCAATCGTTCAGAAAATGAGCTGTTTCTGATCACTTTTTAGACCGGAAAATCTTTCTTTACTGACTCGGCAAATTGTATATACTCGACTTGGTTTAAGATTGCAGTGGTGGGCGGTGTTTGATGAGATCAGTTTACGCGTCAACATTTTGACAGTAAATACGAATCGTGTTATTTCGGTAAGGTAATATTCGAGATATTAATATTACAATAACTTAAAAGATCTTCAGACACACAATTTTGAAATGTAGCATCATTAAAATCACCGATTCGACGACCGCTTCGATCAGATATGCGAAACTGTATAAAATATAAAATATTTTTGACATTTATTGACAGGTTGACTGGTTATATGTCTTTTGTATTTATACTAACTTTTTACGTTATACTATACTTCATTTCACGTAAGAAAATAGCGTTGATATATGCTGGACATACTACTTTACATGCAGCTTTATTTCTTTTCTGGTGAGGCACTGTCTCACCTACCTACCTTGACAAGCCGCCACTTCTGGACAGCGTAGCCGTAATGTAACGTGCTATAACATAACGTAAATAATAAAACAATGCAAACGTATGTGACAATTTATACACACGTAAGCCGTAACGTGAGGTACCGTGCCGTAACGTGTCAAGAACCCAAAGATTGCCAACTTTTAATGCTGGATTTATACAATCTATAGCGCAGGGTAGTAATAATTTTCGTAATATCGCAACGTACCGTATCGTGCCGTAACATAGAAAGATAAAAGTTTGTGATCTTTGATGCTGGACTTATACACCGTAAGCCGTAACATAATGTAATGTGCTGTAACGTAACGTAAAGAATAAAATAATGCAAACCTATGTGAAAATTTATACAGACGTAAGCCGTAACGTGACGTACAGTGCCGTAACGTGTCAAAAACCCAAAGATTGCCAACTTTCTTTCTATGGTACGGCACGTTACGATATGTTGCGATATTACGAAAATTATTATTGCCCTACCCTATGCTATAGTCTTTTTTTGTGTGGCTAATATGTGTCAAAGTTTGGCTAATATATTAAAAGGAAATAAATGCAAAGAATACTGCATTACGAATAGTCTTGTTTTGTGTGACTATGACTGACATGAGTGACATGTGTTAAGTGTCAAAGTTTAGATCATTATATTAAATGGAAATGATGGAAATATAATGAAATATAGTGTACTACGAATAAAAGAACCTGTTAAATACAAATTTGACGTACACTTGTATCGACAGAGTATGAGAGCATACTTTTTACGAAAATGTACCGTAAAAGTTCTGTATAAAATAGCTTAGTAAAATCACGCGTTACGATACTTCACAATACGCTACGGCACGGTGCGTTACGTTACAGCTTACGCTGTATAAATCCACCATGAGTTTTTGACACTTTATACGGCTTACGTCTGTATAAATTGTTACATATGTTTGCACTGTTTTATTCTTTACGTTACGTTATGGTTTACGCTATATAAATCCAGCGTATCTTTCTACGTTAAGGCACGTTACGGTACGTTACGATATTACGAAAATTATTACTGCCCCGCGCTATAGTCTGTTTTTGTGTGGCTAATATGTGCCAAAGTTTAGCTAATATAATAGCGCAGGGTAGTAATAATTTTCGTAATATCACAACGTACCGTAACGTGCCGTAACGTAGAAATATAAAAGTTGGCGATCTTTTTGGGTTTTTAACACGTTAGCGCACGGTACGGCTTACGTCTGTAGAAATTGCCACATAAGTTTGCATTGTTTTATTCTTTACGTAACGTGCTGTAACGTAACGTAAAGAATAAAACAATGCAAACATATGTGACAATTTAAACAGACGTAAGCCGTAATGTGACGTACCGTGCCGTAACGTGACAAAAACGCATGCTAGCTTTATATGCTGAATTTATACAGCGTAAGCAGTAACGTGCAGTAACGTGTCAAAAACCCTAAGATCGCCTACTTTTATCTTTCTAAAGGGTTTTTCATTATGAGCGACGCATTTTGTTTTTTACACTTCTCAACCTTATCAAATATTAGTGAAGTTGGCTTCCCAATTCTTTCACATTTTGAAACGTTAGTCTATGCCATTTAATCATGGAGAGATACACGTGTCAACAACGTTTGCAAATAATTGAACTTTTTTATCAAAATTCGAGTTATCTCACGCAACGGTGCTCGCGAATGGCCGCCTCGTTCGTGCGATTTAACCCCTGTCCCCCTGTAGACTTTGTTCTTTGGGGTTACCTTAACTCGGTGGTCTATGCCAACAAACCAGCAACGTTAGAAGAGCTGCAGGCTAACATCGAACGCGAAATTCCTGGTATTTCGGCCGATTTGTGTGCTCGAGTCATGGAAAATTGGGTCCAGCGGATTCATTCGTGCCAGCGCTTCCGCGGAGGACATTTAAACGATGTCGTATTCCATAAATAATGGCATCGATTGTACTTTCATTTGAAATAAAAATCATTTTAATAACTAACCCACAAGTCTTTTAATTGAAAAAACAAAATGCATCTTAATGAAAAACCCTTTACGTTACGGTACGTTGCAATATTCCGAAAATTATTAATGCCCTTGCGCTATAGTCTGTTTTTGTGTGGCTAATATGTGTCAAAGTTTAGCAAATATATTAAATGGAAATAAATATAAAAAATCTGTTGTGGCCAGCATAATACCTCTCGCCACTTCCTTTTTTGGTTACATAAGTAATGGCGCCGAGTAATAGTAGTGGTATATCTGAGTGCAGCATTTGTAGCAAAAAAATATCAAGATACGATGACAAAATAGTGTGTAGTGATGTGAGTCATAGATATTTTCATATTCAGTGTGTTGGTATAACAATCGAACAAATGAGAAAAAACGAAGAAGAAAAATCTTGGATTTGTGTAGATTGTACATCGCACTCGCAAAATTCGCCCTTGAACGTAAGTCAAGTCGATTTAAATGAAAAAATCAAATTAGAAAACATTTATTTGAAACGTGAGATTGAAATTGTACAAAAACTCATTATTGAAATGGAAAAAGTTAATGATTTACAAACATTTAAAATTGAAGAACTAGAATCAAAGTTAAAAATAAATGATTCTCCAAGAATTGAAGTAAACAACATTACCGCGACATCTAACCCCAATCGTGCTAAAACTTATTGTTCGATATGTACGAATTCTGCAGAAAGAAAATTGGTTGTTAAGCCAAACAATAATAAACAAACTTCGACAGCTACTAGACAACAGGTTGTGAAGTCGATTGACCCTATAAACCTATCTCAGTCTGTCAACAGAATAAAACATTCAAAACAAGGAGGAATTATCATAAACTGCAACAATGAAGATACGTTAAATAAATTAAAAACAAATTTAAATCAGACAAAAGAAAACTACAATGTCTACGAACCAAAAAAAAAAACTCCACGTCTTATAATATTTTGAGTAAATAAAAAACGAGTCAACAGACACCGTTAAATTAATAGATAATATTATAAAACAAAATAATATAGATGAAAAATATGCAAGACGTAAAAATTGTTAAAATTAATACACGTGAAAATTCAAAAACAGCAAATGTAATTATTCAAGTTAGTCCATTAGCATTAGTAAGAAATATGTTATTGAAATACGATTCAGTGTATTTAAATTGGAGTAGTTATAAATGCGATGAGTATTTCTCTGTAATACGGTGTTATCGCTGTTCCGTGTTTGGACACTTAGCTAAAGACAGCAAGCAAGACAAACCAACATGTACCAATTGTATGGGTGATAATGAAAATAAAGATTGTAAGAATAATACAACTAAATGCATAAATTGTACTAATTCTAATACTAGAAATAAAACTAAATATGATACTAATCATCCAGATACCAGCAGAACATGTGAAATTTATAAAAAATAGTCGAATATATACGATCCAAAACAGAATATGACATATAGCAATTAATGAATAATATGTCTCATCCAGAAAAATCGAAATATTTAAAAATAATGCACCAAAACATGCAATCCATCCGGAATAAAATAGATATGCTAGAAACCTTCATTTCCTTGCATGATATTGACATTCTCTGCGTCTCCGAACATTGGTTAACAGAAGATGAAATGAAAAACATAGTAATTAATAATAGATTAAATAGAATTATCAAGTATAATAATAACACTAAATAACAGCAACTCCACAAGTCTAGATAACATGTCAAATGTTCTCATTAAATGCATTAAAAATTACATTCTATCTCCTTTGAAAGTAATTATAAATTGCCCATTAGAAACAGGACATTTTCCTACTAATCTAAAATAATCTAAAGTTGTTCCACTTTAATGGAGAAAAAAATTCCGTTGCAAATTATAGACCATTAACTTTGGTATCGCCGTTACATAAAATATTTGAAAAAGTAATGCATATAAGAATTCAATCATTTATTGATAAACATAAAATTTTAATTAAGGAGCAACATGGCTTTCAAAAGGGACTCGATTGTATTTCTGCTTTGGCAGAATTAACAGAAACAATATACTCGATGATAGACAAGAAACAAACAATTGTTGGTACTTTCATTGATTTATCTAAAGCTTTTGACTGCATAGATCATGATATATTATTAAACAAATGTGAAAAGTATGGTCTTCGTGGTACTTGCCACAATTGGCTTCAATCCTTTTTACACAATCGCAAACAAGTAGTTCAGATTAATTCAGATTAATTCAGTACAATCCACAGAATGTATTAACAAAATTGGAGTACCACAAGGATCAATACTTAGACCTTTACTGTTTTTATTACATATAAATGATATTAAAAACTGTGGAATTAAAAAAAAAATCTGGATAGCAGTCAAAAACAAATTTTTATTTTTCGGCCTCTACAAGTTTCGGCACCGAAGAAGGCACATGCGGTGCCGAAATTTTTTTTAATTCCACATCATCCCCATTCAGTCACGAAGTTTTCCAGCCAATTAAAAACTGTATTACAAGTGGCCGCTTTGTCCTTTACGCAGATGATTTATCGCAACTTAATTTCGACTTGTCTCTTCCTCTCGCTATTCACCAAGCAAATGATACCATTCTTAATATTACCGAATGGTTAAGTAGAAATAAACTCATACTCAATAATGAAAAATCTCATGTAATGAAATTTTGTAATAGGCCAGACAATAGTGCAAGTATTCTGATAAGTGTAATGGAAAATCCCTACAACAAGCTAAATGTACAAAATTATTGGGTATAAAGATTGATGAATCCGTTACTTATAACGCACATATTGAATACATATGTACTAAACTCAGTACAGTATGTTATGCCATAAAACGCCTAACGGATATTGTTAACACACATACAGTGAAATCTTATTTTTACGCTAATTTTTATTCTTTAATTAATTACGGCATTATCTATTTGGGTTCAGCCACAGACGCTTCTAGAGTGTATATAACACAGAAAAGAGCGCTGCGTTATATGTCAGGTCTATCATGGTGTGACAGTTGCAGAAACGCTTTTGTTGAACAAAATATATTAACTTTTCCATGTGTGTATATATACAATGTTCTAATTTTTGTAAAGAAAAATTTCAACAATTTCAGTAAACACTCAGACTATCACACATACAACACACGTAATAAAAATGAATTACTATTAGAACACCATAGATCAACTATGTTTGAAAAAAACATTTATTACATGGGAGCAATTTTTCACAATAAGTTACCTAAAGTCATCAAAGCAATTCCACAAATAAAAGAATAAAAAAAAAATATTGAAAATTTACCTTATTAATAAATGTTTTTATTCAACAGAAGAATATATGAATGATTATTTAATTATGACTATTTCCATATCATGTAATGATCACAAGGAATAAATAAATAGTATTATTCGGCGCGAACAGTTATGTTACATTGTTGGCCTTGACAAGCAGGGGGCCCGTTTCAGAATGATAATTAGTAATTATGTACATAGATGTCAAATCAGATTTTTTAAATTCACGTAGTTAATTTGTCATCAGGAGTGTGGAATTTACTCTAGAATAAATTTTAAAAAATCTGATGTGGACACCACACGACTTCCTTGTACGATTATTAAACTATACATATTTTTTTAATAAATAAATTACAAAATATTAATTTTAACTTCAAAACAGTAAGATATATAGCGACCATAATCTAACCCGGTTCTTTTTAAAGAGAGTTTGATTACAACAAAGAAATATTTGATTACAACAATGAATAGGACTAATTTCACAATAAAAATATATTTGTTATTGTACGAATCATAAAATTGCACGTATTTAACGTAATTTGACATGAACTTTTTTTTATTTTTTTGTCCTAATCCATAGCAAGCTTTATTACAAGAAAATAATTTTTAAATTTACATATCTCGCTTATTCAAAGGGCTAATTTAATAATACTTGATGTGCTAGACGCAGAAATTAATTCTCTAAAACTTTTATTTGAAGCATTTATTTCTAAAATCAAAATAAAATCATTTTAATCAAGAAAAACTGTTAACAACTTCAAGTAATGTACCACTTCCGGTTAGCCTATTTTAACCAAAATGTATTATGTTATTTCGATTGACATAAAAGTCTTGTTTACCAAATTTGAAAAGTTTTGGATTATATTTTAAAAGAGTTTTTCATTAAAATCTATTATAGGCTTCATGTAAAGTACCACTTCTGGAAATTGTGTAATAACCAGAAAGGGAGGTGCACAACTAGATGTTATAGGAGTCCTAAATACAAAATTTCAACTTTCTACGGCTTACCGTTTTTGAGTTATGCGAGATACCTAAGTACGTACGTACAGACGTCACGACGAAATTAGTCAAAATGGATTCAGGGATGATCAAAATGGATATTTCCGATGAAATCTGAAAACCGAAATTTTTCGCGATTACAATACTTCCTTTACTTACGTACAAGGAAGTAAAAAAATAATATTTAGTTGATTTTTATAAGAATCTGCTACTTTCGGTTGTCCAATTATTAACAAAACCTTTTCAGCTCTTCCCAGTAATGTCCAATTGAGAAATACGTAGTTAAACAGATATTAAGTATTATAGTTTTTGAGAAATCGTCCTTCCAACCGACCCCCATACATACATACATACACATACATGCATACATGTACACACATACATCCACACACACACATACATCCACGCACACACATACATCCACACACACACACATACACACACACACACACACACACATACATCCACACACACACATACATCCACGCACACACACACACACACACACACACACACACACACACACACACACACACACACACACACATACCAGACATCATCGTAAAAATATCAAAATTGGACTGTAGGGACCTTAAAACGTGCTTAATCATTAATATCTGGATATGCGATTTTTAGCATGAATCCAATACCTTTCAGCGAGAGGTAAAAAGGGAAGTTACTTTAAATGTCAGTCAGAAATTCACTGCTTCTTTAACAAATCTACTTTTTTCTGTACTCACGTGGTTAATTTGTCACCAGGAGTGTGGAATTTACTTGTCTATGAAAATAAACCATATGCAATTGGAAAATCACAAAATTTAAAACGAAAAATTAAGTTATTTAACATTTATGTACATAAGTACTAGCTATCATTCTGACATGGGCCCCCATATCTGCTTGTCAAGGTCAACAAAGTCACATGACTGCTCGCGCCCTAATGTATTTAACATTTCTTGTGTACCTACACTCTACACCAAAAATTCTACTTATATCTATTCTTTATTTTTTTTATTTTTAAATTTAAATTCATTCTATGAAGAAATTTTGTCCTACTCTTCTAATTTTTCGAGATGTTTCCAATTCATTGTCGGGAGTAACAGTATTTCTGAAGGGTATGTGTAATATACCTATAATATTAAATATTTAACTATTAATATATTAAGAAATAATATAATGTATATGTATTTCCCAGAAAAAGTCTTCAGTAATGTCTCCGGATTTCTGACACTGACATTTATCTGTCTGTTACAAACATTTTAAATTTTCAACTATTTTCCATGGCATTCTTTCGGCTGTAAAATTTATTACAACAGATTATTTTATATATTATATTTCTTTTATTTCTAATTCTATAGAATAAACTGAATATATAATAAAATATTTAAATGTATCAGATAGAGAATTTAATTTTCTTTAATATTACTAAGAAAAATTTTCAAAAAATAATATTTAGATTTTTTTTTTCACGAATCTTTTACTTCCGGTTGTCCAATTGATACCAAAACCATTGATTATATATACTAACGTTTATTTAGAATGTCTTCTAGAATACATTGTAAAAGTTTGTCGGTTTCCTCAAGGGATACTCTGTATATTATACATAATATTTATGTAGTTCAAACTTCAGCCTAAGATCCATGGACCTCGCTGGGATTTAAACTCTGGATCATTTAATAAGTAATAAGATATTACTTATTAAATGCTCAGGATCTTCCCATATCTAATGGAACGCTCTAACCAACTGAGCCACGAGTTTCCATTGAAGGCAATGAATCTTTTACACGTCGCATGTTAGTAGTGACAAAGGACGATCTCCAATTTATGAAGTATACATACCCGCACAACAAAGCGACAACACCCTTCGTGGCGAATGGGCACCACAATATGGATCCAAATCCTAGCGAGGTGCATGAGTTTTTCACAAATTCTTTTTCGATATTTACGCTACGGTAATTAAGTTACAGAAATTCCTTTCGTGTTATAATACTGTCAGTTTTGACGTCAAATCCCCCTAACCCCCCTAACGATTTTAACCACATGTTTACACTTGATGATGTGCGTATGAACCAATGGAAACCTTTTTATTGCTGTAATACATTTTTTTTCTGTTATCAGAATGTATGTATTTTATGTAGATATTTCTTCCTTGTTGTTTTGATTTCAATAAATAGTTTTTTTTTCACGTCACTAAGGGTCTATAATATTTGCCACTGAAATGAATGAAATACATTTTCTTTTAGACACTACGATAAACGACTCAGTAAATGTAGTCGCCAATTCGTTATACCCCATCCCTTATACATTTCGCATCCCAGCTCCGTCCTTGCAGATGTGCAAACGTCAAGCTCTGTCACATACAGCTAGGGCACCACCTTTTTGTCTCCAGCTGGATCATACTTTAGCTGTATTATGGTGTTTATTCCGCAAGAAAGCAAACAAACCGGGAGCCGACGAATGTGAACTTGGAGTGGGTCAACTGCAATGGGCATTATATTTCCTCAAGGGTATTAAGGTAAGGGCATAGACGCCAATTTTGAAAAAAAATTGTCCAGTGCACTTATCGAACTAAAAGTTAAGATTATACATATACAGAATAGTGACCGGCATAGCCGAACGTAGAAATTTAACAATTCCTGCTTCTCTAATTATGTTAGAAAAAAGCTTCAAATAAAAGTTGTAGAGCATTTGATTCAATAAACAAATTAAATTTACATGCATTATAACGGCAGAAATTAGGTTAGAAAATGTCGAAAATCACCTCAGAAATAGCGATGAACAGGGAGAAATAAGACAAAATAATTAACAAATGTATAAATTTTGTTTCAATGCCATTTTTTGGGGTGATTTTCGACATTTTCATATCTGATTTTTGCCATTACAAAGCAAGCAATATTAATTTTTTCTAACTTCTGCTCCGAAAATACAATTTTCTGGTTTGTTTTTCATGCTGAAAGCGACTCTTTGAGCACTAGGGTTTAGAGGTGGGCGCGTGAGTTACTTTTTGTTCACGGTCACGCACGTTCATGAAACTAAAATTTAATCACGGCCAATGACGCACGACTTTTTATGTTTGATTCACGGTCACACGCTCAAGAATTTATTTTGGCACTTATGCCCGATCACGCCCGGCGGGTCACGGTCGTGCCATGTAATTGTTTCTACATTTAAAATATGTATATCTTTAATGAAATCGAAGCTAGCTATGCATACAATTATGGGTACTAGAAAATTATTTTTAAGAAAAAATCACATATTTCGACATGCTAATAATAATATTATAACGTAAAATATGGATATTAAAACTACAACTTTTTTAGATAAAAAATAGAAGAAATCATATTGCTCACGCCCAAAAATAAATTGCAATCACGTGCGATTACTCATGATTTATTTTTAGGCCCTCACGCTCACGCCTAATAACGAAGCAAAATTTAAAATATAATCACGATCACGCGGGTTACGTCGTGACCCATGCATGCTTCGATATCCTAGCAATAAATTTTACTTCTGAATGTTGTACATAATGGCTGGTAACACAAAGCTTTGTCTTAAGTAAAACGCTGTTTTAAGAAATATCAAATTTAAATTTCTATATTTAATTTGACCGTTATGTTTAAAGAACGATTTTTTAATATTTGTTTGGTTCTGCTTTAAAATCATATTTTGATAAATTTGATATTATTTATTATTATTATTAAATAACGAATTTTGATATTTCTTAAAACAAGGCTTATATATCAGCCATTATTTGTTGTTATATATACGCATCACAAATACAAAAATTGATAATAAATGTCAGATTATTAAAAAAAAAATCTTAATTTCCTTATTTTTCTACGGACACAAACGATTGTAGCCTTCGTTTCCCTTAGGCTGCAACTTTCGTTCTGGTTCGAAGTAGAAACACTTTCAGCATTTTTGTAAATAACTATTACACTTTTACCTTAACAAGGATAACAATTCTGTCGTACTTATTTCATGCGAAATACGACACTAGTATTATATGGATTACTTGTGTATTATGTAGCAAATATAATGATATATTTATATTTTTTTAAATAAAAGCCTAAATCTTAAATTTAGAAATTAAAAACTAAATTTTCTTTCATATTTGTAAGTAAAATTACAATGTAAAAGTGAGGTCACTTGATGACCCCACGTGGTCGTCCGTGTTTCAAAATTTCACTTGGTCATCCGAAGTTTAAATATTTTTTTGTGATATATAGACAACGGATAATATAAAAAGTACAAATTATTTTATCAAAAGAATTCCTTTGGAAATTGTCAACTACTTTAATAAAGAAATAATAAAAATGAAAGCCAAAAAGGATAAAATAGTATAAAACATTCGTCACAGTAGGATAATTAAGAACTCGAGCATTCGTCCACATACCGCTAATAGCTAAGTGACTCGTGTTCGAATTGCTAACTCTTGTCGTCTGTAAATTGTGTATTAATATACTATTACGTGCTTGTGCTGTATTAAAACACAAGTTTCATAAGGCAATCTGTTAACGCACGAGTCAAAATTTGGAAAACGGGCTGCTTGGCGTCGAGTTTTACTAGGCCTTGTGGAACACGTTTCTTATACTACCTATTTATTCTATTGAGGTAATTTTATCATTTTTTAAAAAATGCGACGTCATAAATATGACTTGGTGTTTTTTTTATTAGTTTTGTTGGTAGCGCTTCCCGCTATTGTTACAGGATGAAAATTCATAGTTGACTGACAGCAATTCGAAGTTACATGTCATTCATCTATCAGTTTTGACAGCAGTCATACCACTTCTACAAAACGAAAACGCCAAAAGCAGTGCGTTTATAGATATTCTTAACGACGTGTTTTTAGCGCGTTTATAGACTCATAAAGAAATCTAAATATAAAAATAACTACAGTAGAGACCCTATAATCTGAATCCACGTTGATCCGAACATTGGGTAGAAGTAAGGTAATCCCAACAAGGACTCTTTAATCCGAATTGTGGGATAAAATTTCTTCGAACGCAACAACTAGCACGTGTTCTTGGAGAAAACTATTAAATTTTGCTTTAGTTTCCTCCTCTGAAATAACGGGATGAGACATCCATTTTAGTCCGAGATTGCAACTGGTAATACATTGTTCTACTAGCTAATTATATTATTAGGCCGGTACTGAAGCGTTAAGTTAAGCCTTAATGCAGCTATCGGCCGTGTGTCGTATAATTTTTTTCTGTATACTTAACAACTATTTTGAAAGCAAATTATTTAGAATAATTATTAATTAATCAAAAGCTATGGGGTCTCGTGGCCGTATGCCTGAGTGTCTGGTCATGAATCTGGGGACCCGGGTTCGATCCCGACCGACGCCAAAAATTACTTCGAATTTTAATGGCACAAAATTGACCCCTGTGGTGTACTCTCCACGCTAGCAATGAGTGCCCGTGAGGTGACGCCTGGTAAGCGCCCGCACGGTACAAATATTTCATCATTACCGATATCTGCGTACAAAGCAGATTGTCACACCCAGAAATGGGTAATATGCCGTGATGATATATTTATTTATTTATTATTTTATATCAAAAGCGTCGTGTTTGTTTTGACCAAGTTTGATGTGATGGGTTGTTAAAGTAAAATTTATTAAACGCATTTTTTATCTAATTTACAATTTACAAATTATGTAATAGTCTATTTTAATATATGTACCGGACGTCGTCAAGGTCGTTGCTATGTACTACCAGTTTAGGCCGTAATAATGTACCAACCGGACTCGTTGCTAAGAAGGTAGATAGTTACATAATATTTTGGCGACTGGCGATCAAAGAATAGATAGATTTTCATGTATTTATTATGATTAATTCAAAATGACACTTACGTCCCCCCCAATTACAAAATAATATTACATAGCAATATGAAGAAGTAATGTACAAGAAATATTTAAAACAAATATATATATATATATATATATATATATATATATATATATATATATATATATATATTGTTTCTATTTCTTAATTTTCGCGTTATTTGTTTTGTTTCTAAATTGACATTATTTACATTTATTCATACAAAATCATTAATCCGAACAAATCGTTAGTGCAAACATTCCTTTAGATTTAGCATTTCGAATTAAAGGGTCTCTACTGTATTACATACAATGAAAATTGGAGTGACAAGATGAAATTTGTTGGTCACCACATCAGATTTTGTTCAGATATTGTGAGATCCATTATTTTTACATCCTTTTATTATCCAATTCCCGCAGCCTCTAAATGGAGATGATAGGGCCGAAGACGTCTCCATAGCAATCCAAGCTGTCGAAGACGCCCTGTTGGATTTATACGCCGACATGTCTCACTTGGTTCTGCAAACACCGAATGACCTAATAGCAGCACATTCGCAGATTGACAATGCTTGTAGCGTATGTAGCGAGACGAAATGGCCCAAGCCAATTCCACCAAACGATTGGGTACCCGCAACATCTATAGGACCCTGTGGCAAGTGTACCAGTACCACCCTGGGATCCTTCAAGGGTGAAGGCAGAGCGAGAAAGACCAGTAGGAAGGAACTACAAACTAAAAGAAGTGACATGTAAGAGTTTTTTTTTACATGTGATGTGCGACTGAGTGTATTTGGTGGAATGTGATTACTCTATAAAAGTTGCAAAATTAAGATTCTGTACAATGTTGGTAAAAATGTACAGAATGTCCCAAAAAATACGCTCTGTATAGGTATCTCGAGAACATAAGAGATACAAATTAGAGAAAAATTGCACCATTAGATCATATTAGTGAGTACCGTTATTAAAAAAAAAAATGCATAGGTCGCTAAATATAGGTGAATATGTAAATTTTGCACTTTTTTGCGGATTTTAGTGAATAAGCACGTTTTAAGGTCCCTAGAATCCGATTATAAAAATTTTACGATGTGTGTGTGTGCGTACGTGTGGGTATGTGTGAGTGTGTTGGAGGTACGATTTCTTAAATTATATGAGACTAAAGACCTGTGAAACTACGGATTCCTCATTCTAACAGCTATAGGAAGAGTTGAATAGGTTCTAGTAACAATTGGACAACCGGAAGTAGTAGCATTTTAACAAAAATCTTCTAAGTACTATTTTTTGAAAATTTATGTTATTGCAAATATTAAAGAACATAAAATTCTCTCTCCGATACATTTTTTTATATCTTCTATAGATTTAGAGATATAAAAATATAATTTATAAAACAATCTGTATTAAATTTCACAACCAAAACAACTCTATGATAACCAGTTGAGAAATTAATTTTTTTGTAATTGACAGATAAATGTCACTAATGTTAATGTAAAAAATTCAAAGATTGTACTGAAGGTTTTTTCTGGGAACGACATTTAATATTTCTTATTGTATTATTAATTAATTATTTAAAATTATAGTTGTTTTACATACACCCTTCAGTAATACCGCCAATCCCATCAATGAATTGGAAGAACCTCGAACATTTAGAAGAGTAGGAGAAAACTTGCTCATAGAATGAATTTAAAATTATAATATATGTATGTTACAGTTAAAGTATCAACTTAGTCAGTGCATACACTGTCTAGTTGATGTATGCTTCCACTAGCTGTTTTAGTGAAAGTATACATTATTTTATATAGTGCATACTTTATCTAGTTAATGTATTCATTGACTAGTTAGTGTATACACCTTCTTTTGTCACTGTCTACCTAAATCCGAGTTCTGTGCGTTAGGTATTGTTTCTGTTTGTTTTTTTTTAAATTTATACGCCTAAATTGTTGGGTGGGTAGTTTGGGGGGGGTATGTTGCGTGGGCGTGGGCAACGCAATAATTTATACTTTCACTAAAACAGCTAGTGGAAGCATACATAAACTAGACAGCGTATGCACTGACTGAAATGTATACTTTAACTATAACATATATACAGGATGATTCCTTTAAAACAACCAGCGCTTTTTTGGGCGAACTAATGATTTTAGAGAAAAATGTTATATATAAAAATTATCAAGAATAAGGGACTAATTTATCTGTAATAACAAACCGAAAATTTCACCAGTGGTTCTCAAGTGGTAGAACAAAATTATATTATTTTAAATGATATTCTATATAATGTTTTTTTAGCCCATTAGATAGAGCATTTTTTTCTGATTTCATCGATATAAATATTGTATAAGGTTGTATGACAATTATTTCAAGAAAAGATATTAAAAATTAGTAATAATATTACAATATTGCAATAGGTTATGCAATACACATGTATTGATACGTCTATTTTGAATACCATTTTTCTTGAAATAATTGTTATACAACCCTATACAATACCTATTTATATTGTTGAAATTAGAAAAAAAAATCTCTATCTAATCGACTAAAAAAATACATAGGGTGCTATTTTAAAAAAAATCTACCGTTTGAGAACCACTGCTTGAATTTTCAGTTTGTTATTACTGATAAATTAGCTTCTTATTCTTGATTATTATATATTCTATATATTTTTTCCAAAGTCATTAGTTCGCCCAAAAAATTGCTGGTTGTTTTAAAGGAAACACCCTGTATATGTATATAAAGAATATACGTAATTAGAATTTTTTGTGTGTACAAGAAATGTTAAATTATAATACTTATATATCCCACAATGGAAAGGGCGAGAAGTATTGTGCTGCGTACAAAGCAGATTGGCACACCCAGAAATGGGTAATATGCCGTGATGATATATTTATTTATTATTTTATATCAAAAGCGTCGTGTTTGTTTTGACCAAGTTTGATGTGATGGGTTGTTAAAGTAAACTTTTTATTTATTTTTGCGAATAACTTCCAAAAGTGAAATAATACTAGATAACGTTTGTAGATCTTTAGGACACTTTACTGTTTTATATTCTGTCGAGTAATGATCTTCATTTTTTTTAACCATTGTTGGATGTTTAGTTATGACGTCAAAGTTTTAATTTTTAATATGGACGCCATATTGGAAAACTACACTTTAAAAAGAGATTTTTTTAGCTTTCTAGTGATAGTGGTGTACAGAAAAAATAGGACATCTAAAAATCAAGTAAACTCTGTTCTATAAGATTTAGTTGCTTAAATTTGGCTTTACAATTATGACATTTGTCACTTTGATTGGTCAAAAATTGAATTGTCGAAACGAAGTAATAAAAATGCCTCGAATTAGCGATATTGTGAAGTATTTTTAAATAACTTTATTACATCGTTTTCTAAATTGAATTATTCTGTTTAATGCTCTCAATTATTTGTTTGCATTGAAAGGAACAAGGATCAGTTTACATTAGAAAAAAAAAATATATTTATAATATTAAAATAATACTTCCTGCAATTAAACAATTAAAAAACACAAAGATAATAATTTGGTTATTTTCATTGCAAATATTCTTTTTTTTCAAGTGTACAATAATATTCATATTATGCTACTGTACACACACTATAGAAGGTATTCATTTTATTACTAGTACAACAATGTTGTTCATTTTTGTACTAGTAAAAAAATGTTAACTTCTTAGTTCACCGCTGGCGGCAGCAGTCGTCACAGCAACACAGACCATATTGAAAAATTGTTATTTGACAGTTGTATCGTTTGTGTTTCGTAGTGTACACAGCCAACTATGGCTGAAATTGCAAACGCTATAATTAAAACAATTCTAGAATAATATTTAAAAAATCTCCAGTTTTCTTTGAAACACTTGAAGAAAAAATAGTATATGTTACTCGGAGCAGAACGCCCTTTTTGTGTTTTACCCAGCTTGCCTGGCCTCGGCTACCGCCTCGGCCGCAATAGCTGGGTTCAACACAAAAAGACCGCTTTCTACTCCTAATAACATAATATACTATTTTTTAGTTCTCAAAATATTTATAGTACTGTTTATTTTAATTAATTTTAATATTTCTATATGAGGCGTATTCTTTCGCTGCGTTGGATCGGATCCATGTTACATGGATCAGTAAATTGCATGTTCTTTCGAATTCGGATCTGTATCCCCAGCCCAAGACTAAGTAATCCAGATCAGTGCCATCTACTCCGAGAAAAACTTGGATTAGAAAGATCAGATCACTTTAGAAATTCAAAAATGGCGGAATTTTTTGATAGTGAATCGGGAAAAGAGATTCCATATAAGGTTTCAAAAGAAATGAAAGCAAGAATAAACAATGGTAAATATTTAACTTCTTGTAAAATACAACCTATAATTTCTTAAACCATAATAAAAATTCTTAATTTACAGATAAATATTATACAATATCTATTTACCCATACAATTTTCTTCAAATTGAAGTTCATTTTTTAGTTTCAGATTAATACACAAAAAATAAAGGGTATATGATCCGTGGAATAATAAATGTTATACTAAAACTTTTATCATGCCTCCTTTCATATAAACGACTGATTTTGACAGATGATACTTGTGTTCTTTCGAGTAAACTAATCTGTGCCCACGTGACCTGATCTGATCTAATCTATGCGATCAGTTGGATCTGATCCAACGGAGCGAAAGAATACGGCAATGGACGTCATAATAGGCGACATATTTCAAACAAAATTTGAAAAATGATTTATTGCCCTGCTTATTTCATTTGTTTCATGGAAGAACAATTGTTGCATTTTCGGTGTATGAAACAAACGAACATAGAAAAGTTATTTATACATCGTTAAGCTAAAAAAAAAAAAATTCAATGGTGTACTGTAACTATCTAAAATAGCGTCCATATAAAAACTAAAACTCGAGCATCATAACTCGAAATTTAAGAGATAACAATATTTGAGCTTCGTAATTAGAAAAACATGAGAGAAAAAAAGTGCGCTAAAGCGGCTTACACCAATATGCAGTATTATTTCACAGTTTGAAGGGTTTGAAGTTATTCGCAAAAATAAAAAAATCTGATGTGGCCAGCACAATACCTCCCGCCATTTGCCTATGGAGTATAATTTTTATATTACTTTATAAATTTATCCAAAGAATATACAGAAAAAGTATTAAAGCAAACCTGTATAAAATGGAATAATCTTTAATTTTTATAATAACAAATTGCGAAAAAAATACATTTAAAGGTATTTTTTGAAGAAAAACTATCTTGAGCTTCAAGTAAACTGCCATTTCCGGTTATCCGATTGCCACCAAAATCTAATGGCTCCTTTCCATATTAGAATAAGGTAGAAATACATGGTTTCAAAACTTTCTGAATGATATTATTTGAGTTAGAGCGTAAAGAGGATCCACACACACACATACACACAGACATCATCGTGAAAATGTTAAAAATGGATTCTAGGGAGCTTAAAACGTGGCCATTTACCAAAAAAAAATGGTCTAATGGGACAACTTTTGTCTAATTCGTATCTCTTATAATTCGCAAGATTCCCAAACAGGGCGCGTATTTTAAGAAATTCTATATAAACTCCGTTTACACGACTTGATCCCCACCACGTCATCAATCGTAACCATTTGATTCAAATCGCCAGGGGGAGGAGGGAATTGATGACGTCGTGTTGTCGGGCGAAATTCATACATATTAAAACTGAAAAATGACAGTCTATAATATCTTATACCATGTGAATATTATTATTCATCAAAATTCGAAGTGGGACATATTTATTTCGCAATAATAAATCAATTGAATAATTATAATGTAATGTTAAAACTGACAGTATTATAATAAATATAACATAATATTGTGTCAGTTTTATTATTCATCAAAATTTGTATAATATAATAATTATTTAACGATAATAAACGAATTTAATAAACACGGTATAAGTATAATAGAGGTAATATACAACTTTCAGTGTGTTACAATAATTGTCGGAAATCTTAGAAACACCACGAAACAGAAATTATCGACGCCAAAATCATCTTTATCACATGATTGACAGAAATATATGAATATTCAAATACATTATTCAAATATTTGAAAATGACATATGTTACCGCGGTTACAATACAGTTTCTTTTTCATTTTTTGGCGTCGGTCGGACGGAGAGAGCGTATACCCCTCTGAAACACCGACGATAATGAGTTGGCGAATAAAAATCTCATATTTGCCACACAGGTATGATAAAGATGCTAAAAGTTTAATAATTCTTGCATCAGAAACTGATGACGTGGGGATCAACTCGGAGATACAGAGTGTACATACATATGTTATATGAATTACAGCTAGCATAAAAATGCATTTTAAAATATAAGATATCGCCTCTTATTCTTTCCTGAAGGCTTTCATAGTTATTTATGATATAAATGTCAAAAGTGACATTTTATTTTGTGAGAAGGAAGTATGGAACACGACGCGAAGCGGAGTGGTCTAACCCATCGAACAAAATAAAATCACTTATAACATGTATATGGCATACACTATTTTCTTTTTATTTGAATTTATGTTTCTAATAATTTTTTGACTTATGTCAAAAATATTTATTTGTTGTTCCATTCGTTACTACCAAGGTAACTAATTCACTTTTAACACTGCTGTCATAAAATGACACCTTTAACTATAAAAATATCCCAGCGAGGTCTATCACAATTTCTTTCTTCGTCTATTAAGCACATTTCTACGATTTAAACATTTAGGATGGATCACAAATAATTAGTATCTACGTATGTGTGACCGCTAAAGTTCACAATAATTTATATACATTATATTATATACACTGTTCGCGTTGAAGATTCATCTCTCCAGTTAGAAGAATGTACTCGTTACGATTTGTAAAATGACTTGTGAAATGTTCATTGACTTCGATAGCAACTTGTAGCTCAGTTCGTTAGAGCGTCCTACTAGATATAGCTGCTTTCAAATTCCAGCGAAGTTCATGAATTGTTCACAATTTCTTTCTTCGTTTATTTAAAATCTCCTTGATCCATTAAGCCCATTTCTACGATTTAAATCTAAAAATAAACATTAAAGAGCCTGCTTTTAATAGATTTGTTTAAAAAAAATCTTGTATGTAAAACAATTTTTATTGTACAAGACTATTTTAATGAGCATAATTTTGTGAATACTCTGTTATATTTAACGATCGTTAAATTATTTCGGTTCGTTTTGTTAGGAAGCGTTATATTGACTTTTATAAATGCGGGCATTATTATATTGCGGATTCTTTACTCACCGTGAAGTCTTCAAAGAGAGATGAAAACATTGTAAACTCAACGATGCTAGTAGAGCGTCGATGCACTGGGATTTCTTTTCAATCGCTTCAACGCGTCCAAATGTGCAGAGGTGCAACAAAATACACCAAAAAATGAATACAGAAATAGTTATTTATGGAATATGAGTAAAAAGTATAGTCCTATGACTGATATGACACTTTTTACTCTACTTGGATACATTTTTTTACGTCTACAATAAAAGCGTGAAAAAAGTATCATAGCGTTTCATTTTTTCACTCGTTTACGGTAAAAAAGTGCTTTTTTCACACTTCTATTGTATTAAAAAATACATACTTTATGAACCTATTTTAATGAAAAAAGTGTACTTTTTTAATTGTGTATCTAGGTTGTAAAAGTGATTTTTCCTAGCCGAATCTCAAGTTTGCAGCCGAGACCAGCAAATCAGATGATGCTAAAAATAACATTTAAGCCGAGGTTAACAAAACATTTTATAGTCTCGGTGGTCGAGCGTGTTGAAGCAGCGTGTCTATAGCAGCGCTCAAAGCGACTTCACCGCTCGGACACTGGGGTCGTGGGTTCGATTCCCACCAGGGGCTTGGGTGTATGTGAGTGTCTTCGAATACATTATTATATATGTATGTAATAAAATTGTAAAAATATAATAAATAAATGTATTTGATAGGGCTATGAACTGTAAAAGTTGAAAAGCCTACAAAATATTATTATTATTATTATTATTATAACTTATAACTAAAGTTTAACACAATATAAGTAATTATTATAAATATGTGTATTTCATATATAGTGGAAAACATTTGTGTTATCGCTATAAACCATCTCTACAGCAAATACTAATTAAAATCCATAATTAACAAATATGTACAAATATATAGTCTAGAAATATGTAGGTTGTTTTAATTCAAACGCGGCGTATATGTGGATCGGGTTCTATTGCGCAGTTAGACGAATATTCGTTCACTTTGAAACCGACACGAAGCGGAGTACAGACGAGCACCGAAAATTCGCGGCGAGCAGCCCATCTACACATTCGACATTTGTCAAATGTTTGTTCGGGATTCGCCGAACGCCGAATGTGTGGTCCCGGCTTTAATACAACACTTCATTTATTTGCTATATAAATGATTGACAATTGAGTTCGGAAAGTAAATGCGGCCGTAAAATAAAAGCAGCCGTGAAGTAAATTGCGGCCGTGAAGTAAATTGCGGCCGTGAAGTAAATTGCGGCCGTAAAGTGATCTTTGACAGATGTCAAGATTAAAG
Source organism: Harpalus rufipes (assembly GCA_951394225.1). Lineage (NCBI taxonomy): Eukaryota > Metazoa > Arthropoda > Insecta > Coleoptera > Carabidae > Harpalus > Harpalus rufipes. The sequence goes on along the minus strand of OX596276.1, from coordinate 46,584,016 downwards.
TGATACTTTACGGTTGTCAAAGCATAAGTAAAACAACTATTTATGTAGTAGCCGCCTAAAAAAATAATTTAAGTAAGTACTCTACGATCAGTCACATCACGATCATAGAAACAGGTACATCCTGTACAAATTGTGGGTAATTGCAAGTAATTTTTCTTTTGAAGCTATGGATTTGTGAGGATTTTTTAACCAAAATATAATCAAAAGTTCATTCTCATGTACTGAAAAAAAAACTCATATCATATGTACTCTCTGCTAGACGATACAAGTAGGACTTGTAATCCTGAGATATTAAGCAAAATGTCATCCTTTATCATTATTAAATCCATTTTTGCAAATCGCCATGGAAAATTTTTTTTTTGACGCCCTATGTACGGTGTGCTTCGACGCTAGCCGCTTAGCTTGCTGCTTAGCTCTCTGCTAGACTCGATGAGTCACTATGTTTTTACCCTTGCAGCAATATGTCCATCTCTCCTTCAAGACTTCATCTAGTTTCTATGTGAAAGATCGGAGCATTAGCAATATATTAGTTAATAGGTATATGAGTTTCATAGGCCTGCTGTAAAATCTGAATTCATATTCACTTGTATCGTATCGTGGCACACTTATTTTAGCTATAACGAAATAAAACTAATATAAAACTAAACATGCATTTTTAAATAATAATAATAAAAAAATGTTATCTAAGGGTAGGTATCACTGAGTTCAGAATAATTCTCTAATAAGTAAATAAAAATATACATGGTCTTATTTAAAATAACAAAGTTGGACCCCACAGTTTGGAAAACCACTGATTGAAAAAAAAAATTACGGGCAATAATGAATGTATTATACAGGTGACATAATTTTGTTACTTTTGTTATGAGTTATTTATTGTTTGCTTTAATCAAATCAATAATTATTAAAACTTTGTGATTTACTTATGTCATTGTCAAACTCAATCATTGGAATTGTTTAATATTTTTTTGGACGATCACTTCAGTAGCAAGTAACCTTAAGTTAAAAATATCGTACTCAAGCATGATATGACTATCGTACTAGCACGATACTTAGATCGCAATGTTGATACCAAATCGATATAGCCAGGCATCATTGCTTTGTTTGTTGCTATGGGCAATGGTTGATTAATTGTAAGAAAAAAAAAAAAACAGTAGGTATTGCCATTTAAAATTTAAAAAAAATCTGTTGTGGCCAGCACAATACCTTCCGTCAATCCTGTGTATAATGTATAAATTCCATATATAATTTTTCTTGGAAAAGATTCTAAATTTCCAGTAAAATTATTTCATAAACAAACTATTCACTGCACTTGACACTGACATCTTCTTCCTCTTTAGCTTTTCTCATTCATTAGGAGTCGATATTTTTGCGTGTCGTTCTCATTCGGTTCTTTTTCTCTCAATCTTCTGCAATACAGTCCTTCCATCTTATCTTTGGTCTTTCTCTGCTTCTTCAACCTCCCATTACTAAACTACTCATTCTTGTTCAAATATAATTATTCATTTCTCCTCATGACATGTTCAAACCAATGTAATCGTCTTTCTTGTATCTTTCTGGAAAATTGTGACACTTTTTATTCATACTGACATCTGTCAATTTGAATTATATGAATATATTAGCAGTTTCCATGTTTAGCATAGCTGGCTGAATTATAAAATTTAATTTCTTTAAAATTCTTTAACTCTGTATCTATTGAATATGAAGTATAAAATGTAATCAAATCGTATAGAGAATAATATATTAATAAATCAAATTTAACTGTTAAATCTTGAAATGAGGCTACTTCCGGTTCACCAATTATAACCAAAATCTAATCACTTGTTCCTCTGGATGTAAACTTGAGGAATACGAAAAAATTATAATTTTTGGAATCGTGGTATTGAAATTATGGGATCCGGAACTTTTGTCACACACACACACAGATACACACACACAGACACACATACATACACACATACATATACACAGACATCATCATAAAAATGGTAAAATCGTATTATAGGGACCCTAAAACATGCTTATTCAGTAAAAACTCATCATTGAATTTTTTGACCAAAGACAATACCTTCCTTACCTAAAGGTGACGGAAGGTAAAAATAGTGCCGAAATTACAGCTATATGAAAATTTTACCATTGTATTCCCTATTCCTATCGCCCGGGAAAAAAAGTAGACACCTAATTTTAAAGTAAATGTTAACAATAGATATTTTTTTTACTGTAATACAATTTGTCCACTTACTAATTACTATTGTTGAAATATGTTGATAACTATAATTTATGTAGTTAGATAAATCATTGCTTAATGTTGTTTTGTTGTTTTAGTTATGGAACAAGTCCAGGCAGTACGGTTACCGGCACCGGATCACGTACTCCTGGAACTACATGGGCGTCCACGTCAATGTACGATTCATTCACAGGACAAGATGCACCCCTACATAATCCTCAACTTACCCAAGAAATAATGCAGCTCAAGTAAGATAATTTTTTTATTAGTTTTATTAAAATATTCTGAAAAAAAATCGATGTTGATATGAACATTCTTAATTAAAGGCCCTATTGTCAATTATCACTGCATATCATATCACAAGGGTGATATTTTTTTATCATATTACTTGTCAGTGTGATGATACGAGGTCTGTTAGAAAACTATCCGACCTTATTTTTTTTGCGAAAACCTAATGGATTTGAATTAAGCGCGCTTGCATGAGCCGACCTTGAACCTTCGTGCGCATGTGTGATTTTTTTCCCGCAGAATTTGAGTGAGGTAGTGTGTAGTGCTCTCGTCGGTTTTTCATTGCAAGGAAAATGACTGGAGCAGCGCTATTGTATCAAATTTTGCCTGAAACTGGGCGACAGCCAGGTAGAAACCATTCGGAAGATTCAGAAGGCTTTCGGTAACGATGCTATGGGCATCACACAGATTAAGGGATGGTACAACAGGTTTAAAGACGCCGCAAATCGGTGGAGAGCGAGCCACGCTCCGGTCGGCCATCAACATGCCGAAATGAGGAGATCTATTCCAATTGAAGCAACACTGTGGTCTCGCTATTTCGTCATTGTTAGTGACGTCATATGATGGCGTACAAGCTACGTTACCATTTAGTAACTTTTAATTCATTTAGTGAATTTTAATATTACACGCTTGGTACCAAGTAAGTAAAGAAGTGTCTACTAGATGGCATAGCTGTAGTTTAAAGCGCTCATTTTGAATTTCAATACAGTTTCATTTGTGATCTAGTGCTTGTTCTCGCTCTTTTGTGTCGGGTGTTATACATTTTATTCTTATTTTTTTTATTTTTTAAATTTGTGTTATTGTTTATTTTCATTTTACTATTAAAGTAAGTTTTAGTTGGTTTTTCTTTTTAGTTTAAATTAAATGTATAAATTAATTGTAACTTTTATTTAGTTTTTGTTTAAATTTAATTATGTCTCAAAAACGAGAAAGAAAAGAGAGGGTAAATAGAAACCAAAGGGAAACTTTGCTTCATTTTATGATCATTCGGATTTTGCTCGCGGAAAATTGTTGGGGGCAGATGGGCGACAAAATTGGAAGTCACTGAGAGCGGTTAACATTTCTTTTATGAATAAATCAAGTATTCTTACTCTTAAATGGGCAGGAATTCGATTTCTATAATTGCCATAATTTAAATTTGCGTTTAAAATATTTACCACGTACAAAGAAACTTATTTACCCAGTCTAAAATTTTCAAAAAAATCCGTTTCGGGCAATTGGAACGGATTATGTGCATCCTAAATTAATCGTCGAGCAATTCTAGCTTCTTCTCTTCTCTCCTTTACTTCAGTATTACGAATAATAAAATAGGAAAAGCCATTGTTTAAAAATAAAACACTCAATTCTTAGTTAGCGAGAGTCGAAAAGAAGTAGCGACAACTATTTTGGTGTCGAGTAACGTAGCGATGGCGAGTGACGTTTTACCACGTCATCATCGCATTTCATTGGTTGGGACAGTACGTTATCATCGCATTTCGGTAGTAGAAACATTACGTCATCATTGCAGAACGGAAGTGGGGAAGCAATATCACACGCTTAGCGAGTCGTTAACTAAATTAGAATAGTCCCCCAGGTCATTGCCAAAGTGAACGCTGTGGTGATGCGGGACCGTCATGTGAGTATCCGAGAAATTGTGGAAGAGGTGGGCATCAGCACTTTTTCGGCACATTCCATTATGATCGAAGATTTGGCCATGAAGAGACTGGCGGCGAAATTTTTGCCGAAGCTGTTGACGGCGGAGCAAAAGCAACTTCGTGTTGAAGTCTCACAGGACATGCTAGACTCCACAAAAAGTGACCCCGACTTCATAAACACCATAATCAGGTGACGAGTCCTGGGTGTACGGGTACGACCCGGAAACCAAATCCCAGTCGTCACAGTGGAAGCATTCCACGTCACCAATATCAAAGTAGGCCCGCCAAGTACGTAGCAACGTCAAAATGATGCTGACTGCTTTCTTTGACTCCTGCGCTGTGGCACACTACGAGTACGCACCACAGGGTCAAACAATCACCAAAGAGTACTACAGGGATATATCCTCCGTCGCCTACGTGATGCTGTGTGCCGCAAGAGACCGGAGTTGTAGTCAACAGGAAATTGGCGCCTCTATAACGACAATGCTCCAGCACATTCCTCGCACTTGATTCCGACTTTTTTGGCGAAAAACAAGACTCCTGTAGTTCAACAGGCTCCTTACTCTCCTGATATGGCCCCCTGCGACTTCTGGCTGTTCCCTAAACTCAAGAGGCCATTGAAAGGAACGCGATTTCAGACAAGAGAGGACATTATGGCTGCAGCGACAGCCGAGCTAAACTCCATTCCGAAAGAGGCTTTCTCGGAATGCTTCCAACAATGGCGGCACAGCTGGGAGAAGTGTGTGGAGTCCCAAGGAAACTACTTTGAGGGTGATAAGGTTTCCAACGCTCCAGGTATGCCATTTTTTTCCCCGGCCAAAGGTCGGATACTTTTCTGACAGACCTCGCATATGTCAAATGTCAGTAAACACATGAGTCAAATTCATATTTGCTAGTTCAGCGCAACCAATATAGTAAACTTACGGTAAATACATACGTATTATTATAAGTTATTCAAAATTTGCTAGAGCCGGTTTATAATTTAAATATTATGCGGTAAAGACAGACTTTGATTTTCTTATAAAAATAAAAATAAAATAATTGTAAACACAAATATTGTTTATAAAAACATCGTTATAAAATTTCATTCTACATATTTCTGCTACATATTTTAATAGAAAATCCTGTGCAGTGCCCAAATATAAATTATATAAAAAACAAATATTACTTACATAATACAATAGTAAAATTATATGTTTAATAATAAATAATAATAATATTAATTAATAATGTAACGTTTATTTATTTAGGTGAAGTGTAAAAATCAGAGAAATATTAATTAAAACAAAAGTTTATTAAACGAGAAATAATTAAGATAAAGATAATAAAAATAAGTAACACTATGAGTAAACAATTATAAAAACTAATTTAAGACTAAGAATATTATTAAAATATTAAACTTAGATTATTTATTTATTCAATGTTTATTTCAATATATTTATTTATATAACTATATTTCTTTATGTTCACCACTTGTAGACTGTTTATTTATGTCACCAACTATTCATTTTACGATGCGTGTCTATATCAGAATGTCCGGCTGTCTTCCCTGACGGGGTTTATATAGTCCGGCGTCATTTGACTAGAAAGTTTTCCACTATTCTATACGATAATAACATCAAATACAAAAGATCGGGCGACCATCAGTAATTAAACAGGTCGAGATCTGTTTGTTTACTCCGCCGGTTGCATCATCGACAATCTTAGACGCTCGCTCGGCGCGACGTCCGTTCTAGAAACGTTCGGCCAACGGCGTCGGTCCCGTACTCGCTAGACTCAGTGGCGTCGGGTGCACGCACGCTACTATAAATACACCTCAAAATCGAACAGGGATATTTTACAAAATTAAAAGTATTAAGAATTAAGATTACTTTAGATTTCCAGGTGTAATTATTAGCATAATTTGTTTATTTATTATACAATGATTTATTTAAAATGGTACAAAAATTACAAATTAATATTTAAAAAATTAGTTAAACTTAAAATCCTATAACATCAACGCGGAATTTAAAGATAACAATAAAACGTAATGATAATAACATAACACATAGCGATGAAGTCAGTTTATGCACTTTACATAAAGAGTAAATGCAGAGATGTTTACGTGTTGTATAAGCTAGATGCCTAACTCCGTGCGCAAAAGTGAAGCCAGCAATTTCGTGTGGCGGCCATTTGTTAAAAAGGCATGTAAGATGTAAGTATTTTACGTCTATTCAGATTTGTGGCAATTTAAAAGTATGTACTGTACTGTAATATATAACTAATGTTTTGAAAGACAATTTACGATTATAAAGTGATCTACTTACGGCATATACTACACAATAGCCCGGGAACGAGAACAGGAACGAAGATTTTGTCATTACATTATTTGTATTGTAAAGAACTGTTTTTTAGTTATTTACCAACGAATAGATTTAAAACTGGGGGAAAGGTGCAATTTTTTGGGTTTTCCAATCAAACCATATAACAATTAAATGGAAAATAAAGTTAAAATATTTGTATGTAGAATGTGAGTAATATAATTTATGTAAATACATTATTTTATATCTTTTAGATTTCCTTTGAAAAATAAACATATATTAAAATCTTGGATTATAAATGTAAGGAGAAAAGCTTTTATCCCAACTAAATCTAACAAATTTTGCAGCAATTATTTTAAAGAAAATGATTATTTAATTAGGACGGGAACTTACATTCGAAAATTGAAATCAGATGCAGTCCGCTTTTCCTAGCTATTTAAAACAAAAATAAAATAGCTGAAGGGTTTTAAATACAAAAAACATGTAATTATTGCACAGAAAACTGTTTCACAATGGACCATAATTATGTTCACAAATATAAATTTTCAGTTTTAACTGATTTTAAAAATAATGGAGGATTAATTTCCCCATCAGAAAGCGTTTTTAAAATAATTAAAGCTACTGAAACAGAAATTAATATTTTCACTAATAATTTAAAAACATTTTCAAATACAAATAATATTGAAAAAAAAAAAAATTATAATTAATCTTTTTGCCAGTGAAAAAAATATTTTTTCTCACATTGTGAAATTTCTTTGGATAATAATCACAAAATTGATTTAATTTGATATATTTGCAAGCAGTATATAAAAATTAGATTGCACAGTATTGCAAAGTGGTCCAATCAGAATCAAATTGTTAGCAAAAGACAAATTAAATAGACTAATATTATTTTCTAATGAATAAATAGTGTTTAAGAACAAGTATTGCGTTTTATTTCACCAATTTAATAACAATTTATTTGTGATAACCTTCATATATCAATTATATTATAAGTTTTATTTCATATTTACCATATCGTGCATTAATATTTTGCCTTTTTAACAAATGGCCGCCTCTTGACCTTGAGGTTTCACTTGTACGTGGTTTGAGACATACGAAGTTGGGTATCTAGGTTATACATAAACATCTCTGAGTATATGTAACCAACATTAAGGTTAGGGTCGCAACACACGAAAACTTTTACATAGCTTTCTTCAAATCACGATTTATGCATATCTCGACTCCGCAAATCTAATCCAGGGGGCCAATTTTGTAACTAGAAAGCGATAGCGAATACAATTCATACTGAATAAGATTATCCCCACTACTTTTTGTCAGCCATGATGCCTTATTCCGACTGAATACTTATTCAGCTGGTCCGGACCTCATGAATACGGTATTCGCTTACGAATAAGCATAAGTAATCGGCTCGTTTATTATTCCTAATGTGTAGTTTGTTATTGATTATTATTATTATTAATTTATTTAGTGCCTTTTAATTATTTTTTTTATTTGGAAATTAATTAAAATACTTTATCTAAAAAACTTGTGTATGATGCACAAAGGAAATATAACCACAAAATAAGTATGGTATAATTTCAAATAACGCTACTTTTCAAATGAACTAAAATTTTCCTAGCGTGGGAATTTTGAACAAATGTCAGACTAGTACTGAATATGTATAGTTTACACAATACAATAGAAATCAGTCATATGAATAGAAAATAAGATGGCGCTTATTCAGTGACCCGCCATATTGCCTTCGTATTCGCTGTCGCTTTCTAGTTACAAAATTGGCCCCCTGCTCAAATCTTAGCTTATTCACCGTTCGACAAGGTCACTAGCAAGTACATTCCAGAGTACAAATTGTAAATAAAAAATACTACCAATAACACAAACTATCCTACTTCAATTTGTACTCCAGAGTGTACTTTGCAGTGACCTTGTAAAGATTTTAGCAAGACTAGATTTACGGAGTCGAGAAATGCATGTCATGATTTGAAGAAGGCTATGTAAAAGTTTTCGTGTGTTTCATGTAATCCCAAAATCAGTGTATATGTGTAATATTACGTAATAAAGTTTTAATAAATAAAGTTATTTGTACAAAAATTACTAATTATTAGTTTTATACTTTTCGTACAAAAATATTGTACAATCCGTGTGCGTGAACTTGGTTCCCCGAATCGTTCTATGGCACACTCATCCGGTAACCAAGCGTTCCCGCACTTGGTATATAAATAACAATTTTTAAAGAGTGGTATTTGTGGTTATATTTTACCCATAAAATAAATATATCTTTTCTATATATTGGTTGAAACTTATGCTTTATGTAAATTTCATAAAATGACTTTATAGCTATGTGTTATGTATTATCCCTGTTTTATTTTTATCCCCTAAAGTTGCATGAATCAGCCTTTCAACGATCTTTATTGGAACATGAATACAGTTTGCGTAATTGAGCCGTAGGCGAGTTGCACAAGTAAGTACGAATATTACAAATGGACATTGTATTATGTGTTTTTCATATTTTTTCCTATTTCGCATTAATCTACTTTTATTTCAAAATTATTATTGAAAGAAATATTAAAATATCAAGATTGGTTCCACTGACATTTTCATGAAACATTTGAAATTTAAATTTATTTTGACATTTCGACCACAGTTACTTACAAGTTAGGTTAGAGATAAAACTTATATTGAACATGTTTTGTACCTACAAATAAATACTTTCAATTTTAATTTAAAAGAGTGCTTTATTGTTCGATGTAAATATTTTACTATAAAGAATCTAAATGCAATAATTTTCCATGAATAATGACAACTAAAATTATAAAATTAAAGATATTTGTTTGACAATTAGACTTACAAACTTCACAATTTAAAAAATCTCCAAAAACTTTTATTCAAAATTGTTCATTGTACCACTGTTTTTGATAAAAACATTTGTACAAAATTCACTTTGTGAAAGCGAAATGGAAAAATCATAAACACAACCATAGTTCAAATTCATGCAAGTAATACCCACCGCCATTGTTTCAAATTTTACCGCTAGATACAGAGCGCTTAACTCGTATCGTCAATAGAATTCAGTTTTGACTGTACCAGTACAGTTGTATAATAATACTAATAATATATTTGCATTCTTTTCCTTTTTAGAATGATCGCATGCGAGCTTTCCAAACGAGCCCCCACTCCTACCGAAGTATCACAGATTATCATGCTGCAAGAATGGCGAAAGGAACAGATTAGTCGAGTTGAAGAGGAGTTGCAACGTTTGAAGTCTTTGGATAACGCCCTAGGTATCGCGTCTAATGCCGACGCTACCCTCAACAACTTCCGCAGCATGAAATCCACCCCAGGTGCAAACACAACCGAGTCGTCAGTTATGAATATGACGCTTAACTCCACCTTTAGTCCTACGGCGAACTCCACGGCCAGAGAAACGCCAGAGAGAGGAAATAGGTAAAGAAGAGAATTTTTGTTTACAAATTGTTTACATACATAATGTTTATACAAAGTACTCGTATATATCCTTCTGGATTCAATTTCAAGAACTTTTTTCAGCATTCATATTCACCGAGTATTCCTATACAAATAACACTCATACATAAACATATGCTACAGTAAAAGTATCAACTGTAAGACTAATGGCCGGTTGCAGAAACGTTCATCAACGATTTGCAAGCTGCCCAGACGTCCTTTTTTACCCGGACAAGTCCTCTTTACAGGGAATAAAATTCTGTCCAGTATATATCCGCATTTTCTATGTAAAAAGTCCTCTATTTGCCCAGTGCCTCCTAAACGCCTAAACCCAGTCTGATATAGATCATAAATCGCGCGAAGTTGCGGGTAGAGCCAAATCATTTTATTGGTTTGGCTCGGAAATTTCGAAAATTCCGACCAATAGAACTGAAGTGTGATTTTAATCTTATTATTAGTTGGTGTCACTCGACTCTTTTTCTCAGTTTCAGTTTAGATAAAAATAGTGGAGACTCCCATTGTGATATTGTATTTTATTTATTTAATCAGTATTTTTTTCCTAAATGTGTTTTGTATCTGCACCTGTCTTAATATTTATATTTTTATGCCAATATCAATAGTATTTGTGCTAATAAAATTGCATAAAATTCGACCACGTCCCTTTTTTTCGCTCGGTGTCCTCTTTTTTATCATTTCAAATATGGTCACCTAGCTTTGTTTAATTAACGGACCATCAAAATGAATAAATTCGATTCAGTTTCCTTGTTCTTATGACATTTAAATCATTGCTGTCAAAAAATCACGTAACATTTATTTGTTTTTCGGTCTCGTGATGTTTCCAGGCAACACGTTTCGTATAATCGAGAATTTTCAATCGTCTTGTATAATAAATGACTATATCATTCATTAAGTTATAAACCAATAAGAATGTGTGATTTTCCTTAACTACCACGTATTACAGCGGTTATTATTGAGTAACCATGGTGAACGAATATACGAACCTTGGTATATTCGAATATACCTACCTTCGTATATTCACTTATAAGTGCGTTTGGTTATTTTGTTCTATGTACTCAGAACTAGCAATGTCATTTTTAATTATATTTACGGACATTATCTTTTTCATTCGATCACAGTATCGAGTATACGAGTATAAATGAATCTGTAGTTAGACTTTGAGGAGGAAAATCGTGCGTTGTATGCTTTAAGTAGACATTTAAAATCACACTGACTGCTCCAAGTGCACCGAACTAAATAATTGAACGCATCTATTATTTGACAGCAAGGAATTCTGGCAGTAAAAATTTGACAAGTAAACAAATAATTATTTGGGTCACAAATATGGAACTGCACTATTGCTAGTTTATTTAAAATAAAAACATTTATTTTGAAATACGAGTATTTCAATGTAAAATTACATACTACTATAACTATATTTAAAAATATAGGTTATGTAGCATATAGTTTGACGTTTCTGTCAAAATGAAATAGACCACAGGTCTACGTTAAATTTACTATTTACTTTTTAATTTATTTTTTATTCATGATATAGTCTACCTGTATACAACTCGACAATAGAAAATTCTCGACATACTCAAAGAGTTGCCTAATGGAAATACCACTCGACCTACGGTCTCGTGATGTTTCCAGGCAACACGTTTCGTATAATCGAGAATTTTCAATCGTCTTGTTGTATAATATATGACTATATCATGAATAAAAAATCTGATGACGCCAGCACATTATCTTCCGTCAATTCTATGTATTTTGCACAAATTCCATACTGTTCTTGCGAAAGATTCTATATTACCAGTAAAATTATTTCTTGAACAAACTATATAAATTGCACTTGAAACTGACATCTATCAATAAAAATTACCTGAATAGAGGTTCTTTCTTTTTACATGCACAAAAAGGGTGAGTAGCACTGAACTGAACTGATCCTCAACTTCCCCTGTGTGTCAGCCAATGATTTGACAAGTTATTTTTATTTTATGTGATGTTTTATATTTATGGGATCAATAATAAAAAAAAAGAACCGCTAATCTCACAAAACGTCAAAATCAAATAACAGAAACAAACACTTGTAAAAATATGCAGGCGTGATCAGTACGCTCGAAAATTTTCTAGGTGCTTTGCGGGGGCAGGGACGAGGCAAGCGGGTATATACCTAAATAAGAATAAGTAACAAAATTACAAATAGGCAGGAAGTTTAAAATTGACTAACATTTAAAATTACATACAGTAAAAATTTTGAAAGATGTCCGATCAAAGTCGTCTGCGAATTGTGTGAATTCAGACTTTTGCTCCGCGCATTCTGACAAATTCAGTAGTGTCGTTTGCTTAGTTTTTATGAGGGTACATAAGATACTACTGTTATTTTATTATTATAAAAATATATGTTACAATAAAAGCATTCAAAATTCAAAAATAACTCAACTGGTAAGTTTATTAGCAAATGTAAAACCAAATATATGAAAAATAAGATACTGACACAATGTCAATGTCAGTGACTCTAACACAAAATAACGTTGTTCGTACGGCTATGAATTAAGGTAATGTATCTGAATTAATAAATAACCTTACGTTACAGCGAAAATATTATCAACAACGAGCATCGTTTTAAAGTGGAATGTCCTAGCTTAGTCGAAACAACATGAATTTTTGAAAGACACGCGTGTTATATCTATCCTTATCGCACATGCTTATAGCCTTTGCAAAGGAAAGAGATAAATGTATGCCAATTTGTTAATTCGTTCATGATACAGATGACCTTGATCGGACATCTTTCAAAAATTTTACTGTACATAAATTTCAGAAAAAGCTATATTAGATATAAAGAATACAGCATTTGTTATAAGCATTCATCATGAAACTTTATAGGCCTTTTTAACATGTTGACATAAACACACCATAAAATGAGGTAGAAACAGTACAAGTGAATTTCATGTATGGATAATTTGTGGCCTGCGCTATTATATTTGACAAGTTTGATAATAAATTTGCCGCTTATGATGCGTGCAAGAAAATTAAGCAAATGTTAGGCTAGCAATACAAGGGTTGATATTCGAATATACAAGAGTTCGTATATGTGTTCGTTATGTTTAATAAATAATAACCGTTGTAATAAATGGTTTGACAGCATAATTTACTGATAATTTATAATAAATAGATGTCACTAGTGGTCAAATTCAAATGTTGAATACTTTGTTTCTTTTAGAATAAAATAAGCGTGTAAGTTTTTTTAATAAATTGTTTTTAATTTTACTATTTAATGAATTGTAATGTTATGATAACGAAACAAAAATAACGTTATTATAATGACAAATAACGTTATTTATAACGTTATGTAACGAATTATTTCTTTTTATAATGCTTTGAAATAACGTAACAATTTATTAACGTTATCTTATCCCAAATAGTAACTAGGGAAAATCACGCATTCTTATTGGTTTATAATAGGGATGGAAAACGTCACGTAACGATATCCGATGACGTTATAATAACGTTTCACATATTATTTTTTTAATAACGTAACAGTTATACTAAATAACGTTATGTAACTGTAACGTAACAAATAATGATTCACTATAACGTTATACATATTTACAAGATTTTTGCCGATGATCGTATAAATATCCTAATTTCCTAATAATATACTTGTTGGTTTTTGTTATTGAACACTTCTTTTATTTCTACAATACGATTAGTATAAGTTTTTTTAATATGTTTTTAATATTAATTTTTATTACAAGTTCAAGAAAAATACATTAATTGTAACGTTATAATAACGAAACAAAAATAACGTGATATAACGTTATTTTTTTGTTCTTTATTTATTTATAACGTTATGTAACGGATTCATTGTTTTATAACGTTATGAAATAACGCAACATTTTGTTAACGTTATCCTATCCCTGGTTTATGACTTAATAATTGATATAGTTTATCCATCGACCTTCAGTTTGGAAGGTCGATGAGTTTTTCGAATATACTAAAAAATTATGTTACCACTTAAAAAAAATTATAATTTTGTTCTACCATTTGAGAACCATTCGTTGAATTTCCGATTTGTTATTATTGATAAATTACCACCTTTGTCTTTTTAACTGGAGCCCCTTAAAAAGTTGTTAATATTTTATTGTTTTTCAACATTGAATTTGTTTGAACTGCGATTTTCTATCGACTGCAAAAGAAACAAAAAAAGGAATTACAAATTTAGAAGAATTGATGGTAGCATTGTCCTGTATTAAACCAAATATAAAAAGAGATATGTAAACATATAAAACACAAGTTTCTCAGTAAATAGTATTTGACTTAATACTTTTTTAATTAATTAATTATTAATTTATGTTTTTCCTGTCTTCCTAATATGTATTAAGTAGTTCTTATTTCTTATGATACTTTAAATAAGAAGTGTTCCGCCTGAAGTTCTTGCTCACGGACGTTAATTCCCACTACTTACCATGAAAATTGATTATTAAATAAGCAGTAATATTTCTAATACAAAATACACTTTAATGGTAATGACGAGATAGATACAAATAGTAAAATATAAATTATATTCTCTACCAATATTTATATTAATGAACGTTGTAGGTACTAGCAAGTACATACACACGTTTACTAATTTAACGGTTTTACTGCAACATGTATATTTATGTATGTTTTAATTGAAAAATCAATTTTCGGTAGGGTAAAAGCTATCTAATTTTAGTAAAAAAAAACCACTCTGATTGTAATGTTAAAAATTGACAATATTTATCAGAGGCACACACACGCACGCACGCAAACATATAGCTTCAATTACAACAGCATATTAGTTAATTTATAAACATAATTTTTTTTTTCAGGTACTGAAAACCGAAAGGCGTTATAAACAATAAATACTAATTCAAATTTAGAAAAAAATTGAAGCTGTTTTATGTATGTATATCAAATAATATACAATTTCTATGAATTATTATTTTAACTATATATTGTACGAAAAGTTCGAAATACAATTTAATTTATTAATAAATGAATTTTTTATATTTTTTTTCTGGTAATATACAAAAATCTAGGCGTATTGGTAAGAAACAAGTGATGTTAAAATTCGAAAAAGTAAGCAAAATGTGATTTTTTGAATATCTCAAATTATGTGTGACATCACGACCTCGAGTTGTTTCATGTTTCTCAAACAGTTAATTCTAGGGGTTACTGCAACATTCTCATTGATTTTTGTTAAAACTTCTTTCCCTGCATGGATCCAACGCCACTGAGTCTAGGAGTACGCGACCGCTGCCGCTGGTTGAACATTTCTAGAATGCCGCCGCGCTGGGCGATGACGCGAGCACCGTCGGGATAAACACACACGTCTAGACCTGTTTAATTACTTCCGGTTGCATGACCCTTTATATTTGATGTTATTATCGCGTCGAATGTTCCAAGAAGGTCGTCGGATATATAAGGTTTGTTCATAGAACATATTTCCAACGGTTGGAGTTTGAGTGCGCATGCGTGGTTTCAAACTGGTTGCAAATCAAACTGTTTGAATTCTTCTGTGAACAGCATTATGTCACTTAACTTTTTAAAATTAATAATAAATGTCTCTGCTTAATTTTGGTAGTAAATATATCGATATTATCGATCACTGTAGTGACACTTGTCAGTGAGGCAGTCTTTTATTATTTTATTACATTAATTTACAATGATTTACTTACCGTAAAATATTTATTTCACAATTTTTTTTATTTGTAAGTATATAAATAAACATTAAATGAAATCAAAACCTGTAATCAAAACAAATACAAATGTCTTGTCAAAACAGTGTAAGTGCGCATGCCTCAAATTTAAAATTTCCTCCCGAGTTAGAAATTATTCTGATAGTTGGCAACCGATCAGCAACCAGTCAGAAAGTTTCTATGAACATTGAACTAATAATTAGAGTTGGAAATTTGTGACTCTGCGAACGCTTTTATGTAACTGCGCATGCCTCTGACGGTTGCTGACGGTTTCAAACCGTTCTATGAACAAACCTATAAATAACGCCAGGGAAGCCAGCCGAGACATTCAGATAGACACGCATCGTGAAATGAACATTTGGTGATATGAATAAATAGTCTACGAGTGGTGAACATAAATAAATATAGTTATATAAATAAATAGTGAAATATAGTTTAAATAAATAATCTTAGTATTTAAGTATTTAATAATATTCTTATGCCCAAATTCATAAAACTATTGTTTGGAAAACGATTCGTTAAATTTTGACAGTTTATTCATACACGAAATTGTCTATTTTTAACGAACCGTTTCTTAACAACTGCATTAAAAATAATTAGTTATATTTATAGTAACTTTTGGAATTTTACAATAGAAATTCCAACTTTTTATATGATATATGTCAAAATCAAAGTCAAAATGAACGAGAAAAGGAGAAGTATTTTTTTTACTGATGTTCAAGTTTTGCTTTTTATGAATGTGTTTGGAAAATATAAAACAAAAAAAAAATTGATGGAACAATGGTTAAGGAGAAAATAGGTGCATGGGAAAAGTAGCAATTGACTTTGAAAAATATCCTTTTCTATTTCTGTATAATTCCGCATTGAGGCCGCCAGTTCGAATATGCATACAATCTACAGCGCCCAAAATATTTGGAAAATTTCGAATTTTGTAGAAATCTCATTATGTGCAATGGAGAAGTTTAGCGTGATTGAAATTACATGTGAAATATTTTTTTAATCGTAAATATATGAATAATTATAACTTAAGATGTAATTAAAAGTTAAAATTATGTTCCCATTTATTTATAATTATTTATCATTGAACTTTTCTGACGTCACAAGTGACTTATGCGCATGCCTAGAAAGGATGGTGAGACCGACTTTTTGAACGTATGTTGAGGAATTACACTACACACTGCTGGCTAGATCACGTGGGTTGGAATTGTATTTGTTTTCAAAACTATTATACGATACTTAATTTTTAATATTGAATACAATAATACACTAAATGAAATAAAAAGAACTAGTCGTTTGAACAAGAAAAACAATAAAACTATAATAATCACAACACAGAACTGTCACTGCTTATAAACGTCAAAACAAGTGGATGCCATTTTTAAAACTTCCTGTTGCTATGTGAACTCAGTGCGCACCTGCTTAAGGTAGACTATATGTTCTCCGTGAACCTCTGTGACGTCATTATTTTAGAAAATTTATTTTTTTTGAGAAATCTAGGCATCTTTGAGTGAAATACAATATCACTTTTGAAGACATTCTTAATAAAATAAATAAAATAAAAATACACTAAAATTCCTCATTGTACGAGTTGTGTCGCGTTTAATAGATGGTGATTTGCAGTATCGGCTTGTCAGAGGAGAGGCAAAGGAGGCTAAGCCTCCTCATAACTTATCAGGATAATAACTTTTGCAAAACTTTTTCTTTCAATTTTCATTAATTTTGTATTAGTAATGTAGGTGTAAAATGGTCGTAAGGCATAATTCTTCTGTATTAATCATGTTACATCTATTTTTTAGTCTGTTGTGCATACAACGGAGGCTAAGCTCCTCTGCACCTTAAAAACATAGTACTAAAGGCACGCTCCACACTCGTGCTACATACACGATACGTGTATCAAACATTTATACCAGCATATAAGTTAACATAGGAGGCTGCCTTACATTGTTCTTCGTGAAAAGTCGGCATGATTTGGTACTGCTGCTGCCAAACCACAGCCCATCTGTATATACTATCTAAATTCTAAACGATAGGCAATTACGGTGGTGGCCACGGCGTGTGGCATAGAGTTATAGGTATCGCAGTACAGTGTACATGTAACGTACAATAGGTTATTTTAATTTCACACTTCCTCCTCCCTTTCCCTGAGGTAAGCCTCCTCTCCGACAAATGTCACGAGCCGCCACTGATGATTTGCCAACACTTGTTAAAATGATTCAGTTGTATGAAAACGTAAGGTATAGCAACTGACTCATTACAGATCCTTGAAAATTTATTTTTGTAGGTTTTTCTAGAAAAACACAATTTAAATTCAATACCACCATCAAATTTTCTCGAAAAAAATCTTGCACGAAGCATTATTTGTGATACATATTCCATAAACTTTTCCTCTGAATCAACTGACGAATTTTTTTACATTATATAAATTTAATTAAAAAAAATATACCACAAATTATATAGCTATGCAATTTGCTTACCTTAGTGATAAAGTAAAAATAAAATGATAAATAATGCTTTCAAATGAAGCCAGAAATGAATTAAATGCAAATATAACATATGTCATTACTTCAAATTCATTCGTTAAGTATTTAATTTGTCAAAATCGGGGCGTTAATTTAACGAACGTTTGTAAACATTATAACGAAACGTTAACGATAACGAACGTTAATCAATAGAATATCTACAATTTAACGAATCGTTTTTCTGGTAACGAAAAGTAATTAACGAATTGTTATGAATACGGGTATTAGTCTTATATTAGTGTTTATATTTGTTTAATCATAATGTTAATTATTTTTATCTTTATCGTTATTATTTATCTTTTAATTATATTTATTTTAATTAATAATAATTCTCTGATTTCTACACTTCACCCAAATAAATAAAAATTACAAAACATAAATAAAGAAAAATGTTTAAATTAAATGGGGTACCGTGGCCGTGTATTTAAATGTCTGGTCGGACTTGGGTTCAATCCTGATTTACAACAAAATAATCTAATTTTAAATGGCACGAATGTGACCCTTATGATGCACTAGCTGGTGCGGTCTTTACGACAGCAATGAGTGCCGGTGAGGTAACGCCTGATAAACGCTCGCAAGGTACGAATATATCATTATCACCATATTACATATAAAAATACATGTGTGTTGTGTGTACATTTCCCCATCGTCCGGTCCAGACATATACACAGACTTTTTTCACAATTTAATTAATATTAGTTTAAAAAATAACAAGCATGAGTTATTAGTGATTGGTGATTTCAACCTACCCTTAATTAATTGGACTGCAACCTTTAATCATTTCGAACCTAATGTCCAAATTAAAAATGACACTAATACGGACCTTATTAATACCATGAATGTTTGTAACTTACAACAATATAATGGTATTTTGAATAGAAATAACCGAATCCTAGATCTTGTATTATGTACAATACACTGTAAAACAACTCTTAATCATTCTCCCATAAGTAATATTGATCCACATCATCCTCCACTGGATATAGTTATCGATATTAAACCTGTCAAACATCTTCCTACTAATACACATAACATTTTTAATTTCAATAAAACAAATTACACTGATCTCATCTATAAATTATCGTGTATTAATTGGAAAAATAGGCTTAACAAACCTAATGTTAATGAAAATGCTGACACATTCTATAGTGTTTTGTATTCTTTAATTAAGGACCATGTGCCAAGAAAATTCATTAACAAAAATACATACCCTAAATGGTTTACAAGGTCATTAATTAAATTAATAAAAGAAAAACATAAAATACATAGACGGTGGAAAACTTATGGAAGAATATCAGATTATAAATTGTTTGCAAATATACGAGATAGAGTCAAAGCCAAAATGAAACAGGATTTTGGTAATTACATTTTACATATTCAAAACAATATAAAAACAAATCCTAAATCATTTTGGAATTACTCTAAATCGTTGAAGAAATCAAATGTAATACCTAATATAATTCGGTATAAAGATCAAGAGGCTTGCAGTGGTCAAGAAATTTGTAATTTACTAGCAGAACACTTTGAATCTGCTTTCATAACCACTTCTTACAATGCTAATAAATGCACAACCGGTGACATATACGACTCAAATTCATTAAACTTAAACTCTGTAGTGTTGAGCACTCAGTGTATATTTCAGTATTTGGCATCTCTTGACATTAATAAAGGGTATGGACCTGATCAAATACCTCCTATATTTATTCGTACTTGTGCATGGTATCTTACTGAACCTTTACACATTCTGTACAATCAATCATTAACAACTGGAATTTTCCCTGATATTTGGAAGGTTTCTTATATTACTCCAATATTTAAATCATGTGATATAAATGATGCAACCAACTACAGGCCTATATCTTTGTTATCTACCTTCGCCAAAATTTTTGAAGCTTTGGTAGTGCAACAACTAAAGGCTCCATTAGAAAGTGTTATCATAGATGAACAACATGGATTTTGTTCCAACAAATCTGTTGTAAGTAATCTAGTGCCTTTTAAAGAATTTTTGAGTTTAAACATGGATGAAAGAGAACAAGTTGACGTTATATACACGGACTACAGTAAGGCGTTTGATCGGGTCCATCACCCTACACTCATTCACAAACTAAATAACCTTGGAATACATGGAACATTATTGAGATGGATATATCACATAGATCGCAATTCGTCTACTGCAATGGCTTTAAATCACGTACCATCACTGCAACATCTGGAGTACCACAAGGCTCTCATCTGGGACCTTTACTGTTTAATTTATTTGTTAACGATATAGCCCATTGCTTCAAGTACTCAAAATTCCTGATGTATGCAGATGATTTGAAAATCTTTAAAACCATATCAAGCGTAAATGACTGCATAGACTTACAAAGGGATTTAGATAAATTTTTCAGTTATTGTACATTAAATCATCTATCTCTTAATATTAAGAAATGTCATTATGTTACGTTTACAAGAAATCATGACCCTTTATCATTTCATTATAATCTCAATATGATTACTATAAAAAAAGAGTCAATTGTTAGAGATTTGGGAATAATTTTTGATCCGAAATTAACTGATAATAATCATATTGCTGAAATGGTAAAACAATCCTATAGGATGCTTGGTTTCATATTACGTCAGTGTAAAAACTTCACTGATCCGTTCTCAATTATTACTTTGTATAACTCCCTTGTACGTTCTAAATTAGAATTCGCATCAGTAATTTGGAATCCCATGTATAATAAAAACGTAAGATGTGTTGAGAGTATTCAAAAAAAAATTCTGTACGTATTATGTAATAAATTTAAAGTAGATGCGAATAACTATGAAGCTAGACTTCATCATTTCAATATGATCAGTCTAGAAAACAGAAGAATTTTTGCAGACATGGCATTTCTTTATAAAATATTTAATAACAAAATTAACTGCAGTGCAATTTTGCAACTTTTTAATTTACATGTGCCTCAGAAAACAACTCGTTCAAGTATACTTTTTCATTTACCTAAAACCGCAACAAATAACCACAAAAATTCTCCTGTCAATAGAATGATGTCAAAATATAATGCTAGTTTCACTCACATAGATATTTTTTATTTAAATTTCACTTCATTTAAAAAAGAAATAATGAAGTCGTCCATTTAAGTGCTTTTGTTATTCATATGAGTGTATATTTCTTTGTCTTAATTTTTATATTGCTTATATATTTGAATGTATGTTTAATTTGTATTTTTGATTATGCGTTGTTGTATTTCTTTGAATCTTTTCATTATGCTATGTACCGACGTAGTTAAGATATAGACACTGTATATGTAATTATTCTTAATGTTAATATGTGGGAACCTATAATTGGTTTGTAAAAACTGTTGGTTCTCCAAATTTCATAAATAAATAAAATTTCATAAATAAATTACCGATACAAAGAAGATTGGCACACCCAGCAATAGCAATGGGTAATATGCAGTGATAATATATTTATATTATTTAATAAGATATTTAAAATAAATATTATTTCAAACTATTTCATGATACATTCTCACATTGCGCTACTGTTGGAAATTCAATGACATCGAACCCGAAATCATCGACAACTTCGCATCAATCAACTATCTTGTAATAATTTTATATGCCCTACTTTTAATAATTGTATTCAGTCCAGATACAGTTCACATTCTTACAAAAAAAATCTGATGTGGCCAGCACAATACCTTCCGTCAATCCTGTGTATTATGTACAAATTCCATAGATAAATTTTCTTGCGAAAGATTCTAAATTTTTGGTATTATGTGATTCTCTTTCTCGGCAACTGAATTCCATACTCCTGATAACAAACAAACCACATGAAATAAGAAAATTATGAAATTTTGAATGAAAAATTATCACTTGTCAGTTATGGACATAATTAATTGCTGTCATTTTGACACAGGTCCCCATATCTGCTTGCCAAAGTCAGCAAAATCATGTTACTACACGCGGCCCCATACATAAATTTTCTTGCAAAAGATCCTATATTTCCAGTAAAGTTATTTCATAAATAAACTATGCAAATTGCACTAGACACTGACATCTTCTTTAGTTTTTCCCATTCGTTAGGGGGTCGCTATTTTTTATTTTCTTCTTCCACTCATTTTTGTTTTCCGTGTCGTCTTCTGCAATACAGTCTTTTCATCTTATATTTGGTCTTCCTATGTTTCTTCCACCTTCTATTAATATATTCATCTCTCCTCATAACATGTTCAAACCAATGTAATCGTCTCTCTTATATCTAGAAACTTCTAACACTAGAGTTACTTCCCTTTTTCTTTCATTGATTTACATTTTATTGATACTGACATCTGTCAATTTGAATTACCTGAATATATTAGCAGTTTCCATGGTTAAGTTAGCATAGCTGGCTGAATTATGAAATTTATATCAAATTTATTATTTTTATTCTTCTTTAACTCTATATCTGTTGAATAACAAATATAAAATGCAATCAAATCGTATAGATAATAATATATTCTTTAAGTTATAATTCCAAGAAAAACTGTTAAAATCTTCAAATGAGGGTACTTCCGGTTGACCAATTATAACCAAAATCTAAACAAGTCTGCATATGGTTGTAAGGAAGAGGAATACGCAAGAATTGTAATTTTTGGAATTCTAGTATTGGAGATATCGTGCACGAAACGGCGGTCACACACACACACACATACACACACACACACACACACACACATACACACACACACACACATACACACACACGCACATACGCACACACACACACACACACACACACACAAACACACACACATACAGACATCATCGTAAAAATAGTAAAATCGTATTGTAAAGACCCTAAAACGTGCTTATTCAATGAAAACTCACCACCGAATTTTTTGACCAAAGACAATACCTTCCTTACCTAGAGGTGACGGAAGGTAAAAATTAAAACCAAGTATGTATGTATGTAATTTTTGTTTTTTTTGCTACTACATATGTTGTACCTCTATTATTGTTGTGAATTTTTATACATACTTTGTATTTTTGTTAAGGCCTGATGGGGTTGCAACTTACTCTGATCGAGATGTTCAAGTGAGCGTTATTGTAGAACTGTGTTTGTTAAACTTAATAAAGTTTATTCTATATGTGACAGTTCGTTTTTCTTTATTACCAGTCTATGTCCGATTATCCGAATTTTCGATTATCCGAACCGACCCCGGTCCCAATTCGGATAATCGGCGTTCTACTGTATCATGGGACCAGCATACATTCAATATTACATGAACATTTTTTTTGCGTTGGATCCCACATAATTTGCCAATCGCTCAAAAACAAGTTCGTATCAATTGATCGCAAGAAATGCTCAAAAAAATCGATAGCGGTGCTTCAAAACATTTGTATAACATCGTGACTGGCGACGAATCATGAATCTACGCTATAAGCCCGAAACTAAACAGCAGTCAACTGTATTGGTCTTCCAAGGCAAGCCAAACCCAACAAAAGTCGTTTTTTCGAAAAAAAAAAAAACTGGACATGTCTCAACCGTACCATTGGTGCAACGTAGAATGGTCAATTGTGAAGGTTCACAACCATTTGTGTGCCACAAGTCTTCGGAGAAATAAGGAAAACCAACCGCCGAAGACGGATCATTCTCTTCCACGACAATACGAGCTCTCACATATCGGATCAAACAAGTGACTTTTTGAGCTCTTAAAACGTCGATTTGATAAATCATTCACCGTATAGTCCTGATTTGGCACCCAATGACTTCTTTTTATTCCCGAACATCAAAAACAAATTGCGAGTTCAACGTATAGTCCTGATTTGGCACCCAATGACTTCTTTTTATTCCTGAACATCAAAAACAAATTGCGAGGTCAACGTTTTTCAACACCTGAAGAAGTGATTAATGTGTTCAAAATGCATGTTTTGGAGATACCTAAATCGGAGTGGAAAAAGTGCTTCGAAAATTGGTTCACACGCATGCAAAAGTGTATTGATCTTCATGGAGAATAAAGCCATTTTCGATGATAAATATTTGTTTTTGTTCTCTAATCCCGAAATATAAAAGGCAACCCTCGTACAATAACAAAAACTCAAAATTAAATTGTAGATTGTATCATTTTCTCTAAATGTCAAAATTAACTCGGTATTCAAAGAGGCACTGACGCTCAAAATATGCACATCACCTATTATTATTAAATTATTATTATTATTAGTCAGAGGGCTTTTCTATAAGCACTAGTCAGTTTTATCACTGCGACCTGTAAGATCTGTTGTAACATGTCCCTACCTTAGTTTTCTCATGAAGCCAGTTTGCTCGAAAAGTCAGTTTGCCGATCTCATTTGCCGTGAGGTACCTTTTACCTAGATGGTGAAGTTTACTTACGGTCACAGCTGGACATTCACATTAAATGTGTTCCACAGTTTCTTCGTCCTTTTCGTAGAGTCGACGGATACTGTTTTTTCACAATGACCAGTAATTAACGGTATTTCTGAAATGTATTTTTAAAATTGTGAAGAAACCAAAAACAATAAAAAAAATCTGTTGTGGCCAGCATAATACCTCTCGTCATTTCCATTTTATGTTACATACATAAATATCGTATTTAACACTTCTTGTAGATACAAAAAAATATAACATTTTTTTTTATAATTTTAAATTCATTGTATGACGAAGTTTTTTTTGTAGATACTCTTTTTAATTTTCAAGATACTTTCAATTCATTAAAATGTAGGTAATATAGCTATAATTTTAAATAATTAATTAATAATACAATAAGAAGTATTAAATGTACTTTCCAGAAAAAGCTTTAGTAATGTAAGTTTTATATCCGAGGTCGCACTACCATCCAGGGGTACCTATTGTACCTGCCAACGGTCAAAAATGCAAAACAATTGAACATCAAATACGCGACTTATTCAACAAAATAACATTTTTTTTAATGGAATTCCACATTGAAAGTGGTACCATTTAAAAGATTTTTTTTTTATCTGAATATAAAATTTCATTATCACTATGCCTCTAAAATTAAGAACAAAAGAGATCTTAAATTGAAATTTAAATATTATATTTCTTACTTTAATACAAATAATATTGTTGCTATAGAAACAACAAAAACAAATAAACGAAATTAATTATTAACTAAACTGACCAAAGAATAAATAAATAATTACTAATAAAAATGTTTGATTTACATGAGTAAACCTTAAGACAATTGTTCAAAATGTTGACCATTTATTTGATGACAAATATGCTCTTTTTATCCCAGACTTTATAGTTTAAGTGAACATCGTTTTTGATATATTTTATCTTAAATAAAACCCCAGGCAAAAAAAAATCTAGGGGCGTAAGATCAAGTGATCGTGCTGGCCACGGAACAGGGGTTTCTCTTAAGTGAATTTCAGTTTTCCTAAAATACGAGTATGTTCTATTGGGTTGATATTGACCCAATAGGCTGACTAGGCTATAGCCTAGGGCGTATAAATTTTAGGGGGCGCCCAATTTAATTATATTAGCAGCAATCGGAGATGCCTAAGAAAGTTAGCAATGTTGGCCCGCATACGGCATACACTGCTCTGGATTTTTGACACTGACGTTTATTTGTCAATTACACACATTTATATTTCTCAACTGATTGTCGTGGAGTTGTTTGTGCAAGGTAATTTATAGTCCAGTCAAGTTATACAAAGGTTCCTTGCAAAAGGACGAGTATCTAATTTTTTTGGGTATGTTGCAAGGACCAAGGCCAGTAGTAAGAAACCAATTTTGCAGAAACGAAAGCCCTGTACAAGCAGAGATATATTGAAAAAAGGTCGAAATTTTCGGTCTTTTCTCGGTTTTTCCTAAATTTCTCTGTTCCTATGCATCGGAGAGTATAATAAGTTGTTACCAATATTGTAGAAGATAAAATTTGCTACAACTTTCGTATTTACGATTTTTTTTCTATAAACTATACCTACTTATTGAACTACAGAGCAGTGAAAGTATCAGAATTTTTTGGCAAATTACAAAACATGTAATATTATTGAATATTGATGATAAATAATATTAATTTATTATACATTAATTAAACAATAAATATTAATAAAATTTAAATAAACAGAAGATTTAGAAGTTGTTAAATACAAACACAATCAAATATTAAATGCTACTATATAATGTTGCAATAATATTGTCGGTTGTTATAAAAGTTAATTTTTCATAACAATCTTACTTCATTTAAATCTTGATTCATTGCAGTTTTCATTTTTTTAGCGTATGGCTAATACATTATTATAATATAATTACAAATAGAATCTGCAACGAAACTATAAGAAATACGTTAAACATACAGATGTACATAAATTTCATAATAATATTATCTAGTAGCAACAACAGTGAAACAATTGTTTTGACATACGAGTTTTCAACTATTTAAAAGTAAAAATGCCTGCCTTTACGGATAGTGAGTATACAGATATTGTGCTGGCCTATGGTGAAGCTCAGGGTAACGCTGCCTAAGCCCAGAAAATCATCTTCCAAACGTTCGTACCTTTGTACATTTTGTTCAGCATCTCCGAGATCACGAAGTCTGCTGCTCAAGATCGTGGTAGACCTTGGTGGTAAAACATTCCCTAATCATATAGAGAATATTGAAGATGATGTTTTGGATAGTGTTGAGGCTCAGTCTGGGGCTAGTAATCGAAGAATAGTACTAAAACACAGAATGTCACATGACAATTTGGGGGATTTTGAAAGAACAATAGTTGCATTATTTCGTCGACACCTTCAGTTGTTGTATTGACAATGATGGTGGCCATTTTGAACATTTATCGTAATTTAATTTAGGCCTGCATCAGTTTCAATAATCTTTATGCGTTTTCTTGTTCAGTCGATTTTAGAGTAGTTCTTGGTCGGCTGCATTCTATAAATGTCCTAGCATTTTTGGATTGTCCAACCTATTGTAACAAAAAATTGATATGATTTTTTTTGTTACCTTAGTCGTGGTATTCTATTCTATCTCTTTTCTTTCCCGATTTGCGTATAGTTTCATCTTCTGGTGTATATATCAATCTATTTATCATTCTTTTGTGTTGAATTGATTCTTTGATTGTATTTAATCATAGATCGGAAACAGCTGTTCGTATTTCGGCATTATGCAACGCGCTCTACTTTACATGCAGGTGTGGGAAAATTATTTTATTCAAGCATAAGCGGGTAATGAAATTTGTTACAAAACTCTGAAGAATTTTAATTCAATATCTAGAAGGTTTACAAGAAAAAATTATTAAGAAATAATGTTGCTCTCGGCGAGTTCTATCACTGGTTAATTTTAATGTACTTATTTCTGTTACACCTGTATATAACGTCGTCAATAAAATAAACGAATACAAAGAAAAATAAATGGAAATAACATATCGAAAGAATGGAAGAACGACTCCCTAAACAAGCTCGTCTTTATAAACCAAAAGGAAAAAGAGATGTGGGACGACCCAGGAAAAGATGGTAAAAAATTTGTAACCGGAACAAGCATATGCTTAATTCTTGAAGAAGAAGAAAAATTACAATATTTTTACTTCCTTGTACGTAAGTAAAGGAAGTATTGTAATCGCGAAAAATTTCGGTTTCCAGATTTCTCGCATAACTCAAAAACGGTAAGCCGTAGAAAGTTGAAATTTTGTATTTAGGACTCCTATAACATCTAGTTGTGCACCTCCCTTTCTGGTTATTACACAATTTCCAGAAGTGGCACTTTACATGAAGCCTATAATAGATTTTAATGAAAAACTTTTAAAATATAATCCACAACTTTTCAAATTTGGTATACAAGACTTTTATGTCAATCGAAATAATATAATAGATTTTGGTTAAAATAGGCTAACCGGAAGTGGTACATTACTTGAAATTGTTAACAGTTTTTCTTGAATAAAATGATTTTATTTTGATTATAGAAATAAATGCTTCAAATAAAAGTTTTAGAGAATTAATTTCTGCGTCTAGCACATCAAGTATTATTAAATTAGCCCTTTGTATAAGCGAGATATGTAAATTTAAAAATTATATACTTTTTTGTTTTTGTAATAAAGCTTGCTATGGATTAGGACAAAAAAAAAAGTTCATGTCAAATTACGTTAAATACGTGCAATTTTATGATTCGTACAATAACAAATATTATATTTTTATTGTGAAATTAGTCATATTCATTGTTGTAATCAAATATTTCTTTGTTGTAATCAAAACTCTCTTTAAAAAGAACCGGGTTAGATTAATGTTAATTTAAGAATGATAGTAGTAAATGAATTATTTTTTGTTCTATATCAAAATATTTCTCGGGCTTGGCTTAAGCCTGTCAATATTTTGTAATTTAATTATTAAAAAAATATGTATAGGTTAATAGGCGCACAAAGAAGTCGTGTGGTGTCCACATCACTCATGACATTAGTCAATATCATTAATTCAATTAAAAATAT
The DNA here is from genome assembly GCA_951394225.1 of Harpalus rufipes. Taxonomy (NCBI): domain Eukaryota; kingdom Metazoa; phylum Arthropoda; class Insecta; order Coleoptera; family Carabidae; genus Harpalus; species Harpalus rufipes. The sequence goes on along the minus strand of OX596276.1, from coordinate 46,555,447 downwards.
TGGCATGTATTTTTTAGGGTACCTCTATGTACAGGCTTTGGCCATGGGCCAAGATCGCCGCCATTTGCGGGCCAATGTCAAACATACTGAGTATTCATTTCCCTATTTATTTTTATATATTGGAGGTATGAAATTTATTAGACCTCCCGTTTTAGAGATACGAGTATTCACGATAACTCAAAACCTGTAAGCAGTAAAATGTTGAAATTTAGTATTTACGACTTGTATAAAGTTCAGTTGTGCACTTCTCTTTATAGTCGTTATATACTTATGTATTTACCGTTTTGAAGTTAAAATTAATATTTTGTAATTTAGTTATTAAAAAAATATGTATAGTTTAATAATCGTACAAGGAAGTCGTGTGGTGTCCACATCAGATTTTTTTACAAACAAATGTCTAAACTCTTTTGTATTGTATTGACACGTCAGTTGCAAACAGGAAATCTTTTTTGTCCCTAGTATACGCACTTAGATGGCATTCTTGAATTATATGTGTGATGGTTTGATCTTCATCTCCACAGTTACATTGCGGTGATAAACGCTTACCATATTTATGAAGAAAGTGTCCACATCTGCCATGTTTAGTCCTTATTCTGTTGAGAGTGACTCATGTTTTACGAGGAAGGTCAAAACCAGGTGGTTTTTCAGTGATGTATGGTATATCAAATTGTTGCTGTTGCATTGACCTCCTAACCAGGGCTGTTTAACCAGACTGGAGCGCAGTTTTAAAAATCTAGCTCGCTTTAACGTCCTGGTGTTGAATGATCATCCTTGTCACGCATTATGTTGATTGTAGTGGTAGTGTGCGAAGGATTGGTGACAATCTCCTTAATTTGCTGAAGAAAATCCAATCTCATCTTCACCTATATCGCTGTCTTCCAAAACAGGAGTATAAAGCGTTTTGGCAGGGTTGGTCAAAACGGAAAGTGCAAAGGCTTCAACACTTCAGGCCTGCCTTTTGATAGGTGCAAACCCCTCGGCTCTGTTTCTTGCAGCGAAATGACATAAATTTCAGTAAGAATTGAGGTGTAGGATCCTTACTAGCTTGAATTAATGCGAGCCCTTGATCTGTGCGCATTCAACCCCTAGGTTGTCTTTCGAACCCAACCACTTTTGGACTGTGTAGTATGTCCAGAAAAAATGGTATCTGGCTGCGTCTTGTGTATTACAACATTGGTACATCATTCGTGTGTGCCGAATAATAAAAATAATAGAAAACAGTAAATGTAATTAATTTATTTAAAGAAGTTTTAGCGAAATCGGATGTTACGGAAACTTTTCCAGATTTTGCAAAAGTATAGCCCGTACAAAAAATCGTAAATACAAAAGTTGTAGAAAATGTTGCTCTCTCCAATCCATAGGAATAAAGAAATTGAGGAAAAACCGAAAAAATGTTGCACAGGGCTTTCGTTTCTGCAAAATTGGTTTCTTATCACTGGCATTGGTCCTTACAACACATTCAAAAATTATAGCTACTCGACCTTTTGCAAGGAAACCCGTTTCTTTTACATATTGACTGGACAATTATTATAACGGATTATTCTGTATATTAAATTTTTAATCTATAAATTTAGAGAAGATATAATAAAAAAACTAAATGTATTAAATTGAAAAATTAATGTTCTTTATTATTTGTAATAACATAAATTTAAAAAAAATTATATCTAGAAGATTTTAAAAAAAAAACTATTACTTCCGGTGGTCCAACTGTAACCAAAAACTTTTCAACTCGTCCCATTAATGTCAGATTGAGGAATACGTAGTCAAACAGATCTCAAGTTTTATATTGTTTGAGAAATCGTCCTTTTATCCACGCACACATACACACATCACTATAAAAATGTTAAAAAAAATAGCATGAATGTCAATGAGAGGTAAAAATGTAAAAACAGTTTTTTATGAAATTTTAATTCTGTACAACTTTGATCTCTACAATATTTTACCGTAAATGAACAGGATAGCAGGAATTGCATAAAACTAGTATGCTATGTTATATGTTCACTCCTAACCGCCACCACCCGGTAATACTTGTTTATTGTTGTCACTCTTTAGTATGGAGCAATTTGCCCCGCAGATTTAGCATTACATAATAATAATAATAATAAAATTTAACTTATAAGTAATAATGTTTATAGGTACTTTATATAATTTTTAATTTTTCATTGATCTTAAATATGTAGCTAAAAAATTACGATTATATTTTTCGGCAATATCAATAGCAGTTTCGCCATATGAATTTGTTTGAAATAGGCTAGCACCTTTTTGTATTAGTAATTTAACCGTTTCATAATTATTATACCATGTTGCAATATGAAGGGGCGTACTATTACTATTATCTGTAACATTTACATCAATACCATTTTCTATTAGAATTTTCGCTACACTATAAATGTTATGTTTAGCAACACAATGTAGCAGAGTACTGTCATTTAAATATTTTTGGAATATATTAGCTCCTTCTTCGATTAAATATAAAACCATATTTTCATGTTTTTCATAAACTGCCTCGTATATAGGAGTTCTATTTAAATCATCTGTAATATTAATATCTATTCCATAACTAAGAAGAATTTGGGCAATGTTAATTCGGTTATGCAATGCTGCAAAATGTAGTGCTGATCTACCGTGCGTAGAAGTGTGAGAAATATTTGCTCCTATTTCACAAAGATATTTGACTACATCAATATTGTTATATGATACAGCAGTCAAGAGAGGTGATATTTTATAAATGTTACATAAATTCACGTCAGCTCCATAATTAACCAATATTTTCATTATATCGATATTGCTGTATTTTGCAGCAGTATTTATTACTGTATGTCTAGTACTAGTTGTATTATTTACATTTGCACCGTTATCTAGAAGAAATTGTACAAAATCTGTTTCGTTAGTTTTTACTGCAGTGTGTAAAGGTGAAGCAAAGTCGGTTAACTGAATTTCTATTTGAGCTCCATTTTGTACCAAAAATTTCATTAAATTTAAATTTTTATGTTCAATTGCAACATGTAAGGGACTGTATTGCCCAATATTAACTTTATTTAAGTTAATATTTCTATCAATTAAAAACTGGATTATGTTCAAATCACCTTTTACACACGCCGAATGTATGATAGTTGATCCATTATTGTTTGTAAAATGAATATCGGCTCCATTCTTTTCAAGACATTTAACCATTTCGAAAAAACTATGGTATGCTGCGTCCATAATAGGAGTAGATGTAATTTTCTTCGTATTGGCGGCTATGTTGTTGACATTAGCACCTTGCTTTGCTAAGTATTCTACTACTTCGATGCTGTTATTCCAGCAAGCTGCATGTAAAGGAGAGATTCCTTTTAATGTTCTATAGTTCACGTTCGCTCCGTTTTGAACGAGCCACTTGACTGTTTCCAAATATCCGCTGTGTGCTGCGTCTAACAACGGAGTATAACCTCTATCGTTGATGCAATCTACATTCGCTCCTTGTTGGAGGAAAATATTCATAATATCGGTGTGATGATTTAAACAAGCTATGTGAAATAATGTTAAACCTTTAGTATTTTTGTATTAATATCTTTTTCACTTATTTCTAAATCTTTATTGTTCAGTAAAAACTGAATAAATTCGATATTATTTTGTTGAATAGATTTTTTTAACAGTACCATTTTGTATAGTTTTAGTATGTCGTTTTGGTTACTATGGCTTGCAAAAAATTGAACTATCTCGAAATTGTCGTGCGAAATAGCAATGTACATAGGAGATTTTATATTATCCTTTTCATAATTTATATTTGCTCCATTCTTTACCAAACATTTAACCATATCAAATAAACCATCAAACGTAGCGTCTCTTAGTGGCGTCCTGATTAAATTTTTGTCATCTCTTATGACATTGTCTACATCAGCTCCTTTACTAGCTAAATATTCAACTACCTCTATACTGTTCTTCCAACATGCGGAATGTAGAGGTGAAGTGCCTTGCGTAGTTCTGTAATTCAAGTTGGCTCCATTTTCTACTAGAAATTTGACTAAAGAAAGATTTCCACGACTCGCTGCGTCTAGTAGGGGGGTGTATTCCTTATTGTTGGTTGTGTCCACCTGAGCACCTTGATCGAGAAGTATTTTCATAACGTGAATGTGCTGCTCCAACGAAGCAATATGAAATGCAGTAAGGCCTTTATTGTTTTTCTTGTTAATATCTTCTACTTTCTCTACCAAGTATTGAACTATGTCTACATAGCCACAGAAAGAAGAAATTATGAGTGGAGTGTCTTCATTTTCGTCTAGTAGGTTGACGTCACCTTCCAAAACTAAGGACTGGACTTGCTCTAAGTTTCCATTTCTTATAGCTTCGTACAATATGGAACAGTCGATATTAGTTTTTGTCATCGACATTGTGCAAAATCTGGAAGTATATAAAATAATTGTTACAAAATACTTTTGATAAAGTATGTATTTAGGTCTATTCTGTAACTCAGTAGTTAATTTTTAGCAAGTGGTCAAAAATGTTAACCAATCAAATATGTTGGCATATAACAAATAAGTAGATTTTTTTAGTTGTCAAATTTATAGGCCGCGAGCAGACATGGCACATGTGACCCAAGCGACCTTGAAGTGCTTGGAATCAGCTGTGTGTGTACACTTGGCACTTCGAAAAGAACAATGTTTTACTTATTTTGATTTCGAACTTCTAAAAGGTTGTTCTTTTATAATTTCAAGCAGTAAAATATTACATAAAATTAAAAATAATAAGTTTTTAGCAGCTCAAAATCCAAATAAGTCACTATATCTACTAAATAAAAAAATTACGCAATTCATAAAAATTAACTACTTTGTTATAGAATAGATCTGAATATATAGTTAATTTAAAATTATTATTACAACAGCTTTACGTAAGAACAGGATAACGTCTTACATAGGAATTTCGAGAAATATGAGATAAGGAATCGGTTAAATTAATCAAATTTGCACCTTTAAAGAGTCTACACTACCTCGTTCAACTAGAGAGCGTACCCGATCACATGATCACAAGCAAAAATTTGTGCGGCTTTGCGCAGGTGGCGCCTCTTTACTAGAGCATATAAAACAGATCCGCACTGAGTTGCATTGTACAAAAAATAAATTGTTGTTGCTCATATCTTTGTGTGGTGCATGTATACGTATATGTAAAATGAATTTAATGATTATTTCATTCTTACTATTATTATATTCCTTATTTGTATAATTTCAATACTTTCATTGTATAAATCAAAATAAATTACATACAACTCTGGTCTCTGGTATGACTCTGCCTTACAACTTCCCCTGTCCAAATTTTATACTGCCTGCGCGAAAGTTACGCTCTGTGGCTCTGTCGTTGAATGAAGTATAGATATGTAGTCATAGGCAAAATTATAAATTGTTTCATTTTCATATTTTTTTTCTTTTTATATCTCTTACCTATGGAAAGCCCTTTTACGTTTTAATTAAATTTGAGTTTTATTCTTAAAACAAATTCACATATCCATAATAAAATTTAAGATATCACGAATTAAATTTAAGATATCTCTAATACAATTTTAGATATCTATAAATGAATTAGAGATATCTCTAATTCATTGATTTAGAGATATCTAAAATACAATTTGAGATATCTCCAATTCATTTGCAGATATCTAAAATTTAAATTTTGATATCCAAAATTAATTTAAAGATATCTAAAAATGAATTAGAGATATCTCTAATTCAATTTCAAATATATTAAATTTAAATAAGACTATGTCCCATAAGAACTATGTTAGATCACTAGTAGCGAATTAAGGATATCACTAAACAAATTAGAGATATCAACAAATTAATTAGAGATATCACTAAATGAATTAACAATATCACTAAATGAATTATGAATATCACTAAATGATTTTTGAATATTACTAAATGAATTATGGATATGTATTTTTATTTTTAAAGTAACATATTCAAAATTCGTTGAGTGATATTTCTAACACAGTGATATCCATAATTCGTTTAGTGATATTTTAAATTAAATTTAAGATATCTGTTATTAAATTTGAGATATCTCTCATTATTTATTTTCAGATATCTCAAATTCAATTGTAGATATCTGAAAATGAATTATAGATATCACTAGACGAATTTCGTACATCACTAAATAAATTAAGAATATCACTAAACGAATTTTGAATATGTAACTTTTAAAATAAAAATACATATCCATATTTTATTTAATGATATTCTTAATTCTTTTAGTGATATCCGTTTCGTAATTCATCTATTGATATCCCTAATTTATTTAGTGATATCCTTAATTCGCTAGTAACATTTTAGCCTAAACGCAACTGACTTCACAACACTTAAATTTCTTTGGTCTTGGTTAGATTCTATGTATACAGATTTATTATCTTTTACGTATGTCCACATGTGGTATAATTATACGAAAATAACCAATTTTTCTGATTTGAAAAACATACAATGTCTAGACAAACTTTCCAAAGAATAGACCGAAATTTGGAACTAACAACTAGCCGAACAAATTATGTCTGCAGGAAGCCAGGATACAGTATAATTCAAAAAAATATTGCAAAACCTGCTTTAACAAAAGTGTAATATTTAAATCATTCGCCATTGTATTTTTACTTCTCGCTAAGAGAGGTATTGGATTCATGCTAAAAATCGCATATCCAGATTTTATTGAATAAGCACGATTTAAGGTCCCTACAATCCGATTTTAACATTTTTACGATGATGTCTGTGTGTGTGTGTGGATGTGTGTGTGTGTGTATGTGTGTGTGTGTGTGTGTGTGTGTGTGTGTGTGTGTGTGTATGTGGGATGTTGGCAGGACGATTACTCAAAATCTATAAGACTCTATATTTGTTTAACTACGTATTTCCCAATCGGACATTCATGGGAAGATCTGAAAAGGTTTTGGTAACAATTGAACAACCGGAAGTAGAAGATTCTTGAAAAATAATCTTCTAAATATTATTTTTGAAAATTTTTCTTGATAATATCCCTAAGAAAATTAAATTCTCTATCTGATAGATTTAAATATTTTATTATATATTCTATAGATTTAGAGATAAAAGAAATATAATATATAAAATAATCTGTTGTAATAAATTTTACAGCCGAAAGAATGCCATGGAAAATAGTTGAAAATTTAAATTGTTTGTAACTGACAGATAAATGTCAGTGTCAGAAATCCGGAGACATTACTGAAGACTTTTTCTGGGAAGTACATACATTATATTATTTCTTAATGTATTAATAGTTAAATATTTAATATTATAGGTATATTACACATACCCTTCAGAAATACTGTTACTCCCGACAATGAATTGGAAGCATCTCGAAAAATTAGAAGAGTAGGACAAAATTTCTTTATAGAATGAATTTAAATTTAAAAAATCTAAATATAAGGAATAGATATACGTAGAATTTTTGGTGTAGAGTGTAGATATACAAGAAATGTTAAATACATTAGGGCGCGAGCAGTCATGGACTTTGTTGGCCTTGACAAGCAGATATGGGGGCCCATGTCAGAATGATAGCTAGTAATTATGTATATAGATGTCAAATAGCATAATTTCTCATTCTAAATTTAGTGATTTTCCAATTCCATGTGGTTTATTTTCTTCGACAAGTAAATTCCACATGCCTGGTAACAAATTAACTACGTGAATTTAGAAAATCTTGAAATTTTTAATGAAAAATTCTGACATTTGACATCTATGTACATAATTACTAATTATTATTCTGAAACGGGCCCACACATCTGCTTGTCTAGGCCAACAATGTAACATGACTGTTCGTGCCCTATACTTATGTAACCAAAAAAAAGGAAGTGACGAGAGGTATTGTCCTGGTCACAACAGATCTTTTAATAACGTATATGAATGTTGAATATTGTTGGATAGCATATATCATGTATTTTTTAAATATGGATAAATATATATGATTTTCCATTTGAAAATTAAAAGTTGCTAACATTTACTCGAAAACCGGAAGTAATATTGTTGACCTACTTCCCCAATTATATATGCTGGATTTATACAGCGTAAGTCGTAATGTGCTGTAACGTAACGTAAAGAATAAAACTATGCAAACGTATATGACAATTTATACAGACGTAAGCCGTAACGTGACGTACCGTACCGTGACGTGTCAAAAACCCAAAGATCATCAACTTTTATCTTTCTACGTTATGGCACGTTACGGTACGTGCGAAATTACGAAAATTATTACTGCCCTGCCGCTATAGTCTGTTTTTGTGTGGCTAATATGTGTCAAATTTAGCTAATATATTAAATGGAAATAAATACTGCATTACGAATACCTAGTCTATTTTGTGTGACTCTGACTGACATGAGTGACATGTGTCAAATGTCAAAGTTTAGATTATTACATTAAATGGAAATTATGGAAATATAATGAAATATAGTGTATTACGAATAGAAGAACCTGTTAAATACAAATCTGACGTACACTTGTATCGACAGAGCATGAGCATACTTTTTACGAAAATGTACCGTAAAAGTACGGTATAAAATAGCTTAGAAAAATCACTATAAATTATGTTATATAGTTAAAATCGTTAATTATCATAATACGCGAGATAATTCCTGTATATTATATAGACGAACGAATACAGGGTATATAACATAGATATTTGTATTTCAAATGTCATAGGTACGATATATTTTAGTATGTTAAAATATTTTGTTAATTAGTAAAAAATGTTTCATTAGTTTGATTTGTATAGTAGTTGTTGATCATCGATGTATTAGTTATTAACAGTAAATTATGTTATGTATAAAACTTTCTATGAAACTAATTTATAATAATATTTTCGTGTTATGACTAGTTAAGATTTTTGTTCAAAATTATTTTTTAAATCTTACTTATTTCATATATTTATAACACTTATGTTCAAATTATATCAATCAGTGTGTTTTAAATTTGTTATTGATAGTTTTACACATATTTCTTCTTCCCTTATCTGCATTTTCAAATGAATTAATTTAGATATTTACCCAATGTGATAAATCACATTACATCAAATATAAATTATTATTAATTATGAACAGAGAATTTATTGCTCTCTAAAATAAAACAACTCAAGTAAGTTAAATAAAATTAAAATTTCTTCACAAGTTTTAAGTTTAACCCTTAAACTTTAATTACTTGTTAAAAATCCGTTTATATTTCAAATATAATTTATGTCACGTAAAATATTTAAGACAATGGAAGAGACCCATAAATACTATTTTTCGTATGAAATTGATGCAGATATCATTGATTTGCCATCTGATCCTGATGGACTTACCGACTGCGAAGATGATTATTGGAGTCAAATATACTAATAACTACAAAAATATGGACGATGATATGAGACGAAAGTAAAGAAAAACAATCACGAGTTTGCTGTTAGTGTTTTTTTTTGGGTACCACACTCTTTCCAGGTGAAAGAAACTACTGGTCAAGCGAAGAAGATTTTCGAGTTGATATGGTGAAGAAAGCAATTAGCAGAAATAGATATTATGAAATAAAATCTTGTCTTCACTTTCAAGATAATGCAGTCTTCAAAAAATAAAAACGGTATAGTATTCAAAGTGAGACCATTTTTCAAACTTGTCAACAAAAATTTCAATGGATAGAAAATATTTCAGCAACATCTGTAGATGAAATGATAGATACCCTGGTCATTCTGGCTTGAAACAGTTTATAAAAGAGAAATCAAAAAGATATGGCTATAAACTATGGGCTGTATGTGGTCAAAATGGGTATTGTTATAATTTTTCTCTATACTAATTACATAATATTATAGCTATTTACAAGAATTGAAATATTTTTCGTCAAACAATTGTGAATTTTATTACAATACCGTCCTATGAATAATATCTCCTAATATGATTTCCAGTATAGTTTACTACCACAACAGCCCAGCGTCCTCAAATGAGGACGGGTCATATTTAAAGACCCTATCGATCCATCTCAAAATTTCACTCGGTTTTATCAATTTACTACTGTAATAAACAATACATATTGAGAAGGATTGAGAATTCCAAGAAATAATAATTTGGGCGTTAATGGGTTAAGGTACTTCCGGTTAACCAATCGTAACCAAAATCTAATCAACTCTTCATATGGATGTACGAAAGGGGAATATGAAAGAATTATAATTTTTGGAATTGTAGTATTGGAGTTCTGCGATCCGGAACTATCATTACATACACACACTCTCACACATACATACATATATGCATACATACATCATCGTAAAATAGTAAATTCGTATTTTAGGGACTCCAAAACGTGCTTATTCATTAAAAACTCAGCATCGAATTTTTATATAAAATAAAAAAATATATGTAACGCTGTTTACCGCTTTATATACTCGCTCCCATTCATTCTCGAACTTTTAAGAACCTTATATGCCATAATGACATCGATTACAAAAGGATCAGACGAGAGCGAGTATTTAAACTTATCTCCCTATCTGTTTACTTAGCTGCACGCACAGTAATTACTCCGTCAAGTCTAGACACGTTTCGCTCAGTGACGCCGGCAACGCTCTTGCTCCACTACTATAAAAATATACCAAAACAAAATTATTCATAGACTCACTCATACTTTCGCTTTAAGGGTGCGTTTCAAACAGAGTATTTAAAGATTGGTTATTTAAAGCCTGTTTAAACAACAAAGAATTATGTATTATACATGAAAATTCATGAATTTTTTTGGACTATTATTTAAAACTATTTTAAATGTTTCAAAATTTATTAAAAAAAATAAAAAACGTATTTTTCTAATCTGCTTTCGCTTTATGACATAAATAGTTTTAGGTGATAACTATTATTTTAAACTAGCTAAATAAATTAATTTCTTTTCAAGTGTTGCCCTCAATTCTTTTAATTTTCTTATTTTGTTCAAAGTGAGAAATGGTAATATTTTGCACAATTTTACAGTTTAGTCACTGCGCGTAATGCAGCTTTCTCTGTAAGATAGCATCACACTCGAGTGATCGGTAATATAGACTATGAAAAATAGCGCGCAATTACTCATATAATGAATAGAGTGATTTGGTAGATAAATATAAATTTCGTAAGATATTTATATTTTCTTTAAACGAGAACAAATACATAGTTGATATTTTGAATTTCAAAATCACATTCTTTTTCACGCTGTTGCAATACTAAAATTAATATGTTTTATTTTTATTTGTTATGTGAAATAGATCATAATATCAATCATGACGGTACATGATTGATGTTGCGATCCCTATAATATATGTATAGATGAACTCGGATATAACGTACACCCAATGTAGCGAATACTTGTTTATAACGAGCAAAAATAATTTCCCAGAATAGAAATCTTACCTATTATTTATACCTATTGTGCGCTTGCATATAACGAACCTATTTATAGCGAACACTGCCGTATAACAACCAAATTCTTAGCGAATTCTCGGTTGTAAGGAACACTGTACCACAACAGAATTTTTTTATGTGTGCATTGTGCATATAAAAGGTTTTCCAATAAGAGGTGTTATTTTGAATAGCCCGCTATTTCGGTAGATGTCGCTTTTGAAGCTGTCATTTTTTAACATTTGACAAGTAGAAACTACGCCATTAATCAAAATGGAACGACACACGCTTCAACAACGCATTGAAATTATTAAAATTCACTATAAAAATGGTGAAAATTTGGCAGAGACGGTTCGTAAAACTCGACAATTTTTGGGTCGTCGTGAAGCACCTTGTCGGACCGCAATACAGAAATTGGTGGAAAAATTCGAGCTGTTGGGACAAGTTAGTGATGTGAAGAATAAAACCAGTGCACGTCGCTCAAGAACAGCCGAGAATATTGCTGCTGTAGCCGAAAGTGTTGAAGAAAACCCAGGTTTGTCCATTCCTCGTCGTTCTTTGGAATTAGGCATTCCACAAACGTCATTACACCGTATTTTGCATAAAGATTTGGGTCTTAAGGCTTATAAAGTCCAGTTAACACAAGAACTCAAGCCGGCCGATCATCAACAACGTCGTGTCTTTGCTGATTGGGTCGTTGAAATGCATGAAAATGATCCGGAATTCCATCGAAAAATCATCTTGAGTGATGAGGCCCATTTCCACCTCGGTGGCTTCGTCAACAAACAAAATTGTCGCATCTGGGGCTCAGAAAACCCAAGAGTTATTGTTGAAAAGCCTCTCTATCCTCAACGTGTGACTGTTTGGTGCGGTTTATGGTCCGGCGGAGTCATTGGACCTTACTTTTTCGAAAATGAGGCTGGAGCAACAGTTACGGTGAATGGATTGCGCTATCGAGAGATGATTAACGATTTTTTATGGCCGGAATTGGATGGTATTGATCTGGACAACGTTTACTTTCAACAAGACGCCGCTACGTGCCACACAAGCAACGAAACCATTGATCTTTTACGGGAAAAGTTTCCGGACCGTGTTATCTCTCGAAGAGGTGATCACAATTGGCCACCGAGATCTTGTGATTTAACACCTTGCGACTTCTTTCTTTGGGGCCACGTGAAAGAGAAGGTCTACGCCAACTGCCCAGCGTCGACTCAAGACCTCAAAGATGGAATTCGTGAGGCTATCGAGGACATAGGACATCCACTTTGCGATTTGGTTATGGAAAATTTCATGAAAAGGATATTGTCCTGTCAGCGTGGTCGTGGTGGTCATTTGCCTGATGTTATTTTCCACTATTAACAGCTTACCTTCCTCTTTATAATGAAATAAACATCCGATCATTTATATTAAAAAATGGCATTTTTCTTTGAATATCAAAATAACACCTCTTATTGGAAAACCCTTTACATGTAAGTGTACATGTGACGGTACTGAAAAACGATATCTACTTCTACTTGTTATTGGATTATCTCATTTTAAATTTTGTATACATTTTGGTTTATGTTATGGTGTTTGTGTGTATTTTCAGATTATTATTATTATATTTTTACGTTAATCACGAATGTTTTTTTTTTAGTTTCTAAGCAGATACAGTTTGTATTTTGATAAAGTGTGTCATTTTTTACCTTCCGTCACCTTTAGGTAAGGAAAGTATTGTCTTTGGTTAAAAAAATCGGTGATGAGTTTTTAATGAATAAGCACGTCTTAAAGTCCCTAGAATACGATTTTACCATTTTTACGATGATGTCTGTATGTATTTGTGTTTGTGTGTATGTGTGTGTTGTGTGACTCTTCTTTCAGTTCCGATAACTCCAATACTACAATTCAAGATTGGCACACCCAGCAATGGGTAATATGCCGTGATGAAATATATATAAATATATATATATATATATATATATATATATATATATATATATATATATATATATATATATATATATATATTTTAAAAAATTACATTTTTTTCGCATTCCTCTTCCTGCAGACGTGATTAAATTTTGGTTGGAAGAAGTCAACCGAAAGTACCCTCACTTGAAAATTTTAACAGTTTTTCTTGAAAAAACGCTGTTAAATATCATTTTTCACTTTTAATGTTATTATAAATAGTTATTCTCTATACGGTTTGATTGGATTTTATGCTTCATATTCAATGGATTAAGAGTTAAATAAAGAAATACCTATGTACTACATTTAAAAAAATCTGATTTCTGATTGACAGATATCAGTGTCAAGTGCAATTGATATACGAGCCCAAACTCATAATACCTTAATTCGGCTAGTTTACATTTTCAAGAAATTATAAAATCTACACAAATGCTTAGAAATGTCTACAAAATTATTTCGGCTTCTTTAAATATTGACTTAAAACTTTAAAAAACTGTGGACCAAATGACTGGTGATAATAGTTTGACCGGTATTTACCGTATCATATATAATCACATTTATAAACATCATTTTGAGTACTTTAATGACATTCATAATAGGGCTGAGTAATATAATGGATTAATTATTATTTAGAAATAAATCAAAAACAGTATACCCATCTGATTAGCAGCTTGTAGATGATTTAAGCAATTTGATTCAAATCAATGATTTTTTTAAAAATAATCATCGTTTCAAATAAAAACAATTATTTATTAAAAATAAGGGGATCACCATGGAAAATAAACTGAAATATTTAACATAAATCAATATTTAGAAACAAAATAAAAATTCAAAATATTATTAGTTATAAGAATAATTATAAAGAAATACTAATGTTTCAGCTTTTTTGTGCCAAGTCTATCTCCACTCTAATTAAAAAAGTCAACTTCACACACTTTTTACAGTATTTCTCTTGGTTTATCCATTTTTTAAACCTCATTTTGAGTACTTTAATGACATTCATAATAGGGATGAGTAATATAATGTATTAATTATTATTTAGAAATAAATCAAATACATATACCAATCTTAGCAGGTTTTAAATGATTTAATGATTGAAGTCAAATAATTTTCTGTAAATAATCATCGTTTCAAATGAAAACAAATACTTATTAAAAATAAAAGGTTCAAGATTGAAAATGAACTAAACTATTTAATTTAACATAAATCAATATCTAGGACCAAATAAAATTACAAAATATAAAATATATATTATTTATTCTAAGAATATTTATAAAGAAAAATATAAGTTTTGGAGTTTTTCTGTACCAAGTCTATTTCCACTCTAGTGAAGAAGTCAGCTTCACAGACTTTTTACAATATTTCTCTTGGTTTAATCAATTTTTTTATTAAATAAAAAAGATTAATATCAAAACAAAAAGAATAACAAAAACGACAAAAAATAATAAGTACCTTTGTAAATATCAGAGACAATACCAATAAAAAAATACTAATAATGATAATAACAAATTGTCAAAATCAATGAAATTGAAAATTCGAGCAGCATACTAATATCAAGGCAGCTTCGATAATAGAATACCCTGCCAACCATCCAACCCTATATTTTGCGCTAGACATGCGTCCCCCGTCCCGCCTCAGGGAAGTATTTCATTTTAGCTAAGATTCGTACCTGCAAACACCGAGCCATCTGTGGAATATTTTTGTCCTTTACCATTAGTTCTTAATTAACTCAGCATCACCTCATGGCGCTGTTTTTTCAACGCACCCTTTTAATGAGTACGAAATTGAGTAAAAAATGAGTGTTAGCTTAAACGCAAGTGAGTTGCAAGTGACATCTGAGTCTACGTTCAGTGGTCATTTGTCATTGAGTAACGTCTCTGAATTTGAGCCTGAATCATTTTAGAGCCCAAAGCAGGGTGTCTCATTTTCAATGTTTTTTGGGGAAGGTATCTCGGGTAATATTAATAATAGAGCATTGTACATTCCATGGATAATTTTATGAGATAGATGCCACAGAAATTTCCTATTGACTTTTATTTTTGAGTTAAAACTTAGTTTTCACTTCTTTCTTCTTTTCAAAATATCTCATATCTCGCTTATTATACAGAGAAAATGTTAGATAATTTTTATACGGTTTTCTTTTAAATAGAATAAAGGAATGTAATTAAATTTTTTAACAACTTAATAAATCTCGAGTTATAACATGAACATTATATTTTTTTTTTGAATGGGAAAATTGTCACATTTTTTCTTATTTTATATCAATTTTGTTCTTCATTTGTTTTTTTCTAATTTATGTTTAAAACAAATTAATATAAAAATATTATACATCCTTGAAATGCTTATAAAATAAGAGATTATATTCGAAAATATTTAATTGAGAATAAAATTCATTAGTCTCGTGACACGTTTTCCGTCAATCAACATTCAGAATCTCCATAGTTACATGGCTATCACAGCAGCTATGATAAAAAAACAAAGAAATTATCACCTTATTTTTATTTACAATCGTTACTAAGGGATTTGTTTTCTTTATTTATCACATTGACAGTTAATTTTAAGTATAAAAATGAGTAATAACATAATAACAATAACTCAAACTCCGATATATTAAATAAAACACACAATGTGTCAACAAAAATTTATTATATTCTCCCATTAAATATAAGCTCGTGATATGGTTAATAATCGAAGATATTTCTCGTGAAATCTGCAACTCGGTTTGACACGTGTTATATTATGTATGAATATAGAATTAAAGAAGATACCCACCTTAACTTTGGCAGTATATTTCACATCAAGGCGCAGAAGTGTATGATTTTTATTCGAAGAGTAAAAATGCGCCAAGAGACGAAGCCGATGGTTGCAATCCTACAATAATAAAACAAAGGATATAACACTTCGCTCACTTGCTGTATGCACTTTTTTTCACGATTTCAATATTTACAAACAATAATTTTATGAATAATTTAAAAATTCCCTTAAAACGCCCTATACCTACTGTTTATAGAGTGCCATGACTGCTATGCAAGACAAAATGTACAATTCAAACAGTCGTACTATTTTTCAGACAGATAAAAGTTTATTAATTGATATTTAATTATTATTTTCGTTTTATTTTCATATGAAAGTTTGAGATGGTAAATGTATCCATGATTACTGGTAAATAATGTACTGTAAACAATACTGGAGTATGTGATCAAATTTGATTTTACATATACGAATATGATACTAGAGAAAAACATAAAATACCCGATTTTTTTTTAAATCGATTAATTATTCGTAGTTGTAATCTACGATAATAATTAGAAATTAAAATGAAATTATAGCTAACGAATTCTGACAGATAAAATGACAAACATGGGTCTAAAATATTACAAATTTACACGTATTTGGTGTCATTTGATGCAGATTTTTTTTTATCTTTCTATTGATACTACAGCCATTGTTGTCAGTTGAAATGGCAAGCAATAGACTGAGAAAAACGATTTTCCCGTTATTCAGCCGGTATGTAAATGATGTATGAGTATTTTTTTTTCGGAAGATACCTACTATAGGTGGATTGGTTCCAATAACACACAAAAATGTTTGAACGCAGCGAGAAATAATGTTATTCACTTGCAGCTATATTGCCTACTATCCCCAAATGGGGATCGGCAATTATTATAATATTCAATTATGCAAATAAATATTTTATAAATAATTACGTAAAATGATATTCGAAACAAATCAATGCAAAAACTAGTAATGCAAGGGAGACGAGACGAGAAATGTAAAATATCGATCTCGTCTCGTTTTCGGATCCGCAATCTCGTTCTCGTCTCGCATAACGCTACGAGATGAGAGAGGACTCTCGTCTCGTAGTGCATCACTACAAAAAACAAAATTATTAAAATAAAAACATTAATGATTACAGTATTAATTAAAAAAATCTGATGTGACCAACACAAAACCTCCCGTCATTTAATTTTTATTAATTTGGGGAACCGGATTAATTTGCTACTATCAATTATTTCGAATTTTAAATGGCACAAAACTGAACTCTGTGATACACTCTCCTCGCCAAAAATGAGTACCCGTGAAGTGACGCATGGTAAACGCCCGCACGATATAAATGTCATTATCATTACCGAAATCTATGTACAAAGCAGATTAGCACACCCAATAATGGGTAATAATATGCTGTGATAATATATTTATTTTCTTATTTAAATACATACCTGAATATTTACTAATACCCGAAATGATATAAGTTCCTTTCCATATAACTATTGTTCTATTTACAATTTTTGTTTTAAAACGTTATTATTATTTATTTGAAATTATGTATATTAAGTTCCTTTCCATGTAACTATTGTTCTATTTACAATTTTCTTTTGAAAACGTTACGGTTATTTATTTGAAATGATTATTTTTTTGACAGTGACATTTATCTGTCAGTTACATATATTTGAGCTGAGCTGTGTAACCATGGAGATATGTGCTCAAGCTCCGAGATATAATTTTTATATTATTTTATAAATTTATCCATAAAATATATAGAAAAAGTATTAATGCAAACCTATAGAAAATGAAATAATCTTTAAGTTTTATAATAACAAATTGCGAAAAAATAACATTTAAAGGTATTATTTGAAGAAAAACTATTTTGAGCTTCAAGTAAACTGCCATTTCCGGTTATCCGATTGACACCAAAATCTATTGGCTCCTTTCATCCATATTAGAATAAGGTAGAAATACAAAATTTCAAAATTTTCTGAACGATTGTATTTGAGTTAGAGCGTAAAGAGGATCCACACACACACACATACATACATACATACATATACACAGACAGCATCGTGAAAATGTTAAAAATGGATTCTAAGGACCTTAAAACGTGGTCATTTACCAAAATCTCAATATGCGATTTTTAGCACGATACCTATACCTCCTTAACAAGGGTAGCGGGAGTAAAAAACGAATTCAGTTACAGTAACTTTGTACAATTCCGTTGTAAATAAATGTTAATAAGAGAATATAAACAAATAAACAGTAATTTTTACCCTATAAACATGTAGAGATATGAGATAAATTTAAGATAGTTTTTTTAAATGTTTATTTAAACAACATAAACAAAAAATTACTTGATCTTGATCCCCTTTTGGGGATCGTGGGCGTTAATAAGTTTATAACGAACTTTAAACTTACTCAAATTTAGTAGAAAAGTTGAAACTGTTAGACAGATGGGTATGTATTCCACTAAACAACAACACAACTACTAAAATATCTGTATTTATTTGCCTTATCAAAAATATGTTTATCGAACGTTTCAAGATACGGGAATCCCAGGAAATATACTGACTACTGCTACGGGTAAAGGTCGTAATATATGCACAGCCAGCGAAAGCTTGTGTCATGGTTGCCAGATGATTGACACTGATATTCCCCAAGTAAAATCTGAAAATCCCCTAAATCAGCAAGATATAAAGAATAAGTACCCCAAATAAAATTTATTTATTACACTGTACATCTACAATGCTACGCCAGTGAAAGGAATTCTCGGAATTGGGAATTCAAACACCAATCATTGTATATGAAACAGGAGGGGAAATATTTTTGGAAGAAATTTCATTCCATATGGATTCATTACATGACGCACTTGTACCAATATTTTTTTTAAAAATAAATAGACCTTTTCAATTTAACAGTTATCTCTTTCTATCTCTGCATATAGTAAGTAAAATAGCGCCTGCAACTGCCAGCTGGGCTGTCAAACGAAACGTCAAAAATATTGCAGTTATTAAAATACCTATATTCTCGATGAAAATATGAAATTTTAGCTTTAATAGAAGCATTTGTAACTTCTTCCGAGAAGTTTTTTAAAATTGTCAGACTTTTCTCACATTTTACATATAAATATCTAAAGAACAAACGCCATGGATCTCATGACAAGCATGTAACCATGATTCCCGCCTGTTGTGACTTTACTATGCGCAGAATCCCATTGCGCATATCTTCTATCTCTTTAAATTGAAAAGATCTATTTGGTTATATACTTCTGACTTTTGGAAACATTTTTTTTTTTTTACTTTATAATTATATAGCTCAGCTCCTGTCTGCTGTCCCCTATAAAATCCCCCAGAACAACTGTTCCCCTGTTTTTTCTTCTATTAGAGATAAAATACCCTAAAAACAGGGGAAAATCCGCCAATCTGGTAACCCTGGCTTGTGTGCGCTCCAAGGAGGATCGTGCGCTCTAACCTTCCATCATAGATGTCAGCGCTACACACGGCCAATATTGAAACTCTAACATCGGGTATAGTCGTATTGACAACTGACAAGCTGCGACATGACATCTGGTGGGAAAAATATGAACTTTCCAATTTGGTACTATATTGTGACTGTATGCTTGAGTTACATGTGGTTTGATCATTTGATTTGAATAAAAATGGGAAAGAGTCGTACAAATTGTTGTATATTCTGATGTCACTCTCAAGATCTGGTCGAGACACAGGCATTGGGTTTTATAATTTTCCGAAACATGGCCAAAATAAAGTTAAAATTACGACAAGATCAAATGTTGAAATGGATATGGATCGACGAAATGCATGGGAATATGCAATTCGTAGTGCAAAACAAATAACAAAACATATGAAAGTTTGTTCTCGTCATTTTAAATCGGATAATTACATATTTTGTGGTCTTTATCTAGCTTACACGTGCATTCTGCACTAATAATTTTTAAATTTTCTCTAAATGTATTTTGATTTCATGTGGTTTTGCAGAAATTGCACTGGTTCGCAGACAAAGTGCAAATATTACCCACATTATACCGTCATTTTTTAATACTTCACATAATATTATGTGGTTAGCGTTTATAATTCGCTCACCTGCGATCATCAATTTCGATTGATTAAATATATATAAAATTATAAATACATTTTAACATATCTTCTATAAATACATTTAGAAGTAGCTGTTGCTTCCAGAAATCTAAAATGTTCTGTGGTACCAAACCCCATTTTAAGTGAAAAAATTGCTTTTGTTGTTTGTTTTCATATGTCACAACACTGCGAGTACCAATTCAGAAGCAGCTGATCGGCCCGATGGTGCTGCCGCCATCGGACATGTCAGTTCTCAATAGTTTATATTTGTTTACAATGTTTACATTGTATGACTGTATACGGTAAGTTACTGTTTTTATATTATATATTATTTATTTAAAACAATATTATAAGTAAAAATAGTGAAATTGAAGTATAAGTGAGATGAATAAAGTTATATTTTGATTTAGTAAAAAGTGTTATTTATAACCGAGTATACTTCAGTAATTAAGGTCATACATAATGTTGTTGTTTCAGGAAATATGAAGTTAGGACATCTAGAGTATTTTAAATATTTAGGTACTAGATAAATCTAGATGTGTGTCGGAAGGAGAGGGTGTATTTGATTCTGGCCACATCATCGGAAGAATGACAATAAATATAGTGATACCGTCGCAGATTTAGATATATTCGCACTTTATCTGCAGACTAGTGCCATTGCATCACATCCGCATGAAATAAAAGGAGTGTTATGCAAAAATAAAAATAGTGTTCTAAAATAAATTAAAGAATCAAATTTCTTACCTCTTCCAGGAAAATAAACATTTTCATCGAAATGCTTTAAACACACGTATGAGTGCTAGGGGCGAACTCTCTTACCAATACGTAATTTTAAGATCCACGTTACATATTGGTCGACCTTTTCTTCTATATCCATTCGATTAATTAATGTTACAATTTTTTCTCTGGTTCAGGGAATTCATGAAATGTGAGATCTGGATGCTTTTTACTCCAAGAATTACATCCCGGCACCTAACAATACGTATTACTCATTACATTAATATATAATTATTCAAAACTAGCACACAATATCACATAGAGTATTTTAAATTAAAAAAAAAACACAATATACGTTCATAATTTTACTTACGATCAATGCAAACAATAGAAAATCATAAAAGCAATACCAGACGTTTGGTCGCTAGACAGCGAGCGCCTGGCAAGCATCGCGAATCGAAACGTAATACAGGCATTTGTGATCAGTCTGATTTTCGGGGAAATGGGATTGTATCGTGATTGTACCCCTGTCGGTTGTTATGTTGGTTGCATAATAGAAAGTATTTATTTGAAACAAATATTACTTTACAATTAATTTAAAAATCTGTTGTGGCCAGCACAATACCTCTCGCCATTTTCATTTATGTTGCATATAGGGCGCGAGCAGTTATGTGACTCTGTTGGCCTTGGCAAGCAGATATGGGCCCGTGTCAGAATGGCAGTAGTAATGTACATAGGTGTCAAGTATCATAAGTTTTCATTCAAAACATTATGATTTTCCAAATGTGGATTATTTTCCTCGACATGTATATTCCATACTGACAAATAAACGTCAGAATATTTTTAAATTTTGAATGAAAAGTTATGACATATTGTAACCAATCCCTAAAACAGGTTATTGTAAACTAATGCAATCAGTTTGTAACCCGCCTTAAGGGATGAGTTAACAAATAATATTTAATGTGAGTTCTTGCCAGTCGGGAGGTACAATTAAGTATTGTTCTAAATAATAAGTATAATAATAAAAGTATTACTTACTGTTGATGCTGACTGGCTGAAATACTACTAGTTGATTTTTAACTTTTACCAAAAAATATGACGCATAATATTTGGATTCAGCGAGTTATGAGTCCGGTCCTGTCTATTCTGCAGGAAGAAGACACCTTATGCAGATCAGCATAAACCTAGTATATAAGCTTATCATTTAATGTAATTCTTGTCTTTATTTGTATTTTTGCCATAATAACAACATCTCTGTAAAAGTACAATAAATTCCATTTGAAATCTTTTTAAAAACTCTCTTTTCGTTGTCACCCACATAATTAGCGTATTGTGTATCAATAACTATTCGATCCCTTGGTATAGATGTTAATTTATCACATAATTTTGGAACATATCGGCTAGTTCTGTCTTCTATTCCGCTTGTGGAAACTGTATCCACGATTATAATAATTGTCTCACTCTTCTCTTTTAATTTCAGAGCTGTGTGATGGTGGATTTCTCAATGTCTCAATGTAGAGATTTTACAATTTTTTTGACTAGGAGTGCGTTTTTTCAAAAAATTATCAAAATATATCCTTTGAAATTCTTTAAATTTAATTGTTTTACTTTGAAATTTTGGCATTTCTTCATAAAATCTAACAGCTTCCCCATCTAAAATTAATTTAGCACGATTTACTGTGTGTTGATCTGTTAATTTCGCAATATGTGCATAATATTGATTTTACGAAATAACTTTAAGACATTTTCTTCAGTACATTCTTTAAATAACGTAAATTTAGATGCCAAACTATATATTAAATCCCGAGTATTACACTCACAACTACCCATACGCTTACTAACAAAAGGCATTTTTATTTGAGGTTTATAAAATCAATTTAGATACAAAATTGTACTCCGTGAGTATTTCAAATATATTGTTTACTCTGAGCTGGCAAAATTACCCCGAAACCGCTGTTACTAATTTGTGAACTAGCGAAAAAATATCTCACCGTTTTGTGACCAGGGGTAAAAAATATCCTAACCGCTGCCACCAATTTGTAACCACCCCCTAAGACAGGTTATTGTAAACTAATGCAACCACTTTGTAACCCGCCTTAGGGGACGAGTTAACAAATAATATTTAATGTGAGTTACAATTAAGTATTGTAATAAGTATAATAATAAAAGTATTACTTACTGTTGATGCTGAATGGCTGAAATACTTGACTATAGTAGAATAAAAAAGATGCTTGTTTACGAAGATATAAAATAATAAATATATTCAGTAATAAGATGTAAATAATGTTACACTATCCATTAAAGGGTTTCTGTCTTTACTAGACCATTGTTTATACATTATACAGTACGACCCACGTACACACTATATTCTTCACGTACCCACTAACTACAATATTGTGGATAGGTCTTTTATATTATCGTAAAGCTAAGTCAGCAAACAATTGAGATATCAACTAATTATGAAACAATATTACTACTGCTTCCAGCAATATTTGGAAATACTAATACAAACTATTATGACCTCAATTGTGTGGTGACCTTAGTTTACAATATGACAATTGTGACATCTATGAAAATAACTACTAGCCGTCATTCTAACACGGATCCTCATAATATCTGCTTGCCAAGGCCAACTAAGTCACATGACTGCTCGCGCGCTGTATTTAACCAGTTTAACATTTCTTGTACACACAAATAATTGAAATTGTATCTCTTCTTTCGTTCTATGAGAAATTTTGTCCTACTATTCTAATATGTTCAAAATTCTTCAAATTCATTGACGGTATTAGCGGTATTTCTTAAGGATATATGTAATATTACCATACCTATAATTTAAATACATATTTTTTAATAATACAGTAATATATATTAAATGTAATCGCACCTCTCAGAAAAATCTTCCAGTAATGTTATTAAAACTGCTGATTTTTGACACTGACATTTTGCATTTATCTGTCAATTACAAACATTTAACTTGTTTTTGGGCAACGAGATTTATTACAACAGATTATTTTATATTATTATATCGTATATCTCCAAACCTATACGAGATATAATAAAAAATTTAAATGTGCCAGATTGAGAATTTAATTATCTTTAATATTTGTAGTAACAAATTTTCAAAAACTAATATTAAAAAATTATTTTCTTAGAAATTACCATTTCCGGTTGTCTAATTGTTACCAGAACCTATTTAACTCTTCCCATTACTGTTAGATTGAGGAATCCGTAGTCAAACAGGTCTTTAGGCTTATAGAACACACATATACACACACATCCAGACAGACATCATTGTAAAAATATTAAAATCGGATTGTAGGGACCTTAAATCGTGATTATTCAATAAAATCTGGATATGCGATTTTTAGCATGAATCCAATACCTCTCTTAGCGAGAGGTAATAATGAAATTTATGTTCTTACTATATGTTGAATGAAATAAAATGAGACATTCCAGAACAAGATAGCCGAAAAAAAAAGAATATATATGAAAGTAATTATTGAAAGTGTCAATTTTTGTAAATCACAAAAATACAAAAGCTATATATTTAAGTTGTATTCATAAATATAGTGAGTCTTATTTGTGTTCAACTAGTATTAATTCATCAGGTTATGGCGCCCAGATACGTTTAACTTGTGCTTGTAATTTGTAAAACTTAAGAAAAATATTCATTATGAGTACGTATAAATATGAAATTGATAAGCTCGAACATGAAGAAGATTGGCCACAATGGAAATGGCACGTATTGCTAGTGCTCGAAGCTGAAGGATTAGACGATCTTGTATTAGGAAAATATGTAGAACCAGTACAATCGACTAATGAGGATGCATCTCAGAAAACAGATCGAGATGCAGCACTCGCAAAATATAAGGCTGAGAATTCTAAAGCGGCCAGTATAATTGCGAGAGCGTTGGGCAAAAAATATGTTCAGCTTGTTTTAGGATCAACAAGAGCGAGAGAAATCTGGGAACGTTTATGTACGAGATTTGAACGTAGTACAGCACAGCGTTTGAATATGCTTATGGAAGAATTTTTCACGTTCAAACGTAATGAATCTGACGATATTAGTATGCATATTGCGAAGATGCAATCATTGTTTCACGATGTCAACAATGAATTAAAGAAGCATGAAGAATCAGTAATGTCAGAAAAATTGTTAATTGGTCGAATTATGTCGACACTTGGTCCAAATTACAATGAATTTAGAAATGTGTGGGAAGCAATCGAAGTAAAACAGCAAAATGTCAATTTATTGATTGAAAAATTGTGTACGATTGAACTTCGTTCCAAATCATCATCAATACCTGGAGAAAATGGGGCATTTTCAGCAAAAACAAAGTGTACCTTTGGAAAGAAGAAATATAATAATGAAATTGGTAATAAAAGTCAAGGTACGTCAAATTTAGAAAATGCCAGAAATACGAAGAATAATATAAAAGATTATTTCCCTTGGAAGTGTTACAACTGTCAACAAAGAGGACATCCTGCATCTAAATGTACGCAAACACGTAAAATAAAATCCAGTGGAGTGGAACAAAATCGAAAAACAGGTGCGTTTTCAGCTTGTGCGAATTTTAATAATGATGTTAATCATGTTGATGGTTGGACATGCGATAGTGGAGCATCGTTTCATATGACGCGCAATAAATTACATTTTGAAACATATATACCATTTAATGAGCCTCAACATGTAGAACTAGCAAATGGCTCGAAAATTTTAGCATATGGAAGTGGACGGGTTCGAGTTTCCATGTATTATAATGGTATTTCGAATGATGCTATACTCTACGATGTTTGGTATACGCCAGACATATGTCATCAATTATTTTCAGTGAAGAGCGCGACGAAACACGGCAATAAAATAACATTTGAAAACAATCGAGCAGTGATTCATAACAGAAGTGGACAAATTTGTGCGAAAGCATCATTGCTTGGTGGACAGTATGTTATGGATATGCACGTCATCAAATCGAAAGAAGCAGCAATGATAAATGTCGCAAAGAAGCATAATTCATTACAAATATACCATGAAAGATTTGCTCA
The DNA here is from genome assembly GCA_951394225.1 of Harpalus rufipes. Classification (NCBI taxonomy): domain Eukaryota; kingdom Metazoa; phylum Arthropoda; class Insecta; order Coleoptera; family Carabidae; genus Harpalus; species Harpalus rufipes. Next base: position 46,529,529 of record OX596276.1, on the reverse strand, counting down.
TATAAATAAAGCGCAAACGAAAGCTTTATTAAAACGTATGTGTATTGAATTTGAAGATAAGGACGAATTTTGTGAAGGTTGTGCAAAAGGAAAGTCACATCGCATGCCATTTGCACCAGAGCGATCAGAACGTTCTAAAACTGTCGGCGAAAGAATCAATGCGGATGTCTGTGGTCCGAATACAAAGTCGATAGGCGGTGCTGAATATTTCGTTTTATTTAAAGATGAATACAGTAAATGGCGTCGTATATTTTTAATTAAATCTAAAGCGCTGGTGTCTGAGTGTTTGGATACGTTCCTGAATGAAACGAAGACAGCTGGTCACATGGTAAAGTTCCTACGTTGCGACGGTGGTGGAGAATTTGTAAACAACGTGGTGAAGAAAATTGTAAAGAAACATGGCATTACACTTGAAGTAACTCCGCCGTATACTCCAGAACTAAATGGTGCTGCTGAACGAGAAATGCGCACTATTGTCGAAGCAGCAAGATCAATGTTGAGTTCAAGCGATTTGCCAAGGAGACTGTGGGCAGAAGCATGTAATACTGCAGTATATGTGTTAAATCGTACGTCGAAAACACCAATAGAAAACAAAACACCATTCGAACTTTGGCATAATACTACGATAAGAAATCTTGAACATTTACGAATCTTTAGTACGAAATGTTACGTTCATGTACCAAAACAATTACGAAAGAAGTTCGACGATACAAGTTTAGCTGGTAACGTCATTGGGTATGTAAATAACAAAGATGGCTGGCGTATTTGGGTACCGTCAAAGCATCGAGTAATATGTAGCCATGATGTTATCTTTAAACCCGAAGAAACTTGTTCAACGTCAAAATCTGTGACTGTAATTGAAACATCTGTTGACGACAATGATTTAAAAGACAAATCATTTTTTAACCCAAACGAAGAATATGTTTCGAATGAAAATAAAGTAAGTAATATTGATGAAGAACCGTCTGAATTAAACAAGGAACAGTCAAGTTCCGGAGGAAGAGACGAAGAAACTGTTCGTCGAAGTATTCGTCATCAAGAAAAACCTAAATGGATGAAAAGTGGTGAGTGGGCGTGTATGGCAGATACGCACAATACATATGACACTCCGGCCTCGTATGAAGAAGCAATAAAATCACCATGCAGAAGTCAGTGGCTGAATGCAATGAAAGAAGAGTTGCAATCACAAGATGAAAATGGTACATGGGTTTTAGTTCCTCGCCCGAACAATGTCAAAATACTCCAGAATCGTTGGGTACTGAAAATAAAATCAAATAATGATGGGAATTCATTGTTTAAAGCCCGTTTGGTAGCGAAAGGATGCGCACAAAAGGAGGGTATTGATTTCGAAGAAACTTTCAGCCCTGTAACACGATTCGAAACAATACGAATATTACTGGCTACTGCAGCAAAGAAAAATATGTCAATGTGTCAGTTTGACGTCAAGACGGCATTCCTATACGGTGATCTACAAGATGAAACCTATATGGAGCAACCAGAAGGTTTTGACGATGGAACCGGACGTGTATGCAAACTGCGTCGTAGTTTGTATGGACTAAAACAGGCTCCGAGGTGCTGGAATGCTCGTTTCCAAACATTCATGAAAAACACAGGAATGAAGATAAGTTCTGCCGATCCTTGTCTATTTTATCGTCGAAATGGCAGTAACCTATTGTGTGTAGCAATTTATGTAGACGATGGGCTTGTTATCGCTACTAATAAAGAAGAAATTGAAAAGTTTTTGCAAAATTTAGAAAAGGAATTTAAAATTACAACTGGAACTTTAGATAATTATCTTGGAATGCAAATTGTACAACGTGATGATGGTTCAATTTTCGTAAATCAAACATCATACGCAAAGAAAATTTTGGAAGAATTTAGAATGTCTGAGGCAAATCCAGTTCATACACCTTGCCAACGAGCCGAAAGTGGAACAGAAGATACAGTTGACAAAAGTCTTTATCGCAGAGCCATTGGTCGTTTAATGTATTTAATGGTGGGAACACGACCTGACATTGCTTTTGCGGTAGGACGCATTGCTCGGCACTTAGAGAAACCTACGAATGCAAACTGGAATGAGATTTTACGAATACTGAAGTATCTACGAGGAACGGCTAATTATGGTATTCTTTACAAGAAAGATGGTGATGAACTTGTTGTATACAGCGATGCAGATTACGCAGGAGACAACGAAAGCAGAAGATCAACGACAGGAGTCGTTGCCATCGCATCTGGAGGAGCTGTAATATGGAAAAGTCGTTTGCAAGACGTCGTCGCTCAATCAACAACTGAAGCAGAGCTTATTGCAGCGAACGCAGGTGCACGTGAGCTTGTGTGGCTCAGTAGACTATTATTGGAACTAGGGATGTCGTCAGCTATACCAACACTTTATACTGATAGTGCAAGTGCTATAAAACTGGCGAAAAATCCTGCATTTCACAATAGAACAAAGCATATAGCAGTAAAGTATTTTTACATACGTGATTTGCTGTTATCAAATAAAATCCATTTGGAACATGTGGATGGTACAAATCAACTGGCAGATGGTTTAACGAAACCATTAGAGCGTCAGCGTTTTACAGAACTACGTAATAAAATAGGTATTACTTATTAAATGTCTTATTTAATTTGGAGGAAGTGTTGAATGAAATAAAATGAGACATTCCAGATCAAGATAGCCGAAAAAAAAAGAATATATATGAAAGTAATTATTGAAAGTGTCAATTTTTGTAAATCACAAAAATACAAAAGTTATATATTAAAGTTGTATTCATAAATATAGTGAGTCTTATTTGTGTTCAACTAGTATTAATTCATCACGTTTCACGTAAAAAAATAGCAGATGGCGCTTGAAAGCCGACCGCTTTTATATGCATTAATTAAATAATTTATATTTGTGAAACCAAATTTTGTCAATACTAAATATTTTTATTTGCAAAAAAATGTACCATACCTGATGAATATAAAAAATTGCAAAGTCGAAATCAAAAACACAGTTAAATTTTGCTTTTGTAAACTAGGTGTACATTCAGGCCCGTAGCCAGGATTTTTTCTCGGGGGGGGCTTCGAGATTTTAGGAAATGGTGGGGAGGGATTAATTAATTTTCCTCTATCAAATTTCTATCCAAGTAGCAATGTTTTCTTTTCTCAACACAATAGTTATTAAATAATCATGTGAAATTTTATGTAAATGTAATAATCTGTATTTTTATAAATTGGCAAATAAAACAGTAAACGTTTGCAATGCGAAACAACAAAGACATAACAACATAACCTCTACTCACGATTAGAATCTAAATCAAATTTAGGTTTCTTAAAAAAAGAAACGATGCTTAATTGACTCGTTTTAGATCGCTTCATTTCAACCTCTTCAAATACGATTAACACAGGCGTTCAAAAGCGGCTCGAGTATAGTACGCTTTAGACAGCGAAGTTAGGCACATAACTTCATAACTATAATAGCAACTGACACTTTCTTATAGTACTTTCTCATATGGGAACGCTATATCATATCTCTTTAAAGTAATTGCGAAAATTCTTTTCGCGCGTGATTCAAATAATTTGAATAGGTATTTTCGTTACTAGGACGGCAAAGTTCGTATTCCGTAACGAGTGTACTTTCGGAGCGAGGCGAAGCTGAGTTCTAAATGACACTCGTGAGGAATCGACTTTTCCGTCGTGTAACGAACGTAATTTTTCGTGACAAACGCGGGAGAAGGCCATTTTTGCAGCCCGAAGGGCTGGAAAAGTGGGCTTTATCCCGCGCGTGTTAAGAAAATTGACTTTTTTCCAAAGTGAAAATTCACGTTTTCAAAAAGCTAATATTCACTTTCTCGTAGTGAATATTCACTGTTTCAAACAGTTATAAGTCGTGTACTACGGAAAAGTGAAATTTCACTTTTTCAAATTTAGATAGTATGATAGATACCTTTGGATAGATGTAAACGAAATTTATAAGAATTTCGGGGGGGGCTTCAGCCCCTCGAGCCCCTCCCCTGGCTACGTGGCTGTGTACATTCTAACCAATCGATTGGCAGAATTTATATCCCTATCTAAAACAATACTATTTTCTTACGTCAAACGAATTATACTCGTAGTATTATTGTATTTTTGTTGAACTAATATATTGAATAAAAGAAATACTTTTCAGTTTATTACTAATGTTCTGTTTAATTAATTAATGACAGCAAATTTAATAAACCATTAATTGATAACAATTTTTTAGCGATATATATGTAAGAAAATTATTGAAAGTGTAAAATGGATTACCTATGTTAAAGTACAGTTCTGTAATATAAATTTCCAAAGAAAGTATGTATAAGGATAAAAATATCATTTTATTTTACATTTTATGACTTACAAATGAAAAATAATAAATTAATCCTTTTTAACTCTTCCCGTACGAAGGGGCTACACACGAACCATGATTTTTATTCTTACTTACGAATATTGTTTTTATAATAAATTAATAACCACCAAGTAGTCAAAAAAAGCAGAAATAAATGAAGTTGAATACTACCTATAAAAACTATATAACTACAAATGAAGATTAAAAAATCTGTTGTGGCCAGCACAATACCTTCCGTCAATCCTGTGTATAATGTATAAATTCCATACATAATTTTTCTTGGAAAAGATTCTAAATTTCCAGTAAAATTATTTCATAAACAAACTATTCAAATTGCACTTGACACTGACATCTTCTTCCTCTTTAGCTTTTCCCATTCGTTAGGAGTCGATATTTTTGCGTGTCGTTCTCAATCGATTCTTTTTCTCTCAAGTCTCCCGCAATACAGTCCTTCCATCTTATCTTTGGTCTTTCTCTGCTTCTTCAACCTGCCATTACTAAACTACTCATTCTTGTTCAAATATAATTCTTCATTTCTCCTCATGACATGTTCAAACCAATGTATCTCTAAAACGAAGCATTTGTGAGAATTTGCTCCATTTATTTCTAGATCCTTTATCTGTTGTTTAATTTTGGAACACTATAGAAGTAGAATTTTGTATGTATTTGTACATCTTTAAACATATAACTTTCTACCAAAATTTTATCAAATTCTTTTTTTTAGGAACAAGGAGTGTGGTAACTTTTTTCGAGTTAATCAAATATACTGATACCACATAGATCTCAAAATTATTAGTTCTAAGATAAGATAGGCTGATAAAAAAATACCCAAGTATATTTCTTGTGGCCTGCAGTTTTGTTTAAAATCCCGGCCTGCACTGCCTCATCCATCACGCCCCTGGAAAAGGACAAAAGATGTGTAAAAAAACTGTCCTTTTCAAAAGAGGTTAGTTGGCAATTCTAATAGTACTGTAAATGCCCGAAAATCGGTAATCCTAGAAATGACAAAACCTAGAATTTACTAATTTTATGTGGTAAATCTACGAACAACTGTATAATTTTGGATGTTAGTAGTGCAGTTGCAAATTGGTATTGCATTTTTAAAGTATGTTATATCTATACTAGTTCAAGAAAACTGTAATAGAAGAATGTTAGTAAACAAAAAATTGACAAATGACGCTACTAGGAATAGTAGGACCACAACAACGACCACACCATCTATTGAGCTTCAGCGTTTAAACGTGCTACAAAAAGGATCTTCTTAAAACATAGTCACAATTACACTTTGTATCACAGTATAAATATTTTATTATGAAAAATATAATTACAAAATTTCTTTACAATAATTATACATATATTTTCTTATTTTGTAAAATAGTTATGTAAAATTACATTACATTTTAAAATGAGCTGTCTCATTTTTAATTTTCATTTTAACACTTAGCATTAAATAATATAAAATAGCTTAATTTAACAATATACATTTTAGTTACAAGCTAAATATTTGCATTATTTTATTCGAGGTTTACGAAAAAATTTTGTAGCGATTTTTCAAAATATCTAAAGCCGTTTTTGTTAATTCAAATTGCTTTTAATATTTATTGCATTTTTTTGTATTGTCTTCGTATTTGACTAATCGATTTATTCTTTTAAATTCGTTCGAATTTAGATGACTTTTTTCGAATTGAAATAGGACAGTCACTCATGCTTATAAAGACTACAGGAGTTGTTTTTTAAAAATTTCAGTGTTGGTGAAAAATAATAATTTATATAATATTTACGTCATTTCAATTTCATTGTAGCTGTTTTTATTAAAGATATAAAATAAGTCAATTTCTAAATTGTATTACATTATTTATACATATGTATATGTATAATATAATATAATAATATAAATTATTAATTAATTTTTATATTTTCTACGGTTGACAAAACAAATTTAAAATATTTCATTTTATGAAAAAAAAATATAATTTAAATTAAATTTAAATATGTAAATAATACATTTTGACTCTAAAATATCATTTATCTTGCTACAACATTTAATAAATATTCATTTTAGAAAGCTTGCACCAACAATAATTTTCTATCAATCGAAATCTTACTCCCCTGTTTTGCGATCTTTACTTCTTACCCGGCAAGCAATGGCACTCTTGTCCAGCAAGCTGCTGGTAGAACCCTGACTCCTCTGTCTTGAGGTCCTTGATTGGTCGTTGCAGGGTTTGTGTGACCCAGTGTGTGTCAATTCGAGAATAACCAGCTACCTGGGCGGTAGGGTTGCAACCAGTGTCCCAGGAATATATACCGGCTAACGTGTAACGGCCGTCTGGTCCTTCACAAGCCAAGGCGCTGCCTACATCAACCTAAGAGAAGAAAATTTGTTTAGAAGGCTTGTTAATAGCTTAATATATGAATAATTAGTTTTCGAGTGCATCCCCCTACAAATTTCTTTAACTACAACAAATATAGTTAATATTCTTGATTACTTGGAAATTTATATTACACTGTTGTCAATTAAAATTAAAATTGCATATACTACTAAAGTTAAAGAATACTTACATCGCAGATATCGGCTTGAGGCTGTACAGTTGCCCCACAAACACAGTTAGTATTATACAAATGAGCAGAATTGGCATGGTTTTGTTGTAACTGTTGTTGGCATTGGTTTCCAGGGATTATTCCTACTCCAAGAATGTGCATGACGCTGTTCAGGATGTTTACTGTAAAGAAAATATAAATATATAAAATTTCTTATATAAGTATATAAAATAAATTGTATACAATTCACTGCAAGTAGTAAAACAATTTAAAATTTATTTAACCCATACCTTATTTAATCAAGATTATTTGTTTTTGGTTAAAAAGAAGTCGAATCATAATGAAATTTAAATTATATGAGTTTTTTTTGTCAAGATAAATAAATATTTGTATAGGGCGTAAGCAGACACGTAACTCGAGCGACCTTGAGGGGCTTGGAATAAGCTGACTTGTCGCTTTGACAAGAACAATGTTTTGACTTATTTTAATTTTGAACTGCTAAAAAGTTAATATTTTTAATTTCATGTGTTTTCCCGCTTGGAAATTGTAAAATAATAACTTTTTAATAGTTTAAAATCAAAATAAGTTAAAATATTATTCTTGTCAAAGTGACCTTGCTGTTGTCAAATATGATTCGTGCACACAAATCAGCTGATTGCAAGCTATTCAAGGTCGCTCGAGTCATGTGTCTGGTCGCGCCCTATAATATAGACAGATTAAGATTAATATGAATAAAATTGGCATCTAAATATTATTGTAAATTAATTCTGGTTTTACTTACGTTGAAGAATAGTCTTGCCCCATCCAGTTGTGATACATTTAGCGTTCTGGAATTTCTGTGCAACGTTTTCATCAGGTTCTGGCAGACAAAGAGTGTCAACGTTTCTGTCCAATCTAAATTTATCTTCAAGGATGAGAAGAGCAACGTCGTTTAATTTATTTTCTGGGCGGTATCCAGGATGACGAACAATGGCAGATACTTTGTTGATTTGGAAGGGTTTGGGTTCTTCATCGATGCCGAGTTTCCATTCTCCTCCTTTGACTAGAACGTCACGGGCAAGCAAGCTAAAAGATAATTCGGATTAAGTATTGTTCCTATATGAAGGGACAGGAATGAGGGAAAAATAAAAATGCGTATGTTTAGTAAGCTGACGACAGTAAACTAGTTTCGTACGCTTTCAAAGGAAGTAATGAACAATAAAATTAGTTTAACTTAATGGATTCTAATTCTACATAATAATAAATCAATCACAATTTTCATAAAATGTAATTTTTTTCTTACTTTTCAACGCAATGAGCAGCGGTAAGAATGACATCTCTGCGAATAATAGCACCACCACACAGTAAACTCCTATTGGTATCTCTCAAGATCATAGCTTGCCATGGAATTTCAGCAAAATTGGCATCAATGGGTCCAGGTCCAAGTGGTTGACTATCCTGAAAATTAAAAAGAATACTTAGTTAATTTCTATTTATCTACAATGAATAAGAATATAATTTATCAAATTTCATCTTCTATAAGCTATAGGACACATACAGGGTGGTGACCTTTTCTTTCTAATTCCTGCTTCCCTAATTAATTTAGGTAAAAAAGCTTCAAATAATAGTTGTAGGGCATCAAATTCTACATCTAAATCAATAATGAAAATTAATTTTGTTTACCTTGTAATGGCAGAAATTAGGTATGAAAATGTCGAAAATCACCTCAAAAATTGAGACAAAATAAATAACAAATGTCTAACGGTTTATTTATATGTTAGGGTAATTTATTTTTATTAGGTATTATTTCTAATTTTTGTTCCAGTTAACAATGATCTGTTACTTCAAATTGATATTTGTTCACTTGAAAAGAAATTACGAATAATAATAAAAATAAATTAACATAGCTTGACAGATAAATCGTTAATTTTTTTAATCTTTTGTTTCAATTCCATGGCTATAGCTATTTTTGGGGTGATTTTCGACATTTTCATACCTAATTTCTGCTGTTATAAGATATACAAAATGAATTTTGCTTATTGATTCAGATGCAAAATTTTATGCTCTGCAATATTTATTTTTGAAAGCTTTTTTTACCTAAAATAATTAGGAAAGCAGGAATTTAGGAAAGTCTGATTTTACATGTTAAAGTCCTATGTTAGGCTGTGCCGATAACCACCATGTATATTATAGTGATTGCCAAACAATTTAGATAGAATGAATAATGACCTTGTAAAATAAAAGTAAATATGTATACTTTTCGTTATGTACTTTGCAAATATTATCTTAACACTATTAAATATTTTCAAGTACATGTTAAACCAAGTTTATTTGCATGTTGCACAATACATACATTATATTCGTGCAATCTGAATATCAATAATGTATATTAAACTTACCGGGTGTCTGGTACCGCAAGTCTCAGAATTTTTAACTTGACTGACTGGGAATTTGGTATCATATCTATTCTCAATTGGTGGCTTAGTTTCAACTTGTACTGGCACATTCACCAGCCGAGAATCGAAGGGTATATTTGGTACGCTGCTGGGGTAGCCACCTGGCCTGATCACAGCATTGGGGTTGTTAGAAGGAGAGCCGATTTGGTTGGGTTCATACGGATTGTAAGGCCTGGTAACCTGAGTTGGAGGGCGACCTTTCACACCAGGTGGAGTCTTGGGGCGGTATTGGCCGTTGTTGCCAGGTTGACGAGAAAGACCGGGGTTGGAACCCTGGCCGTCTTGATCAGGGTTGAACAGACCCAGTTGGGTGGATGGCCAAGGATCTTTGTATTCAGGATCTCGGCAACATTTTCCAATAATGCCGGATTCGGGATCTAGACATTCCTAAGAAAAAAGAAATACAAATTTGAATTAATCTTGAACATAAAATGTAATATATTGTGTATGTCTATTAATCCTTGTCATTTGTTGGGATTTTAATGTAGAATACTGAAATATTCGATTCGGTAACAATTTATATTGGTATGACCAGAATCGTCGTTCATGCTATTGATTACGATTATAACAAAAGTAACATCAGAGAAACTGTTGATTAAAACATTTTATAATTGTAGAACAAGTAATTATATGAAATGTCCAAATATAAAAAAAATGCTATTTTATAATTTTTCCTAATGGTGGCACGAGTATATTAGCTGTTAAATAAATTCGAAGCAGAAAATTTAAATCTAAAAGTCATATTAAAATAAAAATGATATTCATATAAAATACTACAAAGTTTAAGATAGACGAGTAAAGACCGACATTGCGGAAACAGATCCATATACATTTTTAATTTTTTTGTATTGATAAGTAACATCCGATATTTTTCAGTGTCGATTCACAAATGAGAGGGTGTTAGATATCAGTTTTCCAATTCTTTTTTATTTATTTGTTTTTAAACTAAATATTTAATTTTAATTGTTAAAATTCATTCGCAACCATATTTCAGACAACGTATAAATTTATGTTTATAAAAAATATATATAAAAAAAACTTACAGTGAGAGGAACTTTATTGATTTGCTGTTCAGGGGTAAGAAGCACCCTAGCCTTGGAGATAACACCCTCAGCGGTACAGAAATCTTCCGACACACATTTCAGTGCAGCAGCACATCCTGGATATGGTGTCGTGTTTTGTGGGAAATCAGTGCTTGGCCTTCTTTGTGTAGGTGGTTGTGTTGGTCTCAAAAATTGTTCCCTTTCATTCGTACCATCAGGGCTTCTGTCAGGATCTGGTGTAGTAGTAGGATTGTATCTTGGAGGAGTATAGCTTGGAGGAACATAACCAGGCTTTGTCGGAGTTGGATCGGGTTGATTTGGAGGAAGTACACTGATATGGAGAATATTAGAATCAGGCACTCTTTGGTCAGTAGGGGGAAGGTATTGATTTCTTCCAGTTGTTGGAGGAAGATACCCTGAAGTTACTGGCTTTCTGGTTGTTGGCTGAGAGAAGGGAGGCAAATAAGGAGAAGATGGTTGAACAGGCCTGGGAGTTGTAGGCTGGTATGGAGTAGGCCTAGGTTGAGGACTTCTGTCAGGGGGTAGTAAGTCCGGAGTGTAAGAGCTTGGACTAGGACTAGGAGAAGGACCTGGAGGTAAATATTCCGGTCCTTTGATCGTAGAAGCAAAAGTCAACTCGTTGGTGACATCATTGAGAGTACTTCCTTGTCCGTTAGGCCTCACATCAATTCCAAATCGAGGAGTAGTGGGTCCTCCTGGCGTCGTTCTCAAACCTGGAGCTTGACCAGGTCCGTAATGCTGCAAACCTGGCGTCGTTCTTAATGGTGGAGCTTCTCCAGGTCCATAATGCAGTAATCCTCCAGTTGGGGTAGAGGGTTGGTTTTGGCTTCCAGTTTGACCATCAGGTATGACTTGAACTACTCCCGGGCTCTGTCCGTCACCTCCTCCGAAAGGAATGGTCTGTCCAGGTTGGTATCCTCCGCTAGGTACCTGTCCTGGCACAATATTGGGTCTGCCGCCGGGTTGCACACCCCCCGCAGTTGGGCCTGGGGTGAAACGGCTGCTGAAGTCGCTGGGACTGGTTTTTTGACTACCGTAAATGTTCGTTGAGCCCGAGAATGATGTGGAGCCACTGTGAGAAGCAGAAGTCTGGTGAGACTGGGTGGTTTGGCCACTGGAACTTTCTGGGTAACTCGGATTTGGAAGGTTAACTGGCGTATCTGGATATGGAAGCCCAGATTTATTTGGTAATTTGCAGCATGTTTCTGTACTGACATCGCAGTAGTTGTTCTAAAAGAAAGAAGAAAATTATTTAAAAATGAATATATAAGTATATACGGAAATAATGTAAGTAAAAATGATAACCAAAAATATTACAGCAAACATATTATAAATTGAATTAATTTGAATCGAACTAGAACCGGTTCCCATCACTAGTTCCTGTTACTCTTAATTAATGCACAGCAATAATAATATTTTGTAGTAAATACTCAAATATGAAATGGATCGTTTTTCGGGCCGGTAGTGTATGTAACGTTTATTTTTAATATTATTACATATTCATAAAAATATGATGTTACAATAACTTCAATAATATGTAATTTATTGTTAAAAATTGGCGATCATAGTTGATTGCGGAAGTGAGATTATTTTTCTCATAAATACTTTTCAGTATGACTGTCAAATTATTTTCGCACTTGTACTGAAATTAAACTATTACGAAACTAAAAATAACAAAGACAAATGACTAATTATTTGTATTTAAATAGTTTAACAAATCTCGGATGTTTTCAGTACTGCACCATACATTGTGTAAAAGTGTATAGATAGACCGTTTACACCCAGTTGCTCCAACAAGGTTTAAATTTTAAGCGAATAAAAATATGCAAATCGATATTTTGACAGCAATGCATGATAATAATTCATTTGATATTTCATTTCTATACGATATTGTCTATTTAGGGAACGCTTAATAGTATATTATTCAATAAGCATGTAATGATGCTATTACTCATGAGAATGAAGTTTGTATCACGAGCCGGAAGGTGATGTAAATCATTCGAGTGAGTAATAGCCATTACATGCGAATAGAATACTATACTTTATCCACAACTGTCAAATAATAACGTACTGTACTATTATAAAATCAGAAATAACCTAACAAATTTTAGAAAATTGTTTGTTTACAAACATAAACATAGTTAGCGTTGATCGCTAGGTATTTGTTATTTGTTATAACAAAATTAGGAAGTGATTTAACATTTAGTAGAAAATTTTAAACCGACTATCCAGCTACATTTTAAGCTTAAGAAGAAAATACAACTATAAAATATGAGAAAACTAGTATAATTTTGGCTTTTATGTGGAAAAAAATACTTATTGAAAGTGATTTGTTCGTACTCTTTGAAAGGTAAGATTTGAATTTGACATAACGATTGAATAATATTATTCCATCGAATTGTCAATATTATTCAATTAGCAACAGTAACTAATGTCATTAATTGATAAAAAACGGTTGAATTATGGGTATATTATTTGACAGTCGTGGATAATAATAATATATGTTACATTGGTGCAACCGGCCATGAATGACAAATGACAATGTTTTCCATAACTTGTTTTATTATTATGAATTTAAAATTTGAGTAATAAAAACCTGACTCATACTAAACGACTAAATTATTTTTATATCACAATTTCTCTATTAAAATTTATTACTGGAATAAATTTTCCAGCACTTATTTTCTTTTCATAGTTGTTAATCACTTGGGTATTGCTGAAACCCTCTCTATAAAATATTCATTAGGAAAACAACATGATCATGTCATTTTTCTAAACATTAATAACCATTGCTACATTATGACATATCCATATATTATCAATAAAATCTCTGGCAGACATTGAAATCCGATGTGCCAATCGATATGCCGTGGAAAGGTCATTAGGGTCGCGGGTCACACTCCGGTGATATCGACTAATTTGTATAACGCTTAGGTCAAAGAGCATCAAGTAGTAAACAGATCTATTCGACTATGTTCAAATAATAATAATGAGAAAAAAGTGTTTGATAATGAGAATTCACAACTTTTGTTTTTTATTAATTTATCAACTTGTTTACATTTTGAGTAGGTTTTTTTATATAATTTTTCATCATGACAATAAAACAATAGTTATTTGTTATTCATTAACCTATAAAACATGGATATTGCCAAATTAACTATTAATATTTTTTATTTCATCTATAAAAGTTAAATATTCCTAAATATACGAGACAGATTTGGATTTTTATATATATATGTAGACGTTTAAGATAGGATCAGAAAATTGATGATCAACTGGGCAGGTTGTCATAATCATAATGTCCATAGATCGTCCTGTACATGCCTTGCTTTGTTATTTCGCGCGCCCACAATTTAAAAAGTACACTCGGGAGTACCAATTAATAACTCAATCTATTCAGATTTAATTTGTACTCCGAGGTATACATTTAAATTTGTGAGCGCGAGAAGTAGGAATTTGTAGAGGGCAAAAATTGTACACTTTTACGCGCGCCAACTTCATGGGTAAGTTAGGGCAAAATATCGTGCAGTGCAAAGAAATATAAATATGAATGAGTATGCGAGCCTCTTTTCTTTTATATAATTAAAAAAAGTGTTTATGCTAATTTAACTGAAATAAATAAATAATTTTTTTAAATGACAGTAAGAATTCGAAAGGGTTAATCAGAAATTCGAGTGAGTTAATTACGAATTCGAGTTTGATTTCAATAGAATATGAAGTTTCATGTGAAATTTTAACATATTTAATAAATTATACATTAGGTATGCAATCTTGACATGACACGCAAAATTCTTGATTGCGTCCCTAAGGGGCACTCGTATCATATAGATAGATTGTCAATCGATGTTCTCTAATATTAGAAATTTTGATCGTTTTAAAAATATAAAAAGAGATTTAAAAGCACAGCTGTGCTGTTTGTGGGCTAGGTAACCGGTTGTTATTTAAACGGGGCCTTAGAACTATCGACGACAAATTTGAACCTTGTAAATTATTTTCAAGCACATTTTAGAAAAGTGACCCAGGCTGTAAAAGCACGTCTATTCGATTTAATTTGGAGATAAAGAATTATAAAGCAATATCTAGCAACCTATGCTGCTAAAAGCTGCACCATGGAAGCAGAATATTTAAATATTACTAATTGATAGATGTCAGTGTCAATCTTTGTGAAATGATTTTACTGGAAACGTAAAATAATTTTATGTGGCAAAAACAAATCACAGACAGATTATAGCCGCATTTTCTATTTCTTATTTTAAAAAAATACTGTTCTTTTTAGGAGTAGTTCAGTTCAGTTCAGTACGAGGTAAGATCAGTTCATTTCTTCCCTAAAAAGAAATCGCCTACAATTGTTTGCAAAAAAAAATGTGTGGAATTTGTACAAAATATGTAGAATTGGCGGAAGGTATGAGAATAAATGGTGGAAGTCTGCTGAAAGAATAAATTTCAAGTATAGATGAGAAAATCGTGCATTTCCGTCGAATAAATGTTAAATAATTGTCCACATCTTGTCCCTTGCCCTGCTGTGTTGCCCTTTCTTCATAACATAGCATTTTTAACATGGCCACTGAATTGGCAATAGTGTAGAAAAATCCTGTCCATACTTATTTAACGGCAAGTATAGTAAAGAAGATTGGTAGGTTTTTTTTGTCAAAAAATTAAAGTTTTAAAATATTTTTTGTCCATAATAATTCCAATTCTACGATTTAAAATATTCTAATTTTTTATATATACGGTTCCTATGAATATCTGAATAGTTTTTAATAATAACTGCCAACCAAAATTAAAAATTTATTCGGAACTCAACAATTTTTCACGAATAAATAACTTTAAATGGTTTTCACAATTCCATGATCCAAGTATGAAAAATATACCAGCTTGTATAAATAGGTAGGTACACGCAGATATGAATCTTTTGTGGGAAATGGCAAGATTTAATGTTTTCTCGATACGTAAATAAGGTAAATTATGAAATTCACAATTAGTATCTTAACAATCGGTTCGGAATGTGAGGTTAAGTATTTTCACGTAACTTTCCGGCCTCACATTGTTGGAAAATTTACTTGTTGTGGGTTCTTTGTTCCATAAACAAAAAATGTATTGTTTGTTTGTGAACTGATGTGTAAACTTTTAAGTATACAGTAAACTAGGAAATTTCTGCCTGTTACAGAACAATTATTTTTACCATGGTTCATGCTTCATTTTATCAATCGTTTTGTATGCTTCAAGCTTCGTTTCTTTATATAGGTAATTCGCAAATATGTAGATAGCTACACGAAATATTTTAGTGTGACTACTCAATTATTTGCTTTAAATAAATAAATAAATAAATACATATATTAAAAAACGATGGTTAGGCGTTAGGCATTACTGTGTGTGGTAAAATACATTACGCAGGTTTGGGTGATTGATAAAATATTTTGACAATATACTGTGGTACCAGACACAATCTCAAGGGCACTGAAAACTTGTAGAGAGTGTACCACTGATTATTGATTAAGAGTTGCATACACATGTATAACCGATAATCTTGAATTAAATAAAGATATTTTTAAATTTCATTAACGTATACATACGTAGATAAATACGTTTTGAAAAAACTCCCACGAACGAATAACTTTGTTGACAATGAGATACATTGTCAAACTCCAAAAAAAAAGTTTAAAATTTATTTACTTTTCATGATCTTTATCAGCAATAATACAAGATCTATATATAAAATTAAGATAATAGAAAATACCTTAGAAGTTGTAATGAAAAAATACAGACTTCCTGCAGTATGTAACATTATCTATCAACGAAAGTGAAAAGTCAAAATCAGGTTCACCATGATTATTGATATTCATGTAATTGAACTGATATAAATTTTGAATAGTTTTTTGTTAATATGTTTTTTTTTTTTAATTAACTAAATGTCCTCTACAAATTAACATACTCTAATCCAATAATCCTTAATTCCAGACCCAGGAATATGACTAAATTTCTATAAATGTATTTATATAGGAATGCCATATATATAAATTTATAATAATAATAATAATTGTAACAGGTAACTGGTTGAACATACAATTCTAATTATTTGCGCAATCAATATGTACTAAGAGAATAATAATATTTATCGTGGTCATCAATTAAAAATAGAAGTTCGACAAATACTTGTAGATATAGTTTCTCTTTAGAATGAATATATAGGTCTTTCCGACTTTTGACTGAGTCTTGGTCCGGGGTATAGAAATATGTTTTGAAAATTGTGTACATTAACTTATTCAATTAATAAACTACTACAAAAATAAACCGGAGCCGGCCTGACTCGGAGATTGATTCGAAATTGTAGGGCCGGGAACAGACCAAAGCTTGGATCGAGTGCATCCCTTACTACAATTTTCTCATTTCTTACTGAATCCTTGTACTCGTATAAGTATTTATATATATTATATTTATTTGTCTAGGATTCATAGAGCAGTGTGAAATTAATGATTGATTGCAGTTCTGACGATACGTGTTCGGGTTAGATTAAAATGCAAAAAGCATGACAGATATAAAAACAAAATTATGTCGGGTATAAAAATATGCCAGTAGAATAATTTGGAAAAAAATGAGGGTTATTATTATATTTTTATAGCGCATAAATTATGGCCACTATTTTTCTTTATTACTCATTATTGCATTGTTTTTATAAACAACGTATTAATGAGATTTTTTATTAGTTGTTATAAAATGTATAGAAGAAAACATAAAGTCATTTGAGTAATATGATATCCACTGATGTATGTAGGTGGATGAATAGCCATATTTCAGTATAAACTTTACACTTTGTGCGTATAATGTTATGAACTCATGCCCTTTACATAAAGTGAGAAACATACGCGTCGCCTAGAAACATTAAATACAATTAGTAAGACAAATTTCATCGAACGAAAGGTAATTAATTCTGACAAATACAATAAAATATTTTATATGCAAATGTTCTCCGCAAAGTAATCATTTATTTTGTCAGTGGCACCTCGGATCTTAAATGATACAACATTTAAATTCATATAAAAAACGTTTATGCAATAAGCCATAATGTAAGGAGAAGTGTGACTTTCTCGAGTCAAAGTTGACGATATATTTTTACTTTCTGTGCTGGAATTCGGGTCACCGGTGACCTCCAACAATGTCAAGGACGTTACTCGCTTGTTTTTTATCGTTTTCACTTTTCTTTACTGATTTCTCTGTTCCGTAAAATTATACATGCTAAATTCTTCAATTATTATTCAATCGTTGTTTATTAACGCAATGATACGCACAATTTTTAATCCACATCATTTAATCATGAATAAATTAAAATATGACTAGTGATTTCAATATGCGGTAAGAAACCAAACTTTTCAATAGTCTAACTCAAAATTATTCTAGATTTAAAATATATAATACTAATAAGCAAAAGCTATTTTAATAGAATGAAATTTAGTACACCTTTCATAGTAATATTAAATTAACCAATCATTTTATTACAATTTTTATATTCCATATAATTAACATGTCATAAATATTGATTACAAATGTAGAAAATTGATATTTTGAAATCATAATTAGTCGTTTTTTTTTGACATCTTTGGAACAAATACTAAATAATAATTAAAGATTACAAAAAATACTGTTTATAGGTATAGCTACAAAATGTTCATCCAAAATTCGAACATCAGAATTTAACAGAAGAAATTAGTATTTCAGCTTACATTCTTTACAAGCAAAGTATTACACAAAGAATATTTTTGTTTAATATTTTGGTACGAAAATTTGGGAATTTATGTTTTTGGTAAGTAACATCGTGAACTTAATTTATTTAACATTCTTTACAAGCAAAGTATTACACAAAGAATATATATTTTTTTAAATATTTTGGTACGAACATTTGGGAATTTATGTTTTTGGTAAGTAACATCGTGAACTTAATTTATTTAACTGATTTAGAAAAATAAATGT
The DNA here is from genome assembly GCA_951394225.1 of Harpalus rufipes. Classification (NCBI taxonomy): domain Eukaryota; kingdom Metazoa; phylum Arthropoda; class Insecta; order Coleoptera; family Carabidae; genus Harpalus; species Harpalus rufipes. The sequence goes on along the minus strand of OX596276.1, from coordinate 46,511,179 downwards.
CGGGTAATAAAAATGAATTACACTATGCGAATAAATATTTACTTCGAGGAATATTCGGGACACATATTTTAAATTGTTTACGTTTCTGACAAGCTGAGTTCAACTTAAAAGTAGTCATATTCTATTTATAGAGTAAAATTTAAATTTGTACCTAGTCCCCGCTAATAATTATAATTTTAAATTGTAATGTTACCAACACATAAACCGTTACCATCGCATTTATGCTAAATTTGCTCTTGTGCTCAATGCTAACAATAATTAGCTTAGCTAGAGGTGTTGAGATTTTGCATACCAAACGTCCATACTTCAACTTTTTAATTAAATAATATGAGTGGTTCATTGTGGCATATGTTTATTTTTCTAATGATTTAGTGAAGTGGATTATGCGAGAGTTTATATCAGTGTGAGATAAACAGAGTCACTGTATATACCCAAATTTTGGAACTGCTCTTACGGCTGTCCCAATTATTTTGTTTGTTATTCATCACTACGTAATTTGAATGGCTCTTCATTACGAATGTCAGAAACTGCTGGGATTAAGGCGGTGGCGATTGCCACCTCTAGTAAGTGGGCGAAGCGTGGGTTCGTGCCACTCTCACACTGGCTACCAGTGACGTCACAAATGTGATACATCATCGTTTATTTATTCGAATTTTGTAGTTTTCCTTTTTAATGATCTGACTCGCAATTACGATGATGCTGTTTTTATTTAAGATGTTTATTTTTGTTAAGATTTGATTGAAGATGAAACGTGATTAGCATGCTTATTTACAAAGAATATTTAATTAATAAATTAACTAACATTAGTTGTGTTCTATAATAGAAATTAATTTGCAAAAAAAATGTTGATAAAAAAAAGAGTCACGAATATTTACATAATTTATTTTCCCACGACTATATCTACTTTATTCGGTAAAAAACAGATTTTATTCGTATGTGGCTATACTGTTTTTTTAATATTATTAGGAGGAGTATATTTAAACGTAATACCTACTAGAAAACCAATAAAATATCGTTATGAATTTTTGGGTCATATTTAAATCTGAAAAAAATGTTTTGTCCCGCGAAAATTTATTTTTGCTGTTTGATACGAGTATCAACATAATTTCATTATGTATATATACTTCGGTGGAAGTATCATCATAATCTCGCGCTTTATCTAACCACGAGGCTTCACCTCTCGGTAAAACCCTCAGCTGTAAAGAAACATATCCTACCTCACAAAACAAAACCCAATAATTTTGATCAAATATACATTAATTGTAAAACGTATACAAATAATATTGTTCAGTTAACATGAAATACAGCAAATATATACTTATTTGATGACCTTCTATGCTTCAATAATATAAATAATGGAATAAAATTCTATCTTGACAATGTATTTGCTCTACTTCAAGATTGCGCTGAATATTTTTAACAGTTCCATGGTACTTGGTTTGGTAAATACCTATGCACTTACTTATGGGTAGAAATCAGGTAGAATTTTTGTAAATATTAATTAAATAAAATATAAACTGGACTTTAAAATAATGTTGGGCGTTAAAGCGTTATAGAACAATTGTGTTTACTTCAGAAAATGAACCCAATTATAAAAATAATTCGTTAACAGCTTAGCATGAACACAGAATGTCAAAATTTAGTACTGATTTGTGCATGAGTATATACACTACTAAACATTAGCCTTTTAGAACAAGGAAATTATTAAAAAATTACCTCTATACAAATATTTTTGGTTATTTGAAATTATTTTGTAAATTTGGAGGTGGATCGTGGATTATTATAAATAATATTGTGAATAATATTATCATACCTAATTTAAATTTCCATTCGTAATCTTGTAAATTTCATTACCACATCCTTATTCTTTAAATAGTAAGTAATTACTGTCATACAACATATCCATCATGTATCATAATTTTCACGGAAACTTACGATCAACCTATGTAAAAGAAAAAACTTTATAGTATATTCATGTACACGTGCAAATACCTAATTGTTTTTATATTCTTCGTGCGAATTTTAAGTGTGAAGCTCGTAGTATCTTTTTTCTCGCATGCATAGACATTGATACACGTAATTCTCCATCCATCTCGCTTTAATCTCATTGTGTAAAACAAAAGAATGTTCATGACAGACACCATCAATGTCAAGTTGAAGACTTATACGAGTATATTTAAACATATAGCGGAATTTAGAAAAATACGCAGTTTATATGGTATAACTACGGTGATTTCCGTTAAGGCAAGGTCGTTTGTGTAATTTGAATTTATTGTAGAGAATTTTTTTAAGTCTCAGCATAGTATTTATGTCTTGAGATAAATAATAATTAAATATTTATAAATTTTGATTGCGATTTAGTTATTTATTAGAAATACAGGGTGACCCCTGAGGAAACAGACAAACATGTATTCTAGGGGTCATTCTAAGTAAAAAGATCATATTATAATCTGTGGGTCAATTCTTCTTCGTTATAGAGGTTTCGGCAGAAACACGCAAAATCTTTAATAGTCAAAAAGTTTATTGTAATAAGAATGCAAGGTAAGTAGCTACTGTTCATCTATTGTTTTATTTGACGTATCAGTAGCACGAACTGTCAAAGTACCTAATCATTTAACAACTATGCCTATGCTGACATGGTCTTTTTGTATGGTTTTTGTAATGAAAGCGGTCGTAGTTCTATATCATACATCATTTTTAAGAGTTTTTCAATGTTTGAAAGAAACAGGATCTTTTCCACGTCCACATTTAGAAAGGGAGCGGAATTATTATCAACAAGCTGATATTCTGTCAAATGCAATTGACTGAAGTCCATCTACAAACATTCGCAGATCGTACAATATCTAGCAAAACCGGTGTTCGTCGAAGCCGAAGTTGAAGCCAAGGTTGGAGAATTTTGACAGTTCGTTCTATTGATATGTCAAATAAAACAATAGGTACGACAATAGCTACTTACCTAGCACTCTTATTAAAATAGAGTTTTTGATTATTAAAGATTTTTGCGTGTTTCTGTCGATATCTGTAAAACTGAGAAAAATTAGCGTATATATGAACTTTTTTTTTACTTAAAATGACCCCTAGAATAAAAAGTAAAAAGTTTGTGGGTTTCCACAGGGGACGGCTGGTATAAAAGAAAATGTAGGTATATCGTTTGAAATAAATGTTTAAATTTACTTCTAATATTACTTACGATTTTAATAATCTTTCATTACGATATTATATTCTATGAGTACGAATGAAACACAAATTGTTCTAATATTGTTTGTTTATTAAGAATAATACAACCTTTTTTTAGTTTAAATTCTGTTATATTTATTAAAATAACGACGTTTCGGCAATATACACTATTAAACCGCCACAATTAAAACAAAAGCAGTTAAATTATATTTTTTCTATCAATTCAAATTTGATTTTGTTTTCCCAAAAAAATTGCATATATTTATATACAGATGTTCATTTTATTTTGTCCACTATCGCTATCTTGCGAATTATAAGAGCTATGAGGTCGATTAAATTAACAAACAATTTAAATTTTACTAGATTATTTTAGTGAGCGTAAAATTCTTTTTTTCAACCAGTAGCTCACAAATTGGGGAGACCAACTTTGTTATTTTAAATGGGAACCTACTTTTTATTCACCCATTCGATTCAGTATTTTTTTTCTAATTCAACGATATGTATACATCATACCCTAATATTATAAAATATTTGGAAAAATGCAAATGAAAATTATCTGATTTCATTTAAACCTGACTGTACTAAGAGTATTATGAAGAAAACAAAATATAAATATATACATATCAAGCTTTTCTTCGTGAATAAAATTCATTTTATCACTGAGAAAATATACGAAATATTTGTTTTGACATTAAACTACAATTAACATGAAATAAATTCCATTGTTTTCTTCAAAGCACTCTTGTTAAATCAAATTTATATTAAATCAGCATAATTTTTATTTAAATTTGTCTCACATATTTTATAATATTGGGGTATGTTGTGTCAGAAAGAAATACTGAATCGAATAAAAAAATAAGTTCCCATTTAAAATAAGAAAGTTGTATCCCGTATTTTGAGAACCACTGGTAATTTTTTTTTTTTTGCTCATTGTAATAGTCTAGTAAAATATAAATTATTTGCTAACTGAACCGACCTCGTATCTCTTATAGTTATCGAGATAGCAATAGTGGACAAAAATAAAATTGCCAGCCTGTATTATGCCAAAATCAGTTTTGGTTGATTTTTTCACCAAATATATTAAAACTCCTATTAAGGCCCGCTCCATCCATTACTAGTTAAAGTGACAATTAGTGAAAACCTACGGTTGTTGCAAATTGTTCTTACCATCTTTGGTAGAGCTAACTAGGAATTTAAAACTGTTGCTCGCATTTTAATTCTTAACTAATGTTTAAAAAAAAAATGTCACTTAACTAATTACTAACTAGAGGTGGTAGGATCGGGTCTTATTTTTTTAATAGAACAATATTAAAATTGAATAATTTTTGCATCAGTTAAAAAAGGAAGAATGCTCATTTTTAAAATGAAGATGAAAAGCAAATATGAGTTATAGTTTAAATATAGTAAAATAAATAGAAGTTTGTGTTATATTTCAGAAAACAAGCAATAGAAAAATTATTTGTATTCTCTACAGAATAAATCATAAAAAATATGTATACTCGTATAACTTATATAAGATTAGTTTCTCAATTATTTATAGTTCATAAGTTTTTTAAAGAAGAAATATTTTTTTTTTCTAAAATTGTACCATATCTGTAATGGCCCTCTGAAGGACTATAAGAAATATCAATTAATCAATGTCGTATCTATTATAGTTCACGATATCACAATGGTAGCAGATAAAAATAGTATACAAATCTAATCTGTCTGCAGTTCTACAACTAACAATATGCTCGTGAAATGGTAACTAAATAGTATTAGATCTTTATATTTAAAATTATGCATCCATTATAAAAAAAATGACATTGAAGTTTATCTTGACCAGTTATTATTTATAATTTAGTTATCCAGAAATTCTTTTGGAAAAGTTGCTCAGGAATGTACTTATAAATCATTGTGTTAGATAATTTTAAATGATCGTATGTATCATTTTACATTAATTATCGTAGATACTGAAATATTGAAAATATAGGAATGCCGAATACATAATATTTCAAAGCTTTCAAAAATTATATTTAGTTTTACGTTTCTTTAGAATTACGATAAAATTTACATAACTAAAATAAATATTTAAATTTGATATAAATTTCCAGATTCCTGTATAAATCAGAAATAAATTTTTAACAATAGGTGAAATATGGTAAAATTCTGAATATATAAATAACAATAAAAATTAGATAATTTCCACTTTTTTGTTATATTCTAGAAAAAGTAGTACGATAAATTTAATGTCCGAATTTGAATTACAAAAAATTAAACAAAGCCATATCTATCTTGTTTTTACTAAAATAGAATTTTCCATATAATTAAAAAGTGGATGTGTGAAAAATTAAAAGTCAAGGATTCTGCAGATGTCATGTACTTAACACATTAAAATATGAGACGATATTTTAATGTTAATATGTTTGCTTACGAAAATTCTGATAATTCGTTTGACATTATAAATTTACTACTTGATTTCCAATTTTAATCTCTTGTAATAAATATATCATCAAAATGTATATTTTCCATTCATGGATTCATTTTAGATCATGGTAGGTGGTATGTTCAAAATTTCATCAACTTTTATTTACTATTTCCATAAAACTGGCATTATTTAATCTCGTATAGCGCCAGAAATGCATTTACTATTTATTTTAAGACAAAATTTAGTAAACTAATAATTAAATTCATTGCTTGATATTATAACTACACTAGCTTACAGTTTGGAACAAACTAATTTTAATACGTGTGAGTAGTATATAAAAAATAAAAACGATAACTTACCCCATCTCTGACTGTAAGAAGACCAGCTCCATTATTGTTGACAATTCCATTGTTGCAAAGATGTTTCTTTACACAAATAAGCCCTTCTCCGTAGCATTTAATTGTGAGTTGCCCATCAATATTACTTGGTTCGTGTTGTTGATTTCCCGCTATAGGTGTTGTCCTACCATAACTTCCAGCTCCAGCAAATGAGCCAGCTGTTGCTCCACTTGTTCCCGTGTATCCTCCTCCACTAGGAGTAGGTTGTCCCCCAGAAGTAAATCCAGGTTGGGTGTAAGTTCCACTTGTGCTACCTGATCCACTGTAACTTCCAGACGTTGTTTGTGAATGTTGAGCGCTTGATCCAAAACTGCCAGAAGTGGAACCAGAGAAACTGCCAGATGTAGTGTATCCAGGTTGAGAACCAGAGCCAGAATGGCTAGGTTGGCTAGGCTGTCCGGCTTGTCCAGGGTGACCAGGTTGTCCAGGTTGTCCAGGGTAACCAGATTGCCCGGGTTGTCCAGGGTGACCAGGCTGGCCTGGCTGACCGGGTTGTCCAGGTTGACCAGAATGACCAGGTTGACCTGGCTGACCAGGTTTTCCGGGTTGACCAGGGTGACCAGATTGTTCTGGCAGGCCAGGTTGTCCGGGTTGTCCAGGGTGACCAGGTTGTCCTAGCTGGCCATGTTGTCCGGGTTGACCAGGGTGACCAGGTTGCCCATAGAGTTCCGGTTGACCAGGCTGACCAGGTTGTCCAGGCTGACCAGGTGAACCTGGCTGGCCATACTGTCCGGGGTGACTAGGTTGTCCCGACTGTCCTGGTTGTTCGGGTCGACCAGGTTGTCCTGGTTGTCCTGGCTGCCCAGACTGTCCAGGGTAACCAGGTTGTCCAGATTGTCCAAGGTGACCAGGTTGTCCTGGTTGTCCTGGCTGCCCAGACTGTCCAGGGTAACCAGGTTGTCCAGATTGTCCAAGGTGACCAGGTTGTCCTAGTTGTCCTGACTGCCCAGGTTGTCCAGATTGTCCAGGGTGTCCAGGTTGTCCGGGATGTCCAGGTTGTCCTGACTGCCCAGGTTGTCCAGATTGTCCAGGGTGTCCAGGTTGTCCTGGCTGACCAGATTGTCCAGGGTGCCCAGGTTGTCCTGGCTGACCGGGATAAGTTGTAGGGATTGTTGCACCACCAGTAAACCCAGTGCTAGTAGATCCAGAATAACTTCCACTACCTGCGTAGCTACCGCTTGTTGAACTAGAGCCAGAAAGGCTTCCCGATGTTGTTCCTTGTTGCCCTGGCTGACCAGATAGGCCAGGGTAACCAGGTTGTCCTGGCTGACCAGATTGTCCAGGGTGCCCAGGTTGTCCTGGCTGACCGGGATAAGTTGTAGGGATTGTTGCACCACCATTAAACCCAGTGCTAGTAGATCCAGAATAACTTCCACTACCTGTGTAGCTACCGCTTGTTGAACTAGAGCCAGAAAGGCTTCCCAATGTTGTTCCTTGTCCAGGGTACGATTGTCCAGGATGTCCTTGGGCAGGTTGTGCTCCAGAACCGCCATAACTTCCGCTTCCAGCGAAACTGCCTGCACCGGCCGCACCTTTACATCCTCCCAAAGTACCGGCACAACCTCCTACAAATTGACTTCCGGGTGTTTCTTGGCTTGGGATTTGACCAGGTTTGCATCCACCAAAAATTCCGACACAACCATCATTTACTTGGCCAGTTCCTGAGGTGACACTTCCGGCTCCACCATAGCTGCCACTACCAGAAAATGAGCCTGAACCACTGCCAGGTTGTCTAGAGCATCCTGACCCTACAGAACATCCAGGTCCACCACCAGTACTTTCTTGATACGAATGAATGATAGTAGAAGTTCCGCCAGAACACCCTGGGGTGCCATTGCAACCTGATCCTTTAACGCCTGATCCAGCTCCTGCAATAGCGCCAGATCCCGCTCCTGCAACAGCGCCAGATCCAGCTCCTGCAAAGGCTCCAGAACCGGTTCCTCCAAAAGCTCCATTTAAGAACGGATTATTTGCGATGTTTAAATCTGGTACATTTGCTCCGTGTTGTGTATTTGTTTTGCAGTCAGATCCTTTGCAGTGAGTTGTAGTTACAGTTGATTGTGGTTTACCTCCTGGACAAGAATTGCCACTGCAGCTGGACACAGCAATTCCTTGATATTCTCCATTTAAGAATGGATTCTTGGAGATATCAATTGGTCCAACGTGTTGGGGAACATTCTTATCATGGATGTTGTAGGTGCCACTGAAGCTACATCCATTATCGTCACAGCCATTATCTGGAAGGTTGTTGGGGATGTTTGGAATGCCAAAGGGTCCGGGGATATTAGCACAGTCACCCTTAACGCTACAGCGACGGAAGTACTCATAAGCTTCCTGGAATGGGGAGTTGGGTCCTGCCCACCAGAAAGCAGGAGAGCCACCGGTTTTGATTCCGCCGGAAACACTGCCGGCACCACCGGAAGCGAAACTGGAAGCGAAGCTGTTGCTGCCGGAGGAGCTGGCGGAGTAAGCGTGACGAGCAGTCTTCACGCCGTGGTCTCCATGCGCAGCACAAGACGCAAGCAGTAGAACTGCTGGGACTATTATACTAGGTTTCATTCCTATTCTTTTTCTGAAACAAAAATAGATTTTTTTTAGATAGACAAAAAAAAATAAGTAAGGTACAATAATATATTCCACTAATATCACATTTTATAAATAAATTTTAAATCAAATTGTGCATTTACTGATAATTTTTCATTATTTCAAATTTTCTTGTGTACATAAATAGCAATCCCTACGTTGTATTCTAGATAATAGCTTTCAATTCCTTGAGTGATATATATTAAACGCGGTCTATGACATAAAATGTTACAAAAGTTTGCAGATTCAGATTGATACAACCGACAATGTATAAAAATTCTTAATAATTGATTTACTCTTTTATTTCTAAATATTTTTAATACGGTTTTCTGTTCTCTTCATGCAAAATTATAAACCAAAAGTTAAATATTTGACAATATATTATTTGTACAACAATATTAATAATAATATAATAAGTAACTAGATGTTACCTAATGGGCTCTTAGCTCATAGGTCGATTTATTATGCTAACTGAAAATCTGAAAAATCTTTAAGAACTACTATCAGATTTGTTAAAAATACAAGTATTTAGTTTTCAAAACTCATTTGTATATTAGTATTGTATCACTTGGTACGAGCAATATGTTTATTAAAAGTTGAAAAAATTTCTTATTGGTTACAAATGTTGTTCTTATTGAAAAGGTTAAATGTAAGAACAGCCTAGTCTGAATTTTATAAGATAATATTCTAAATTGAATGTAATATTTAAGTAATAAAGCACGTTATATTGGAATGATACATCTTAAATAAACAGTGCAATGTTTATGATTGAAAAATTCCACACTTGACATTATTGGCGCACCTATCTCAATCTCATTGTATGTTATTCATTTATGTTAATGCTGAATTTCATTCATATTTATTTATATTTTTAATTATTTACTGTCAGAGTAACTTTATGAAACTGTAAATATAGACTCTTGGACAATGATACAAACAACTAAAAATACAACACGTAAATAAAGTATTAAAAATTAATATTAAGAATGTTTTGTATCAGGAATCAGGATTTACTAATCTTCAGCTAATTGCATTAAATGCAAATGTGATAATACCTAAATTTCGGTAGCTAATAATTAAAACTACTAATGAATGTTATAAAACTTTGACAATGAACTTTTCATAAAAAATCCTTGTCAAATTGCAAATTTGTAAATTTTATAACTTCCTTGTACAAATTTAAGATGTAGTTATGCGGATCTTCTAAGAAAACAACACAATAAATATTGACAAATGCCAGCTACATTTGCTCTCGTCTTTTCAAGCCTAGAATCCACATAGCGCGAGGACTATACTTGTATGGAGCGGGTACGGATAGGGGACTGAAAAATGTCCAATATGGACTTCGGCCTCGAGCGGGATGATGATTACAATAATGATATAATGTTACTTAAATCCCGACTAAAACGAAAACACAAATGGTGGGTTAGTGCTATGATTAAAGAAAGAGAAGTACGCGGCCATTATTTAAAACTAATGTCAAAATTAAACGAAAAGCATTTTTAAAATTTTTGTTGCGTGATTAGAGCATAATTTTATAATTTGCAGGAATTAATAAAATCTTTTTCAAAAAAATTATAAAATTATAACGTGAGCGAGTTTTTTCTGGTCCAGTTCCATACTATACTCGCGTTTCTAGGCTTAGGTAGGTACACATTATTTTATAAAGTTTTAATTATTTATTATTATTATTTATTATTATTTACTTGTACGATAAGATATTAAAATAGATATAAGATTTATAATATATTATGATGTAATAATTTCGCAAAAGTTTTGTTTATAAAGAAAATTTTACATAAATAAGTACCTATACATATATAATATAACTAAATATTTATAATACATAGTTATTTTGGGAGTAATTTACAAAAAAAAAATGTACCTATGTATTGTATGAGAAGTGCAAGTGACCAAAGAAATACAATAAAAGACTTTTTGTAAGTGTTGTATAAAACATTTTTTTCAACTCCCATGCTTAAAGTAAGCTTCACACATTTTATCGCGGAGTGTATTTTACACACTACACCTATAAGAGCCCTAACTATTGACAAGAATATTTTTTTGTATTAGAATGCTATGGATGGTTTTTACCTTCCGTCACCTTTAAGTAAGAAATGTATTGTCTTTGGTCAAGAAATTAGATGGTAAGTTTTTAATGAATAAACACCTTTTGGGGTCCCTAGTATTTACTATTTTTACGATTATGTCTGTATGTGTTATGCGTGTGCGTGTGTATGCATGTGTATGTGTGTGTGTGTGTGTGACGATCGTTTCGGCCGCGATAACTCCAATACCACGATTCCAAAAATTATACTTTTTTCTTATTCCTCAAGTTTAGATCCAAATGCAGACTTGATTAGATTTTGGTTACAATTGAACAACCGGAAGTACCTTTATTTGACGATTTTAACTATTTTTCTTTAAAAAAAGCAGTTAATTGTCATTTTTTATTGTAAATATTAAAGAATATTTTATTCTCTATACGATTTGACTGCATTATTTTCATGTAATTTACAGTTAAAATATAATTAACTTCTTATATTGAAAAAAAGGAAATGTGGTCGCCAAACAAAAAAAAATATGATACATAGAAAAACATCTATTTAACATGATTAACCATAACCAAAACAACAATTATTGAAGATGTATGTAGGTAGTAAAAAGTATTTCACATACAATTTTATTTGTTCCGACATAAAACATATTGTGCAAGCTATAAATTAAATTCAAATCAGTTCTTTTATGAGTTGGTTATATTGACAGTTCACTTGAACAAGTGCATTGCGATTGGTCAAACAAAACTTAAAATTTAAGCAAGAGTGGTGCAACCGGCTACCAGAGAGCAAGACCTTTCAAGATTTGATATTCTTTGGATATAAATTCCTCGGTGTGGCGAAATGCAAATATCAGATGTTATTAAAGCATAAACATAGGCGCCGAGCAGAATGCATCCGATTTTCATAATTTCACGCTTCTTGAATAAAAAAGATTTGCTAATTTATAATCGATTGAAGTTAAACAGACAATTCATGAATAATAAGTTACAAAGATTTATGTTTAGGACTGTAGATTAAAAATAGAGGTGCTTTTATTTCCATTAAAATTGAATGCGTTGTGCAATGCACCAAGAAAATTCATCATTTTTTTCATCTGGTTTGTTATGAAATACAAATATGAATTTATGTTGATAAATATAATTTTTTATTAATATTTAGATAGTTTGTTCTAAACACTTTTTGAAAGCAACAGCATGTCTTTATAAATACGTTTACTAGTCAGTTCTAAAAGCCGAGCTAAGTAGATAATATCAAATATTAAAACTAGATATATTATATATTTAATGGTTTTATGTTATATGCCACCTATTTCTAGAATTAAGTAATCATATTGTCAAACTCCATTTTTAGCAAATTTATTTTATAATTACATATTTACAATTTTGCTATATATTTTACATTCTTAATTTAAGTACGGTAAACTAATTAGTCCGTAAAAAAGTGAATATTTCTTCAAGATAAGAGAAAAATACTTTCACGTATAATAAAGTATATGGAAAGATATTTTTTCTACTCCCCTGCGTGAAGTGAGTACTTCAGAATTTTAATGTGTGAAGCTTGATTTTTTGTACACTGTGCGTGAAGTGTCACTTTACGCATAGTGTGAGTGAAGTAAATAGTTCAGTTTTAATAGATACAATGAATATCTTTATATTCACGTAAATCATGTGTTGATAAATGGTCCGTAGAAATAACAACTTCATGAGAAATGTGTTATTAATTTATAAAAATAAAATATTTTATTGCAAGGTCGTAGAAAAAGTATAGTATGTAACACGTGTGTGAAGCCTATTTTACATTCTCCACCTTCATATAAAAATTTCAGCTTCACACACTTGCCACATAATATACTATTTCCTGCAAAATGTACCGACAGTAATAAATATTTGGGCCTATTCTGTGATTAGTATTTAGCAAGCCGTTTTAATTAAAAATTAAAATTAAAATCAAGTATGTATATCGATAAGGGAATAAATTAATTTGTCACCAAAATGGATGGATCGATGGAGGATGTATTTTTGTAAAATAAAAAATATAAATTTTGTGTGGTTCTTTACAAAAATCCCTGCGACGCCTATGAGCATAAAGTTGCGTACCTGCCATCCCCATAATTGTAATGAGTTGTGAAAGTTGCAACAATATTTATTTAAACCAATTTTCGCGTCACCAATATTTTGATAATTCGGGATGATTTTGACAAACTAATAAATAACTCTGAATATGTTTTAAATGGCGCAACCGGTCGGGTCACAGATAGAGGTTAACGCCTATTATATAACTCGCAACTCGGCCCAATGCGGGCCTGAAATTTGAATAAATAATTTAGTGGCTTCTTCTGTCGATGAAAATATCAGCAGTCTGTTTGTATGTCAAGCTCAGCACTCGAATTCTGCGATTGTGAAATCGAATCGTGAACGTACGTACGTATGATGTTGTGGAATGAAGTAAAGCTCAAGAATGAGGAGTATGATCCCGTATTAGCTACTTTCTCTATATTTCGGCACCTAAGCTCTTGTTACATTTTCTATTATTGGGAGTGAACGATGAATAGGCGATTACGTCAGGTTAAATAACTTATAAAGATGTACATGTTATCTTGATAGGATAATTGCTGTGAATAGTAGGCATTCTACAAGTTTCGATTGATTAGTAGTTTTGTAACATATGTAGATATTATCTAGGTATGTATAAGGATGACCATTCAATAACATTCATTTTAATATTTCAGAATCTAAATAGGCACTTGTTATGTAAGTTTATTTTTGATTTGATTACTTAGCCATTAATAATTGTGAAAGTAAAATACTTACAATTAGTAAAATATTAATTATTCAAAATTTAATAAATTTATTACTTGATATAATTGAGAATTTAATAATTTGATTTATAATACGAATAATAGGTGATATTGTTGCTTCCCTTATAAAATAAGATCAAAAGTGTAAATATAAAAAACATCTGTTGTGATCAGCACAATACCCCTCACCATTTCCACTTATGTTACATAAGTATCGAATTTAACAATTCTTGTACACACAAATAATTCAAATTGTATCTATTCTTTCGTTCTGTGAGGAATTTTGTCCTACTCTTCTTCTACTATGATCAAATTTCTTCATATTCATTGATGGTATTAGCGGTATTTCTTGAAGATATATGTAATATTATTATACCTATAATTTTAAATATTTAATTAATAATATAATAAGAAATTTAATAAAAAAATTAAATGTACTTCCCAGAAAAAGCTCAGTAGATAATGTCAGTAAACTAAAACTGTTAATTTTTGACACTGACATTTTGTATTTATCTGTTAATTACAAACATTTAAATATATCAACTGGTTTTCATGGAGTTGTTTGGGCAGCGAGATTTATTACAACGGATTATTCTATATTATTATACATATACTATATCTCTAAATTTATCGAAGATATGATAAATTTTTTAAATGAATTAGATTGAGAATTTAATGATCTTTATTATTTGTAATAAATTAAATTTTCAAAAGATAATACTTTTTTTCAGAAACTACAACTTCCGGTTATCCAATTGTTTCCTTATCAGCTCTTCCCATTAATGTTAGACATGTGTTGTCTTAGTAATTGAGAAACCGTGCTTCCACCATCCATACACACACACGGACATCGTCGTAAATATGTTATAATCGGATTTTAGGGAACTTAAAACGTGCCTATTCACTAAAATCTGGATATGCGATTTTTAGCATGAATCCAATACCTCTCTTAGCGAGAGGTAAAAAGTGTTTATAATTAAAAACTGCATACGAGAGCTAATAATTTATTCCTCACTTGTTTTCTATGCACGAAGCACGAGTAACAATTAAGTAAAACATGATTTGTATGAAAAATTGCAGATTAAGAGTGCCGTGCAAAACAATGAGACAAAACAATTTTTTATTGAAAACCTTGACAATGAAATAATAAAATCAAATTGTTATAAATTGTATTAAATATGAAAAATTATCGTTATTAGAAAGTTTTTCTATAGACATAGTTAAATTGCCAGCTTTAGGTAATGTACGTACCTTCCTTTGCTGGTGAAATATTTATAAAGCAGAAACTTAAAATTGTATATTGGGTACCTAATTGAATGTATATGCAACATTTAGAACGAATTTAATTGTAATTTGTACTAATATAAGTATATGAATTAAATACATAAATTGTTAAAAAAAACACTATCAATATAATTTGATATGAAACGGTAAAAATGTTCTACTTTTCATTTGTATTTCATATTGTTTATTGAAAATTTAGAAAAGGTGTGAAGGGAAGATTATTTGTTAGTAATAATAATATTTCTTTACGTACGCGGTGTAACTAATTAATTAATAGTTTGTGAGGTGAGTCACAGATTACATTAATAACACTGTGCATAGTACTTTCTCATGTGCAAAATTGGATTTTCCAGGATATTAATAAATAATTTATTTTACTCATATGCCATCAAATGAATAAGCATACACTTTTATGACTATACTAATAAGATCCGGTTTTTGCATCATTGAATAAATTTGCAAAAACCTTTGGCAAAATTTGAAAATTTAAATATTAACTTTAGTAATACGTCAAGCTTAGACAGAAATGAATTTTCCGAATCATTCAGTGAAATTTGAGGAAAGAATTTTAAAATAATGCATCTATGTATTCATACACCGTTTGGTAATAACTTTTTTTTATGAAGTTTTGAGCGGTTAAATTTATTAGCTGGTAGCATGAACTAGTTGTGATTACGGGTGATTAACGAGCAGATGACAAGCACTGTTTATCTTTGTCAAGCGTTTATGGATTATTTTAGAGAAAAATATTTCAAATAACAGTTATAGAAAAGATAATTGTACACATCTTTTGTTTGAAGTTGTTTCTTCCAAAATAATCCACAAACGGTTGACAGAGATAAAACCCTGCTATTCACCTGTTCGCTAATCATCCTTAATCAGTTAGCATGTTGCAAATTAATAAACTGAATTTATTATAATACGGTCTATAATCTATATTTTCAATTTTTTCGTCTAAAAATAATAATAATAATAATACATTTTCAAATATAATTTAATAATAAAAATATTTTGGATATTATTGGTCAATAAAGATATCACTTGAAAACTATAATACAAAAATTAATTATTTTTGAAAATAATTTAGATAATTTGTACAGTTAATTGGTTACGTAACAAATACCTAAAGCACTTGAGGCCTTGGCCAAGACCAAGGGTAATATGTTGAAATAAATCTCGTTGCCTAAAAAACAGTTGAGATATTCAAATGTTTGTAATCGACAGATAAATGCAAAATGCCGATTTTTCTGGGAAGTACGAATACATTTAATATATTATTGTATTATTAATTAAATATGTATTTAAATTATAGGTATGTTAATATTACATAAATCCTTAAGAAATACCGCTAATACTGTCAATGAATTTGAATAATTTTGAACATATTAGAAGAGTAGGACAAAATTCCTTATAGAACGAAAGACGAGATACAATGTCAATTATTTGAATGTACAAGAAATGTTAAAATCGTTACTTATAGGGCGCGAGCAGTCGTGTGACTTGGTTGCCCTTGGCAAGCAGATATGAGGATCCGTGTCAGAATGACGGCTAGTAGTTATTTACATAGATGTCACAATTGTCATAATTTTTCTTTCAAAATTTAAAAATATTCTGATGTTTATTTGTCATCAATAGTATGGAATATATTTATCGAGGAAAATAATTCACATGTATTTGGAAAATAATGTTTTGAATAAAAAAATATGATACTTGACATCTATGTACATTATTAACAGCTGTCATTCTAATATGGGCCTCTATATATGCTTGCCAAGGCCAACAAAGTCACATGACTGCTCTCGCCCTATGTAACGTAAAATGAAAATGGCGAGAGGTATTGTGCTGGCCACAACAGATTTTTGTACAATTTTTTATTTTTTCTTCAAATGCCATTGCTATTAATACGAAATTGGATAAATTCAATAATTAATTTATAGGCCCAAAAGATCACATAATTTACATGTATTTGAGGTAAAAAAAAATTATCTTGCTATTGATAAAGATATCACCTGAAAAATATAATACAAAAATTCATTATTTTTGAAAATAATTTAGATAATTTGTTTTCTTTCAGTTCTGTCAATCGGTCACATAACCATCGTTGTAAATTAAAACGGGAGCAACAAATAATTTCAAAAATTGCAGGAACGGAAAGGAACTTTTGTTGTCAAATTGTTTTTATAGAATGGACGAATTCTTAATTTATACTGAAATTTAATTTTTAAAATGCATGTACTTTATATTTTTGCTATATTCATATGTGTATTTTGATCTAGGTAATACATGTAATATGATAACCTGAATAATAATAATTATTATTATTATTATTATTAGTGATGATGAATATCATTTACTCAGTTATCATTTAATATATAGATTGACAGAGGGTCCTCTTTCACCAAACACTTGCAACTTTTCAACTTTATGTTTTTCATTTATAAATTTCGTATCACATAATTTTGAAAATGAAAGGTGAAATGTAATATTTACAAAGAAAACTTTTCATATGATATTCGAAATTTTTGTTTCACTATCTCGGTATAAATTTGTTTTTATTTTTATAATATTCTTTGGCATTTGTGAATTATATATTTATGATGGCATAAAATGTGAAATGTGTAAATGAAAAGTGCAAAGTTTTTAATGGGACAGACATCTAGTTTATTGACCATTTTCTTCTAAAATGTTTTTTTACGATAAACACGCTAAATTTATTGAGAATAAAAAATCAGGTAGACCATGATAAGTAGAATTTACACTATAATTTTAAACAGTTATTTATCTCTCATTTGAAATTAAGTTACGATATTTAAGTTATTTAAAAGTAAGGTATCGTTGTGAATGAAAATACGGAATTAACTAGAGTGCATTTTCATATAATAAACTAATATAAAAATAAGTAATTATAGATAATATAAGAAAAATAAATATTTCTTTAATAAATGTCATTTGTAATTTAGAAATGAGCTATGTAAATTAATGTTTATTTTTCTTTTTTTTCTTTTGAAGGAAAAATTTCCCACCATGTTCTCATATAGAGACAAGATCAAACATAATTGCTTAGGTTAAAATTGAATTAATTTTATTACAATTCAATAGAACAGATTACATTATGACTCCAGAAGTATAATTATAAAAATAATTAGTACTAAATGTAAATTGTTCTATGTTGAACAAGAAATCATTTCTATGATCGTTCTCAGTACACCTATTTAACTAGGGATGAGTTCTTTTAATTAAAATAACAAATTAGGAAATATGTAAATATTAAATAAATCATTATGCAATATGGAAACACACACTTTTAGTGTAAATATATGAAATTTTAGAATATTTAAGGAATTTTAAAATTAGTGAATTAGCAAATATGTGTTAGTAAGTGGATGACGCTCTTGACTTTTAAATTAGATATATAGATTTTATTGATTATATTTAGTAATATATGTTATTAGGTTCGAATGAACTAATTCATGATTTTTATTAAAATATGAAACCAGGTTGTAATTTACCCGTGTGATTAAATATTCACTCTTCTTAAATAATTATATATTTTTACAAATTAATTCCCAATTTAGGATTTGGCAATCTGTTTTTTACCTCTTGCTACGAGAGGTATTGGATTCATGCTAAAAATCGCATATCCAGATTTTAGTGAATAAGCACGTTTTAAGGTCCATAGAATCCAATTATAACATTTTTACGATGATGTCTGTGTGTGTGTGTGTGTGTGTGTGTGTGTGTGTGTGTGTGTGTGTGTGTGTGTGTATGTGTATGTGGGTTTGTTGGAGGTACGATTTCTCAAATTCTATAAGACTAAAGACCTATGTAACTGCAGATTACTCAATGTAACAGTAATGGGAAGAATATTTTAACAAAAATCTTCTAAATATTATTTTTTGAAAATTTATGTTATTACAAATATTAAAAAACAAAATTCTCTGTCCGACACATTTAATTTTTTTATTATATCTTCTATAGATTTAAAGATATAGAATTATAATCTATGAAATAATCTGGTGTAATAAATCTCACAGACTGCTTACAGCCCAAACATTTCCATGGTAACTACTTGAGAAATTTAAATGTGTGTAATTGACAGATAAATGTCACTAATGTCAGTGTCAAATATTCTGAGATAGTACTGCAGGCTTTTTCTGAGAACGATATTTATTTCTTATTATATTATTCAATATATATTTAAAATTGTAGGTATATTACATGAACCCTTCAGAAATACCGCCAATCCCGTTAATGTATTGGAAAAACGAACATTTAGAAGAAATGGAGAAAACTTGCTCATAGAATGAATTTAAAATTATAGAAAATACGTAAATATAAAGATTAAGTGTAAATAGATTTTTTTGTGTGTACAAGAAATGTTAAATACAATACTTATATATACCACAATGGAAAGGGCGAGAGGTATTGTGATGGCCACAACAGATTTTTTATGTTCAGGTTCCGGCAAAGACAATTCTTTTAGGAATCATTATTTGGAATTTGGACTCACAACGCTATTGACTTCAGTTGGATTCGAAGCGAGTCGCTAGAATTTCAATCAGATTATACTTAAAAGCTTTGGAAGAAATTTGATCTATTATCATCATTAATAAAATTGACTGAGTCTAATTTATTGGGTATCAAGGTTCGTGTTTGTACAATTTTATTTGACAATTCAACCATGTATAACTTAATTTTTGTAATTTTATTATTTTAAATCGTAATTTATTATTTTAGACCTGAATATGATTTCAATCGACATTAAACCTTTAAAAAAAATACAGGCTATGATAATCATTGAATGATTAATTTTTACCTTCCATGATCGTGAGGTTTGTTGGTTATTTTTTGATATTTTATGTTATAAATATTCAAGAATAGTATATTCTCTATCTCTATACAGTTTTACGTTACGGTTTAATTGTGTTTAATTTTATGCATTTAGGGGCAAAAGAATTAGAAAGAAACTTGTAGACCACTTCTGAACAATTCTGTAAGTCTTACCAGATATGTAAATCTGTAAAAAAAACTGGCAAAAACATCTATTTTTATTGATTAATATAAAATTATATCTAAGAGTGGCAGCTTTCGTTGCGGGTAGAGATATAACCATAAGTTTTATAAATATTTTAACTTTACTACTTCACCATGAAAAGAGTTAACAAGTTCATATATTACAAATCGTCAGATGTCAATGTCAAGTACACAATAATTTATATAGTATTTTCGTGAAATAATTATACTGGAAACATAAATGTTTTGCAAGAAACTTTCTGTATGGACTTTATATGTATGTATCTATGTATTCCACCATTTTTTATCATTTCATCTGAAAGTATAAGTGAAACTAAGACTATTTGTGAAAATCCTGTGAAAAATTCCTATTAATAAGCGAGTTATGGTCCATGGTCACTCGAAATGTGAACATAAGTTATTTTCTTCGTGGATCTAAATGTTGAAATATATGCTATTTCTAAATTATATTTATAAAAAATAAATGAATATTCTCTGTATAAGTCTACATACTTTATAATTTACATACTTTATAATTACAAGTGTTTATAATTTTTTAAGTTTAATGTAAAACATTTATATTCGAATAAAAACTGTTTGAGAATTGCAATTCTGGACTGGGAGCCACGCCTCCGCTATTTGAACTTCTTTATTTCCATTGGTAGTACTCGCCTCCTCCTACCACGGTATTCGTTATATATTTATAGGCGGTTTTTTAGTTGCCAATCAAAATTATATGTATTGAATTTGTATGCGACACAAGCCGCTATAACCAAAAACCCCTTTTTTCCAAGGTATTTAAATTATATCATTATATTTCTGTTTTAATATTCATTATTAAGCAATACTTTCACTATTTTTTACTTTTCTCTTAATTCGATTGAGCTGTAATCCCTTATTAACGGAAAGTGCCTAAAGGTGGCGGTCACATCATTTTTTTAAATTATAAAACAACATCACAACACCAGAAATATTTTGTACCTACTTTTATAGATTGATTTTGTAATAGATTTCTGTAACATAGATAGCAAAAATTGTTCACTGTTTAAGGGTAATTCATTTCTAATCAAGTTTTGTTAAAGAAAATTTCAATACTGCAAATTACAAGCAGATAAAAATAATATATAAAATTTATTTTTACATTTCCGTCATAAGGATAATTATGTAAATATGTCTGTAAATACTTCAATTTTTCTTTGTATTATTGTTACAAATTTTTGAAGTACATACTTGCATTTATGTAAATAAAACAATATTTTATAAATGCCAATATTTTCATCAAATTTTTTTCTATTTCGGTATCTTTATGAGTCTATAAACGCACTGAAAACACGTCTTTAAGAAGATCTATAATATAAACGTCTGAAACCGAAACGTATAAAGATACTGGATTAAGTAAGTTTTTGGCGCTTTTCGTGTTTTAGGTGGTACCTAGGATTGTTTTCAATACTGACAGATAAATGACATATAGCCACAAATTACTGTCATTCAATAATGAATTTTTATCTGTAATTTTTTTTAGCAGTAAGGGCTGTCAACATAACTAATTAAAACACCAAGTTGTATTTTTGACAAGTCGCATTTTTTAAAAATCTAATAGAATTAACACAAAATTGAATTTTTAGTTGTCAAATCATTATCTATTTGATAAAAATATTAACTAGTTGTTAAAAATTAACCACTGAGTTACAGAGTAAGCCTGATTATCTTGTTATAACTTGAATAAATTACAAACCATTAGCTTAAAATAATATTTAAAAAAAATCAAAATACAAGTTATCGATGTAAATCCGTAATATCCACCCTCCACCCTTTTCTGTTTGTGCGAACTTACTTATCTCTTATGACATCCACAGACGGCTTCTGCACTCACTAACACTGGCTGCCTTGTGCAGCAAACTGAGTGTGCAGAACTCAACGCGTTGCAAACTGAGATGTGCGCACGGGATCTCATCTCTTATATTCCAACACGTCCGCTTGGCTCACGGGACGGCGTGCCCAGGTCCAGCGTCATCACAAAGCCCCACCAGCTTCAGTGAATCATGAGGAATTGTTTGATTTACTAGCCTGAGGGTTAAAACAAAAAAAAATAAACAGTGTAATGTAAACTATGGCTAATAATAAGAGAGAAAATAATAATTTTCATTATTATTATTTTTGTAATAATGGATGAGGTTTGAATATCTCACAATAAATGTATGACGTAGGCAAATTAGCTTTCCTGTATTCATTTGTACTTTAACACTATTTTTCTAGGCAAACAATATTTGACGTGGCCGTTGAGCAAATAACGCTTTCACATTAACGACCTTTAAAAAAGGACGTTTGCAATAAATATATTTTGACAAATAATTAACGGGAAAATAGTTAAAAGTGGCGCTGCGACTTTTCTCAACATACCTTAACATGGTGTTAACAATTACACGAAATCTCAGTCAAACAGCATTTAATCTCTTACATAATCGACGTTTTGGTACACTCTTGCGCCTTCATCCAGGCCCGTGGAGAGGTGTTATAGGCCCTGGGGTAAAATCAAACTAGCGGGCCCCTCAATGCTGGGACAAATAAAAGAGTACCTATTATACTTTTCAATTTGTAAAATATTTCCAATATTTTATTATTTCATAAATAAATAAATCTTCATTTTCCCATCAGGATTAACTCTCAATTTCAGTGTAACATAATAAAATAAATGAAATATAAATAATATAGATGCAATATAAAAAATAATACTAGTTGGCGGTTGCTTCCGTAACAATTTGTTTTTACCCATTTTTGTTAATTTATATTTTTATTTATAATAAGAATAATAGATTATAGCAATACAAAAATTGAGCCCTGACCCTGGGGTTACTGCGCCGTCTGTCCCCACCCCCCTCTCGGCAGGCCTGCCTTCATCTGGGTCTACAATTATTCAAGATCTTAAAAATTACATATACTCATATACACGAAATACATTCGTTTTTTTTACATTCGTACAAAAATTCATAAAAAGCACATACACATCAGTTTCCTCTCAAACATCACCTAACGAATAAAATTGACGCCCACAAAACTCGGACTGTGGACAGGGACGGGAGGTTTATGCAGTTTTGTTGGCGCGAGTTTTGTGCGTTAGATTAGATTAGGTTATGATAAGAAATGTTTAGAAAAGTCAAAGCGCCAATTTTAAATATTTTTCCTATTGAATGATGTGATATATTTGCCTAAAATGAATCCAGGCAGATAAAATTGCCTAAGGAAGAGCTAGACAAAGACAACTAGAAATTAAATAATACTTAAAGCAAATAGTATTTGCCTAGTAAAACGTTATTTTCATGAACTACTTACTTTCGACATATTTGTCTATTCTCATTGACAATGTTAAGCGAATGAAGATGGTTATGTGTCGTCCGGAAAGTAGACTTGCCAGACGTACCCCTTTTGGGGGTACAATACCCCTTTTCCTATATTGAATTTTATTTTTTTTTCCAAAAATCCAGAAGGGGTACCAAAAATACCCCATTTCGAGGCGCGCGTATATTTTTAATCAAAAACTATTTTTAAAGTAGGAGAAAGCTACTTTTATTTGTTTTGCCTTTATGGGCTTTATGCGTCACGCGTCACTCCGCCCATTTCTGTGGTGTAAATTTAGCTTGCGGTAAGTCCCGAAAAATTCCGACATTCGATATTATTTGAACTTTCTTTCGTTCTACATTACCAATAATTTCAGGGAACGGTAAAAAAAACTGGGAATTCGGAAATGTGAGAATTGGGGAATGTGATACAGACCCATATCCATATGGCATATCATATCACCATTTTTTGTTCGTCGAAAACCGACATTTCAAAAATATGTACCCCTTTTTCGAAATTTATATCTGGCAAGCCTACCGGAAAGCCTATATCCATAAAAAAACTTACCCACTACAAACATATAAAATATGTTCATAAAAGCAAATGTAATATGAAATTAATGAAATTGTATTTGATTAACTATATAATGCAACGATAAATCTTATAACAATATCGTGATCGTGACAATACAATCAATGTTGTAAGCGAAACTATAATATTCTGATTGAAATAAATAATTTAGCATCATTTACAAAAGATACCTCTGATATTAAAATATAAACAAAATATAATTACCCCTTACGGCTGCCTCATTTTTTTTTTCATTTACCCAACCAATGTACATGTGAATACATACATATTAAGGATAATTTGTATTTTAAAGTATTTACTTACCTTAAATCTACGCCAATTAGTCGTACATCTTGTACGCGCAAAAATATTAACTTCTTAACCGGAAAATTGTCAATATACGAATAGGTACTACATTAAAACAAATATTAGGCTAACAAATAAATCTCTTTGTCATTTGCATTAGCATTTCGTTACAGTTTGTTATTGCAAAAACTAGTGAACCGACTATCCGGTTAATCCAAATAACCGGTTAACCGATTAATCGAAATAATA
Source organism: Harpalus rufipes (assembly GCA_951394225.1). Classification (NCBI taxonomy): domain Eukaryota; kingdom Metazoa; phylum Arthropoda; class Insecta; order Coleoptera; family Carabidae; genus Harpalus; species Harpalus rufipes. The sequence goes on along the minus strand of OX596276.1, from coordinate 46,486,999 downwards.
ATAAATATTAATAAATATAATAATATTAACGAACATATTCTACCGTTAGCCTGTGTAAATAATTTTTGCTTCACTGTTAATTAGTCACTATTTTCAACAGTTTTCGACAGCCCCAATTTGTATTTATAAATTGGTAGGTTTAGTTCGATTAGTAATAATTAGTTATTTATGCAACATGAGTAAAAAGTATAGTCTTATTTTTTACGAATAGGAACTTCGACCAAACGAGCCGTAGGCGAGTTCGTCAAATCTTATGAGTGAAATAAAACACTTTATTCTAGTTGCATACAATTTTTTTTAGCCTACAATAAAAGTGTGAAAAAATCTGATGTGACTAGCACATTACCTTCCGTCAGTTCTATTTTTTTTGTATAAATTCCATAAACATTCCATACATAAAGTTTCTTGCAAAAGATTCTATATTTCCAGTATAATTATAACATAAACATACTACTATCCCAAACTCATAATAGTTCGACCGGTTAACATTTTCAACAAATAAATTATAAAACCTACGCAAACCTACTGTACGCACTGGATTTTTACGAAGTTGTTTTTCATTGTGCCAAAAGTAAAGGGTCGCGGTACAAGCTAAATCTGGACTAGAAGATGATCCTTATAATGCCAATCAAATTATTATCACCAGTCATTTGGCCCACAGTTTTTAAAAAGTTTTAAGTCTATATTTAAAGAAGCCGAAAGAATTTTATAGAAATTTCTAACAATTTATGTAGATTTTATAATTTGTTGAAAATGTAAACTAGCCCATTTATTATGAGTTTTGGCTCGTACATCAATTGCACTTGACACTGACATGCTGACATCTGTCAATCAGAATTTTCTTAATATAGTACCTAGCTGTTTCCATGGTGATAGCATAGCTGACTGCTTTGTGAAATTTAATTCATTTAACTCTAAATCCATTGAATATGAAGCATAAAATGCAATCAATTCGTATACAGAATAAAATATTCTTTAATAATTATAATAACATTAAATGAGAAAAATTGATATTAACAGCGGTTTTTCAAGAAAAAACTGTTAAAATCTTCTAATGAGGGTACTACCGGTTGACCATTAATAACCAAAATCTAATCACGACTGCATATGGATGTAAGGAAGAGGAATACGAAAAAATTGTAATTTTTTGAATTGTAGCATTGGAGTTATTCGACCCGAAAAAATCGTCACACCCATACATACATATACTCACACACACGCATACATACATACAGGCATAATCGTAAAAATAGTTCAATAAAAACTCACCGTCAAATTTTTTGACCAGCAATACCTTCCTTACCTAAAGATGAAGGAAGGTAAAAAAGTGCCATAGCGTTTCATTATTTCACCCGTTAAAAAGTGCACTTTTTGCACACTTTTATGTGTTAAACCCATTTTAATGAAAATGTTAGATACAATACTTATATATCCCATAATGGAAAGAGCGAGAAGTATTGTGATGGCCACAACAGATTTTTTTTCTTTGCTTTAAACACAAGAATAAGAAAATCTGATGTGGCCAGCACATTACCTTCCGTCAATCCTGTGTATTATGTACAAATTCCATACATAATTTTTCTTGCAAAAGATTCTATATCTCCAGTAAAATTATTTCATATAAAAACTATGCAAATTGCACTGACACTGACATCTTCTACTTCATTAGCTTTTCCTATTCGTTAGGGGTCGCTATTTTTTTATTTTCTTCTTCTACTCAGTTTTGTTTTCCGTGTCGTCTTCATTTGGTTCCTTTTCTCTCAAGTGTTTTGCAATACAGTCTTTCCATCTTATCTTTGGTCTTCCTCTGTTTCTTGTACCTTCTATTACTAAGCTATTCATTCTTCTTCCAATATATTTTTCAAACCAATGGAGCTTATTCATTAGTAACTCACTATCGACTTTTTTGACCAAAGACAATAACCTTTTTTACCTATTTTTTAATAGACGTAAAAAATAAGTTTGTAGTTTTTTATGTGTATATTATAATTTTTAAATAATGTTTCAATTGCATTATAAGTCAGGATAATGGTCTTTTGTGGGACAAGTATAGGACCAGTGACCGTATGAGTCCTATGAATACACTTTCCCTGACATAATAGGTACATTTTTTCTCGAAATTGTTCAAATTATTCAAAAATATGCGACTTTATAATGTCATTTTTGACAATTGTATGGAAAAATAAAAAAAATATCAAATTGCACAGCCATGGTGAAATATCCATTACAGTACTAAAATAGTAAAGCCTAAATACAATATTTAAAATTATTGAAGTTTCAGTCTAGTTAAGATTATATTGCACACTTAGGTTTTCTAAGAACTGTCTGTTTTTGAATAAAAGAGGATATGGGTTAATGACTAATTATCAAAGTGGAAAAAAATGTTTGTGTATGGACAATAGTACTGCAAATATGAATTTTCCAGACTCAAGATAGCCATGAAAATGAAATTTTCTTGACGGTTTCGGACAAAAATAACCTATTAGCATAAGTACCTACCTATGGTTAAAAGAACATACGCCAACTCGCCACCAAAAATACTTTTTTCTCGTATGAACCATATCATTGCATCTACATAATTATAGCCACCACTACCAAAATAAGTAATAAGGCGTTGACAAACTGTGTCTGCATACACACTTATTTTCTCGCGTTCACTCGCACTAACTTAAAGCCAAAGTTTCCAGTATATAATTCAAGAAAACACAATTTATTCAATATAATTGTAATACAAGATTCATGTTTTTTACATCAGTTTTTTGACATATATTTCGTATCTACCTTTTTTTTCCTACTACTACGATCCAAAAAATAGGTTTTATTTTTCTCATTACTGAGCAACCACATTTTCTCCTCCCCGTTTTGTCCTCAAAACGACATTCTCTCCTATAGGGATGATTTCACGACTGGTCGGCGATAAATTCTAGTGATGGGCTCTTTATCTTTATATTTCTTTGAAAATGTAACCCGTACATTTACTACCCGAACTTGCCCATCTTTCCCAGGGTACACTTGATCGATGATCCTTTTTTTCCACGTGCCTCTTTGATCTTCCTTGGAAGAAGACGGAGTAACACAGTTTTTATCATCACTGTTTTCAATTTGGAAGAAGTTCTGTATCAGAGTATGAAGATGCTGATCAGTTTCAGTCTAACCTGACTCGCAAGCGAAGTAACAGTATTCTCTTTCCGTAACACCAGACAAGTACCACCCCAATCGACAAAGATGAGCAGATGGTCCATTTTCATTAGGATCCTCAATTGTTTGTAGTGGACAGAAGAGGCGATAGTTATCATAACCGATTATCATTTGAGGTCGTTTGTCAGGAATGGACTTAACACGTGCTCCATTTAGATAGACAAACTTTTCTCGTATATCATCAAAGTCCAACTTAGATGAAGGAACTTCCAAATTCTTGATAGTACGTACATTTTTAATTAAATATCTGTTTGAATTTCGGAGAACTCCTTCAACTGTCAAATCGACCATCCTGGAATCATTATTAATTCTTACGGCATTACCAAATACATTAAATGACAACGGTTTCACATCCCCTGACAGTCCAATTTCATTCGCAATGTCAGATTTTATCATTGTGAAGCTTGCCCCAGTATCCAGAAAAGCTAGAACGGTTTTAGTTTTTCGAGGACCAGTGACTTTCACTGGAATGATAGGTATAAATCCGTTTCCAGCTGAAGCAACTGCTTTAAGTACATCTGAAGAATCAGAATTAAACTCAGAAGGTTTCTTGTCTTTCCTACTGTTTTCTTTATTCATTGAAGGAGGATGAAGCAAACGATGATGAATATTAGTACAAGAATCTAGGCCACATACTTGTTTTTCGGGACAATCTGCAGAACGATGACCTTTCTCAAGGCATTTATAACATAATCCGTTCTCTCTCACTTTCTTTCGCTTTTCTGATATTGGTAACTTCATGAACTTTCTACATGAAGTTATTATATGGTTTTCGATGTTACAGTTATGACAAAAATTCCTTTTCTTTTCTTTCGCTGTATGTATTCCTTGATTCTTCATTTTTCTAATTTCAGCAAATCTCTCTTGAACAGGTTTAATTTGCAGGTAAGCAGTGTTCACTTCATCTTGTATCCATGATTGGAACATTTGTAGATTTTTCTTTTGCTGTGATTGCATTGCAAATTTATGCCATTCACGTTGTAGAATTTTAGGCAATTTGTCTACAAGTTCGTTTAATAATTGTATGTTGTTCATATATTCTTCAAGTTGAAAAGATATTACGTTAGTAACTAGTGCGTCTACTGCAGTTCCAAATCCCACAATGGTTTCTGGTCTATTGAGATCAGGGGCTTTAACACATTTAGCTTTTTCTATCAATGTTGTAATAATCTTTTCAGGATTACCGAAAGCTTGTTCTAAAGTTTTCATAATCTTGTTTACGTTATCAGGATTGGCCAAGAGATGATTCACTGCAAACTTAGCTTTGCCTTTTAGATGGTACCTGAGTCGTACCATCTTTTGAGAATTGTCTAATATCTTGCTGGTTCTCTCAAACTCATTCTTAAAAATTAACCAATCTTCTGCATTTCCATCAAAGTATGGTAAGTCGCTATCATTTGACTTCATTACTACAAGAGTATTTTGCTGCTGATTCTGTATGGCTCGAGTTAAAGCAGTGGCGAATTTTTCAAAAATATCAGGAAGTGGTTCAGGATCATGCTGATTTTTCTGATGAGTATGAGAAAATGAAGTCGAGATGTCGTCATGGCCTGTTTTTTCTCCATTTTCTATCCAGTTCTTCACTCGGTTGTGTTTCTCATTTTCTTCTTCGAATGTAGGTCTTTCTTCGTGATCTTGTTCACATTTTTCATAATTAAAATCTTCTTCTATGATTATATTATTAATTATTTCGCTTTCATCTTCAATTAACTTTCTACGGCGTTCAAAACTAGCTTTAAGTCTATTAAGTTTCCTTTCGCCTTTGGTAATTTGTGCCTCTAGATCGAAAATCTTCACTTCGGCTTTTCGTATAGCTTTCTTGGACTCTTCATCAGCTTTTTCACCCTTATAGTAGGTTAGTTCTTTTCTGGCATGATTTAGGTCTACCATCAAATCTGCAACATGTTCGGAAGCTTCTTCGATTTCCTTTTCTAAAGCTGCGATTTTCTTCTGAGTCTCTAACTTATTCTGCATAATTCTGGTAGAAGTGGAAGATTGTACTGACTTGACGGATGGAGCGTTTCTATTCGTTTGCGGCCTTTCAATATTCAGTTTTCTGTCGATTTGTACATTCTCTGTTGGGTTGCCAAGCTGAGGGTAGGCTAATCTAGATGGTGGTTGCTGAATTCGTTTTTCTCTTACGACGGAAACCGAAGTTGTCTCTTCGTCCATATTGAGTAGGAAGTATACTGTTATTTATACTGCTGTACACTAAGCAGATATATTCATATGCAAAGTTAAAGTGATTTTTACACTTCAGGATCTTCACTGGGATGATTGACAGGTAGCCAAGTAAGGGAAATATCGTCCTTTTTCCTTCCTGTAGATTCAAATTCAAGGTTCAGGGCTGGAAACTTGACCTCTAATGCGCTCGAAAGATCATGTCTTGGGGTCACCAAAAAATGTGTCTGCATACACACTTATTTTCTCGCGTTCACTCGCACTAACTTAAAGCCAAAGTTTCCAGTATATAATTCAAGAAAACACAATTTATTCAATATAATTGTAATACAAGATTCATGTTTTTTACATCAGTTTTTTGACATATATTTCGTATCTACCTTTTTTTTCCTACTACTACGATCCAAAAAATAGGTTTTATTTTTCTCATTACTGAGCAACCACAACAAACATTAACATATTTAATTAAATGCATAAATTAAAATAAAAAGTACAGTTTTAAAACAATAAACTTCAAATGATTCATTTTTAATTTTATTTAATTTCATTCCCTGTTACTTTATATGACAAAAACAATGTACTAATAGAGGATATAATATGTAATAAATAAAGATTTTTATATATTATGTATTTAAATAACACTCATGGTTTGCATTTATTTATTTACAAAAACATTAAAGGATATTAATGTTTATAATTAATATTGTCTATAAATATTTAATACTTTTTTGTTGTAAAATTCAATTTATCAACATAAATTATGTTAATGAACGTGCTCAAATTTCAAATCGCAATAGCATTGGCGTTGGAGTTAAAATTATTAGTGTTTCATGAAGCTATTTGTCACTCCGTGTATTTTTAGTACCAATAACATTTCTTATTAACAATGGGTGTGTTTTCTTACATTTCCATAGAGCGGCGTAGGATGATCCCTTGAATACTTACATCATTTATTGTCTCATGAACTTTGAATAGAATACATTAGCGACAAAACAGTGACAAAAACTGATCTATTTGGGTATTGGGTGAGTCACCAGGATCTTGGTCAGTAGAAGTTCTACCAAGAAACTTAATAACACAGGTAAATATGTCATCATGATGCTTACCCATATACCTATATACCTACATCCTGCAATATTGACTAACTGCATTAAGATATAACATAAATAAATATATTAGTAAATTTCAATCATTTTTGTTGCGGGAACAATATTTTTAATGGGAGTGTATTTGAAATTTGTTGTATAGGAAATATGTTTTTTTTTTGCTTAATTCTTATCCGTTAAGTTTAGAAAAAAATTGTAAATACATAATTAAAAACTACACAATAAGGTATGAGACTAATATCTATCAAAACTTTTTTATTTTACAAATAAATATTTGAATTTAGAGCATATTTCACAGTGCCATGGAACTAGTGATATTTTATTTGATATTATATCCGTCAAACAAACAGTACGAAACATCGCTATACATAGTTCTATGGCATTCAGAAATATGCTGTAAAATGCAAATTGTATTTTGAGTTTTGTCTGTAGTTTATAATCTGAACATGTTTTATATTTACAACTTTCCTCTAAAATTAATAGGACGCCAGCAGACACGTGACGAGAGTCGTTCAAGTGCTTGGAATCAGCTGATTTGTTTGCGCGTGTCACTTTGACAAGGACAATGTCACTTTGACAAAAACAGTGTTTTGACCATAGATTAAGGAAAATATATAGTACAGTTTTGACTTATTAAAAAGTTATTATTTTTAATTTGATGTGTTTTACTGCTTCAAAAATGTAAAATAATAACATTTTAGCAGTTCAAAATCAAAATAAGTCAAAACATTGTTCTTGTCAAAGTGACATTGTTGTTATCAAAGTGACACGCATACACAAATCAGCTGATTCCAAGCACTTCAAGGTCGCTCGAGTAAGGTGTCTGCTCGCATTCTGTGGGTAAGTAATTGCAGCAAAATATTACAGATTTCATGTATGCAAGTATACACCAGTAGATAATACGTTTATACAAAAGTATTGTACTAAAAAAACAAATAAACTTAGTAACATGGAGAAAATTAAAACAAGTACTCGTACGTACAAATAAAAAACTTTGTAATCAAAATTTGATTATTATATAAAAAAGTTATTACATAATTAGAAATGAGTTATATATCACGATATACTCCTATAAATGTGTATTTGACTGAACTGTTAAACTTTGAAACACATTCTTAATATTAATGAATGTTTCCTTGGTTTCATCTACATATCTTTTAAAAGAGAGTTAGTAATTAATTATTTTATATTTCATAATGAGACAATCAAAAATATTATTTTGACTAATTTAATTTTTTTTTATTAAAATAATAAGGTATAATCTTTTGATCAATAGTTCTAATTATGTAATAAAATACATTTGACAAATCGTGTATGGCAGGGCCTGATTAGGTTAATGCAATTGACATACTAGGTACAGGTTTGGAGTATACGAAAATTGAGGGCATACGAAAAGTTGTAATTTATTATTTTAATACTGTGAAATTTGATTAATATTTTTTTCTATGATTGTTCTCCGAACAAACCAATGGACAAATATAAATTACAAGGGGCCCCCTCACAAATTGTGACTGGAGCCAACCAAAGATACAACCCGGAAGGTGGGATCATTTAATAAATAATATTACTCATTAAATGGTAGGATAGATGAAGTTAGTTCAGCTTTATAGATAAAATACAATTTAATAAAAACGCACTTTGTAATGATTATAGTAATATTTATAAAATATTATTTAAAATATAGATTTATTTACTAGTAGCCTAAAATTATAAAACAATTTGAATTTCTAGGCTAATATCTGAATAAAATGCATAAAATATTATTGATAACAAATCGGAAGATCGCTTCCTCGGGTATTAAACTTCAACCAGTAAAAATATACATATTATTTATAATATATTATTATTAAATAAGTATATTTTAATTTTTGTTTGTGATATTTTATGTCTATGGAGAAAAATTTACAAAAAAAGGAATTACAGAAGACTCACTAAATAACAATATTTATATTCACAAGAAATTCTAGTGGCGCCACTGTTATTGTTGTTGAATCCTGGTTTGTGCTAAAGTAATCCGTAACACGTAAGATCGGTTAAGGTCGTATGATTCGATGGAAAATAAGCCGACATTGACCTATAATACGCTTAAGAAATACGTATTACTAATTATGTAAAAATGAGGTCGATGATTTTCGAAGAACTTTTATGATTCATTTACAAAATTAGTTAATAATGATATTTTTTGTGCAATACGCGTGTAATATCTGTTGCATTTTATCATTCCTGAATAATTTCAAAATTTTATGGTTAAATTGGAAAGATTTTGCGATTCATCGTTAAATACTGAGTAATAACAAGTGATGTTTGAGTAATTAAAATGACACGTTGTGGTGAAGCTATTTTATTATATTTTAATCAATGCTAGAAAATTTCTCTTATCCTACTCTTTACTAACATCATATAAATTTTATGTAGGTACAAGTAGTTATCTAGAATTTGAGCTAATAAACAAATATATTATTTATCATGTACGTCGCACACTAAAAGTGGAATATAAATTCCAGCTTTTCGAAAAATAGTACTCCGGTAAATTTCTGTCGTAAATATTTACAATTTATTTTTATATTTTGCTTCTTCTCATGATTTTTGGCACTATAGCTTTACTTTTACATAAACAATAAATTGAGATTTGTTAATAGTTAGCAAACGAATTATAATATATCATATTATATTTATTTTACGTTATTTGTTAAATTAGGACGAATGATAAATGGCGTCCATCATAACATCTTGCGTGGTGCTTCTAAACATCGAGATGGCACAAAATTCAAAATTGTTAATTACCTTACCTTTAATAATTTGAATCACGACCGTTTCGACACCACATGGGTCTTCTTCAGGAAATGTAAATTGTAGTAACTGTATTGTACACAATATTGCTGTTTTAATTTAATTTAACATGGAAACAGTCTTTATATAAAAATATAAATGTTAAACATATTTAACAAAGTCAACAAAAGTATATAAAAATATAAAAAATATAAAAAAATATTTTTATATACTTTTGTTGACTTATATTTTTATATAAAGACTGTTTCCATATTAAATTAAATTAAAACAGCAATATTGTGTACAATACAGTTACTACAATTTTCATCTCCTGAAGAAGGCCCATATGGGTTCGAAACGATCGAGATTTAAATTATTAAAGTGCCTGAAACCGATGAAAATTATTTCATTTCAATCAACTACCCAACCAAAAACAACCCTTATCCCATTACCTGTTAATGTTCTTTTTTACCTCTCGCTAAGAGAGGTATTGCATTCATGCTAAAAATCGCATATCCAGATTTTATTGAATAAGCACGTTTTAAGGTCTCTACAATCCGATTTTAACATTTTTACGATGATGTCTGTGTGTGTGTGTGTGTGTGTGTGTGTGTGTGTGTGTGTGGATGTGTGTGTGTATGTGTGTGTGTGTGTGGGATGTTGGAAGGACGGTTACTCAAAAACTATAAGACTTAAAATTTGTTTAACAACGTATTTCCCAATCGGACATTCATGGGAAGATCTGAAAAGGTTTTGGTAATAATTGGACAACCGGAAGTAGAAGATTCTTGAAAAAAAATCTTCTAAATATTATTTTTTGAAAATTTTTCGTGGTAATATTAAAGAAAATTAAATTCTCTATCTGATACATTTAAATATTTTATTATATATTCCATAGATTTAGAGATAAAAGAAGTATAATATATAAAATAATCTGTTGTAATAAATTTGACAGCCGAAAGAATGCCATGAAAAATAGTTGATAATTTAAATTATTTGTAACTGACAGATAAATGTCAGTGTCAGAAATAATGAGTACTGAATTAAAAATGTACTTGGAGAATCCCGTAGTTCTTGATCTGTGACTATTATGGAGATGACAAGTCTAGGTTGAAGGACTTAAATTTGTTTCAAACATTATGGGACAATGTACACCAGTACTGTAGACTAGACTAACTATGAATTGCGAAAAAGCTATCAAATTCTTCTCAAGTAAGTTGTAAATATTGACAAAATCGGAGTGCAATCTATCCGTCACTTTATTAGAGGGAATTAAGGTTATTTAGATATAACAAGTATGAAAAAATAAAATGTAAAAGAAGATATATAAGAATAGATGCACAATCCAGATATATACATTTTAGACCGCCCAAAATTAATGTTTTTACTAGAAGAATATGAAGAGAAAGTAAACAAAGTTGTTCGAATTGAAAATTGCTGTTACCAGCCTAATATTTATATATGGTAAACTCTACTTTGTAATTTATTGTAACATAATTTATGGTAAAATATCTTCATGTTGAGACATGCTATTATTGAATAATAAAGAAGTTTATACGTCATAGATTTATATGAATATATTATTTGTATTTATAAAAATAATCTTTGCTTTATGCATACAGCCAGGTAAACTATACGGCGAGAGGTTATGTGCTGGCCACATCAGATTTTTTTCTTAATTTTTCCGCAATATTCTACGTGTAGGTATGCTTCTCGGTCTTGCACATTTCCCTCTGCGAATCTCATTTTATTGTAGCAGTTCTGTAATTTTTCCCCATTCTTATTAAAAGTTCATATCTCCATCTCATTGGATACTTTTCTATCTTCTTTAAAACTAGTTTTCTTTCCAATTAATCTCTCACTTTTATATGTTTCGACCTGTCTTTCATTGTTATTCGAAAACTATTCTTAATTTTTTGGTAATAAAAAATTATTTTATTATAAAATTGTCTACAATGTAGGAATTTAGTTGTTACTGATATGTCCTAGTCCTAGTAGATGTCACATTAAAAACAAATTAGCTGTGTAATCGCTCAACCATAAAAAATAACACATTGCAGTGATATGGTGGAAATGATTAGGCAGAGGACTCACGTCATCAACCTGAAAAAGACCTTATAAAAAGAAATATAACTTGTAGTAATTATTAGTTGTTATTTATTTTTTAAAAAAGAAGAAAAAATATACTAGTATTAAAGAAATGTATATATTAATTAATTAAGTCAATCCTTATTCCTTTTACGGAATATAAAATTATTTGACACAACATGATCATTCTCAGTAGTGCCAACGTATGGTATGAAAATAAACTACAATTATTTCAAATAATTTCATATTCCGTAAAAGGAATAACGATTGACTTGGAAATAATTGTAAATATCATTGATATATGCATTACTTAATACTAGTACTTTTTTTTCTTTTTCTTTTAAAAATAAATAACTCCCAATAATTTCCACAAGTTATATTTCATTTTATAAGGTTATTTTCAGGTCGATGACGTGAGTCCTCTGCTTAATCATTTTCAGTATATGTACCCCTATGGAAATTGATAAAGGATTTGGTTTATAAATTAAACTATTACAAAATATCAATAAAAAATAATACATTTTAAACATGTCCGTAATCCATAAATTATTTTTATCCCTAATCCAGAAACTGCAGTTTTGCGAGTGCTCATATTTAGGTTTGATCGAACAAGCGATTTCGGACTAGTTTTGTACTGGTTCGAAATCGTAAAATGCACACGAGTCGACGTGAACCAGTTGAAAACTGTCAGCCTAAGATTTGTTGGAACGAATCGTGGATTGTTAACTTTCAATCTGTGAATTTAAACTAAAACAATCAATTTTGAAAAATAACAGATGACTTTTGAGATAGTTTATAAATATACTGCTCCAAATTATCATGTTAATTATCACGTGATTGTGAAAACTGAAAATGACTTCTTCTTCACTTGAATGGAATTTGACAAAATATTATAAAACAGCCAAACTAATAGACAAAATAAATTTGCAACTTTAGAAACTCGCAGCTTATAATTTTTTTTCAACTACGCTTATTCTGACAATTGTTAGTATATACATGATCCATTCCGCTCATGGGTTTGACTAGTCCCAAACTAGTTTGCGATGTGAATCATGTTGGAACGTTCGACGGACCGTCTAGCAGACAAAAGTCCAGTTTGATGTATATTGGAACGCCACTTTAAGACTAGGCGCAAATTGAGACACGTATACCGCGTGTGAGGTGAAGCAGTACAGCACGTGTTTTTCTAATCCTGTAGAATTAAATATAACGGCTCAAATTGGAAACATGACGCTACGTGGGACGACTCGCGTCTACTCACAGTTGCGTGGCGTTGTAGTTGAGGCGCAGTTTCTCATGCTACCCGCTACAAGTGTGAACAGGTTATCTTGTTATGTGGTTTTTTCTATTTTTTCATCTTCTAGTTTATGTCCTTTTTAATACTTAATGTAGAAGAAAAGTTGATAGAGGCGATGAGAGAGCAAGGGAGCTTAGTTGTAGTTTTAAATTGTCCACAGCTTTTCCTTTCCGACAGAATATACTTACATATTTGGTGATTATATTTCTTATTCATTAAGGAATAAAGTAAAACTTCGTTTTTAGCATCAATATCGGTTTCTGATTCAGAACTCAAGTTTAATAACAAATGTATTCTTCGCGAGTCATACATATTTGGTGAGGGTAGTATGCGAGTTAAGCGTGTGGCACGTCCGTGTCGTGCCACTTGTGTCATGGCACCTCACCTGCTCTATAAGTGTCTCAATTTGCGCCTAGTTTAGGGTATATTTCAAAAATAAAATATAAAAACCGAAACCACGGTTCTGGTAACGGACTGGTTGCAGTCACGTGACTATTTTTAATGAAACACTTCGGTTTCATTCGGTTCTCAAAATTATAACATAACCTCTAAACCTAGATCATATGATAGTAGCGGCAACTCTAAAATATTTCGGACAATGAACGAAAACGTTTTATTTATGGATTTATTACTTTTAACAAGTAGTGATAAAGCAGTGATGATGAACAAATAAAGCAAATAGTTACACAGTTATTGCCGTCTATAAAAAGCAAGTTAAAAATCATTAATTTTGCGAAATAACTATTATATTACTGAATTATTGTTTGTTTTTGTTAGGGATGAGACCTAGAATAGAAGAATATGTTGAAATAATTACAGTGACGAGGTATTTCAATCACATTTCCGGATGAATAGAAACACTTTTTATTTTTTATTAAATTTCAATGGAGGCAATTTAACATCTCCCGTTTTCTTAAGAGGTCGCCCAAAAAAAGAAGCCGAATTACAGCTTCTACTTGCAATTTGGTATTTAATACAAAAATATTATAAATTCTGTATATTGTATACAATATAAAATGTATGTAAAATAAAAATATATTCTTTATATAACGAAAATCAAGTTCCTTAATAAACTAACAATTGCATTAATGTGTACAAACACAAAAAAGATTACCACGTGTGACAGAAGTTTTGGGTAAATACGTAAATATAACCCAACATTTATTTATGTTTTAGAAAAGGATAGATATACGTAACCGGCGTAACCGAGCTAAAAGAATGGTTACGCTGGTTGCAACCACTTTAACCGTTACCATGTTTCATTAATCCACAATTTACATCTTTTGATATTTTTGGAACACTTTTGGTTAACCATGGTTAAAATTTGTTATTTTTGGAATATACCCTTAATAATGAACGTACTTCGGATAGTTCCATACTGGTTTGATATTGCCGTAGTTAAAAATTTAACAAAAAGACATGCAAAACTAGTCATACGGGATGGAGTCACAAAAAATCATGACTGGTATTCTTAGCGCCCGACTACGCAAGCGTCTAGCTAGTCGCTCGAATACCATAATGTAATAATATATATTTTAGTCGGGTTACTAGCTAGTCGCTTACTTGAACGCACTCAATCGGGTGCGTATAATACGAGTCTATGTGTATTTTTGTCTGCTTCGTTTAGCACATTGGTAAAAAAAGCTCACCAAAATCCCAAGTTCGAATTCCGGTAGAGCATATATTATGTGTATGTTTTTATTCACTTCTGTGTTGAAATGATCGAGTAAAGTAATAATAATAATCTTCATTTATATTTTATATTTTACCTTTTCGTTGAGTGTCCTATATTATTGGAAATACGTCCGGAATTTTCCACGTTTCATTTTGATAAAATATTTTAATCGCGTATAAAATGTTATTTATGGTAAAATTTGTCCCAATGATTTAAATATATGCGTCATATTTCTAAATTTATTTTGAAAATGTTCAAGGCTTTTATTTTGTGTACGTACAAATCAGCTTAATTATGTAGGGCGGGAACTACAACTTTTTACAGCTTGTTTATATTTCATAATTTTAATAAACAACATCACTCCCTTTATTCATTTATGATTTAGTAGTACTTCTTAGTATGTACACTTCACAGTCCTCAAAAACTCATTTCGAAGAACTATTGCTTAACATTATGAAGAAAAATGTATATATTAAATTCAAAGCAATAAATGAAGTTTAAGTTTAAAAAATCAAATATCCGTCAAAATTATCATTGGTCCATGGGCTACACACACTTTTGTTAAAAATGATGTTTAAAACACCTACCTTAAATTATTTGTTTATTTTTGCTTGGTAGCATAGATAATTTGTATTTTTACATTTTTTTGACAATTTGAAAAGCATTTGCATTGTGTTTTGTTGTTAGAATGATTTTTGTGCATTGTGTATGAAACAATAGTTATTTGTATATCAATAAGGGTTGGAAGTACTTAGTATCATAAGTTTTCATTCAAAACATTTGATGACAAATAAACATCAGAATATTTTGAAATTTTAAATGAAAAATTATATTATGACAATTGTGACATTTATATAAATAACTACTAGCCGTCATTCTGACACGGATCTTCATATCTGCTTCCCAAGGTCAACAAAGTCACATGACTGCTCGCGCCCTATAAGTAACGTATTTAATATTTCTTGTACATACAAATAATTGAAATTGTATCTGTTCTATCGTTCTATGAGGAATTTTAACTCTTCTAATATATGTTTTAAATTCTTCAAATTCATTGACAGTATTAGCGGTATTTCTTAATGATATATGTAATATTAACATACCTATAATTTAAGTACATATTTAATTAATAATACATTAATATATATTAAATATACTCGTACTTCCCAGAAAAATCTGATTTTTTACACCGACATTTTGCATTTATCTGTCATTTACAAACATTTAAATATCTCAACTGTTTTTGGGCAACGAGATTTATTATAACAGATTATTCTATATTATTATATACTTTATCTCCAAACCTACGAGATATAATACATTTTTTAAATCTGTCAGATTGAGAATTTAATTTTCTTTAATGTTACCAAGAAAATTTTTCATAAAATAATATTTAGAAGATTTCAAGAATCTGCTACTTCCGGTTGTCCAATTGTTACCTAAACCTTTTCAGCTCTTCCCATTAATGTCCGATTGGGAAATACGTAGTTAAACAATATTAAGTCTTATAGTTTTTGAGTAATTGTCCTTCCAACGTCCAACACACACATACACACATATACATACACACACACACACACACACACACACACACACACACACAGACAACATCGTAAAAATATTAAAATCGGATTGTAGGGGCCTTAAACCGTGCTTATTCATTAAAATCTGGATTTGCGATTTTTAGCATGAATCCAATACCTCTCTTAGCGAGAGGTAAAAATACACTGGTCGGCAAAGTACCTACTTTTTTAGACCATTATTATTTTACTATTATAACAACGGTCTGCGACGAGCTTTAGTCTGCATTTATTCATTTTTTTTTATATACTGAATTAGTAGCAACTACACTGAGCAACTGTCTACCAGCTTAGCAACGAGTCCTGCAGGTACGTTGCTAGGTGTGCCAATCTGCTTTGTACACAGATTTCGGTAATGATTATGACATTTGACATTTGTACCGTGTGTGTATTTAGCAGCCTCACGGTCATTCATTGCTGGTGTGAAGAGTGCACCATAGGGGTTAATTTTGTTGGCGTCGGTCGGGAACGAACCTAGCTCCCCACATTCGCGACCAGACACTCAGGCACGCGGCTACGAAACCCCATTTTAATTATCTTTCAAATATTAGGTTAACCTTTTTGACAGTTTTTCGATGTGACAGACATCAGAATTATCCCAAATTATTTGTTTTTAAAAAAGTTCTTATTCATTATATAAAAAAACTTTATACGATGCACAGTCGATAGCTACATTTATAGCTTCGCTTGTTCACGAATGTCCCCCTAACGTGTTCGACGTGCGAAATTTTAAGAAGGAACTTATTTCTTAATTCTTTGCTTTTTATGTGGACTATTTTACTAGTACATAGGTATTTAGTGAAATTTATTACAAGTTTTAAATTAGTAAACGACCCTTTTATAGAATATTCATATTTATGGAGATAATCTACTCTTCAATGAATTACGTTTGAAATTTAATGAAAAAACTATTTACCATGATTCGAACCCGGAATTTTTAGATTATTTGTCCATTGCTCTAATACTAATACAATACAAATCTTGAATGACGGCATTTTTTATTTGAAGTATATGTAATAAAGAGTTCAGTTGAGTTGACATCTCAGTGTTTTAGTTTTGTCCAATGGTTTAGGTTTGGCTCAACTCACAGAGCAATGGACTAGCACTACTAAAGAAGAACTGCATAAATGTGTGTTTAGTGTCTACTCATCTTTCCTTTAAATATTAATCCTATAATGAAATGAGCAATAAATTATTTCGTTGTTTACACATAAGAAACCTAGTTAGGTACCCTAATGATAATTAACGATGTAGAAAACAAAGTATTAAATTAATACTGTCATGAAGTGCATATTTAACATTTAATTTTATTACTTGAATAATGAAAAAAGTGTAAATTTCACTGCGCTTTAAAAGTACATCGAGTGACTCCAACGACCGATTACAACAGAAACTTTCAACATTTAGATTTGCAATTAATTCTTAACAACATTAACATTAAATTTATCATGTAGCTAACATTACTCGCCCTATTGTTTGCTCTTCTAGACCTTTTACACCTCACACGAAAATAACTCACCGTTTGACATGCAAAGAAAAATTGAAATATCCTATTATGCAATGTATATAAATAATTCTATTCCCATTGTTCACGGGATGGAAATTTAGAATTTATTGGTATGAAATTTGATGCGGGGTCAAAGATCAAATACTTGTTAATAATAATGTTTGAAGTGTTTAGCAAGATGCTTGTACGCTAACTCCATAAACTAAGTTTGTGAATACGTGATACTGATTTACTATTCCATATTTTTTATTTAATGGAAAGTTTTATAAATAAATTTTCAACATTTGAACTTACAGATGAATATATCTGAAAGAGATACATACGAGTTACTGTTTGTCATGCCATATCATATGTTAGGTTAGTAGCATCTTGGCGCCACACATAATTATTATGAAATTATTTGCTGATACCACAAATATAAATTCAAATAAAACTACTAGTATAGTGTCTGCTTCCGTCTTACATAAGTAGTTTTTTTGCAAATTCTTTACGTATATAGTAGTTTTAAATTATGTTGGTATGTATTAGCGATAAATAATTTTCTAGAGATTAGATATAATAAATATTTCACTAATTACATTCTTATTTGTAAATATTGGTATATTATTTGAAACTCTAAAATTAGATGGATTAATTTTTTTCTGTAGCAGATTTTAAAGTACTAACTGAATCGCAAGGGTAGAAAAATAATACTTTAACAAAGAGGGTAAAAACACATATAATGCTATAAATTGTATTGAAATTAAATTAACTACATCATAAACTTAACGGTTTGTCTTTATCTTAATAACAACTTCAATTATGCAAATAACATTATCAAAAATATCTAACCTTGAAATAAAACCACAACTTAATTAAATTATGCTTAAATAATGAATTTAAAATCTACTGTAAAAAAAAAATATAATTTTACACATGACGGTAAAATTTAATTATCTACTCGCCAAAAACAATTCAGTCGCGATGTAACACTTACCACTCATCGATAAAATTGAATTTTATTTTCTTGTATAAATTATGTACTAATTCTATACATTTTCTTGCAAAACATCCTATAATTCCAGTAAAATTATTTCATAAATAAACTATGCGAATTGCATTTGACACTGCCCTCTTTTTCTTCTTTAGCTTTTCCCATTCGTTGGGGCTTGTTATTTTTTATTTTCTTCTTCCACTCATTTCTGTTTTGCGTGTCGTCCTCATTCAGTTCCTTTTCTCTCAAGTCTTCCGCAATACAGTCTTTCCATTTTATCTTTGGTCTACCTCAGTTTCTTCAACCTTCTATTACTAAGCTATTCATTATTTTTCCAATATATTTTTCATCTCTCCTCATGACATATTCAAACAAATATAATCGTCTCTCTTGTCTCTATCTACAAGCATCTATCACTTATCCTTTAAATCCTTACTCTATATTTCAGTGTCTTTTCCAACATCCTCATCTCTGCCACATTCATTTTTTTTTCATTGATCTGTCAATTTGAATTATCTTATTATATTAGTAGTTTCCATTGTTAGCGTAGCTGGCTGATTTATGAAATTTAATATCTTTATAATGCTTTAACTCTATATCTATTGAATATGAAGTATAAAATGCAGTCACATCGTATAAAGAATAACTTATTCTTTATAATATAATAACACTAAATGTCAATAAATGATATTTAACTGCTTTTTTTTTCAAGAAAACCTGTTAAAAGTTGCAAATGAGGGTACTTCCGGTAAACCAATTATGTATAACCAAAATCTAATCACGTCTGCATATGGATCTAAACTCGAGGAATACGAGAAAATTATAATTTCTGGAATCGTGGTATTGGAGTTACGCGATCTGAAACGATCATCACACATCTAGGGACCCCAAAACGTGCTTATTCGTTAGAAACTCACTATCGAAATTTTTGACTTGCCTTACCTAAAGGTGACGGAAGGTAAAAAATATTGTATGTAAATTAAATAAAATTGTCCGGCCGACGTTACATCGGATTGTGTAGTCTGTAATTATGGATCCAACTGACAACAAAAACAATAAATAATAAAGGACCCAAAAAAAGTAATGTAATGAGGTGTGACGAAATTCTCGGTTTCAATCTATTATTTTGTTGCCCAGAACCAGCACATTACGCTGGAAATGGCTGGAAATACAAGGAAATGGTTCAATTATCATTGTCAAAGACGCTGGGTTGATCGAGCTGGACCTGTATCGTGGCCAGCGCGCTCCCTTGATTTAACACCCCTGAAATTTTTATATGCGATTTTAATAAACAAAAAAGTTCATGACTCACCAATAAATTATGTATGTGCATTGCGAAAAAAAATTATTGACGCATGTGCGTTTTTATATGTGACGATCGTTTCGGATCGTAAAACTCCAATATCATAATTCCAAAAATTATAATTATTTCGTATTCCTTGAGTTTATATCCAAACGAAGAGGTGATTAGATTTTGGTTATAGGTAATTGGTCAACCGGGAGTACCCTAATTTGCAACTCTTAAGGGTTTTCCTTGAAAAAAAGCAGTTAAATATCATTTTTTGAGATTTTGTTATTATAAATATTAAAGAATATTTCATTTTATATACGATTTGATTTCATTTTATACTTTATATGAAATGGATATAGAGTTAAAAAATTATAAAAAAAATAATTTCATACATGAGCCAGCTATGCTATAACCATGGAAATAGCCACTTTATTAAGAAAATTCTAATTGGCAGATGTCAGTGTCATTGAAATGAAAATGAATGTGGCAGAGAGGTGAGGATGTTTAGATGGATGTTGGGGATGAGACGGAAAGATAGGATAAGGAATAAGGGGACAAGGGAAATAGCTCGAGTAATAGAAATATACAAGATTGACGATTACATTGGTTTGAACATGTCATGAGGAGAGATGAAGAATATATTGGAAGAAGAATGAGCAGCTTAGTAATAGGAGGTAGAAGAAACAAAGGAAGACCAAAGAAAAGATGAAAGGATTGACCTGAATAAGAACATCACGCAAAATAGAAAAGACTGGACGAAAAAAATCAAGAATAGCGACCCCTAATGAATCGGAAAAGCTAAGATGTCAGTGTCAAGTGCAATTTACATAGATTGTTTATGAAACAATTTTACTAGAAATATAGTATCTTTTGCAAGAAAATTAATGTTGGAATTTGTATATAATACACAGGATTCACGAAAGGGAATATGCTGGTGATATCAGATATAATAATAAATAAACTTTTGAAATTTATGTATATTTTATTGTTAAAACAAGAAATTCTTGTAAGAAAGCAGTGATGTCATTTTATCACTCAAATACAAATATCTCTAAAATGAAATCCTTTTATTTCTAGGTTCTTTATTAGGATTTTACATTTTGTTGTTTAATTATGAAACACCCGTTTAATAAATTTTCAAATATGTATCCATGAATTTCCAGACATTTTTTGACTAAAATTACAACAATTATAACCAACTCTTGCTTATAACGAACTACTTTTAAAGGCATGGAAAAAACGACGATAAGTTTAATTACCCGGACATTCTTATATAACGAACTATATTTGTATCGATTTTTAGCTTATAATAAATTTTCGGGTCATGTGCATAAGTGCAACGTTATCTGTCTTCGTATCTATTTCTTTTACCGAGTATTATTTTTCATTGCTAAAAGCTGTGTAGACCATTACTTCATTAATACTTATATAACATACGGTATTATACATATTTATGCTTTTCGTATTTTTTTACTCAAATATTCAATAAATGACAAATTTACATATAACCTGTTCTCTTGTTACAAAATTCAATTTACAAATAATTTTTTTTTTCCATATTTATCTGTTTAGTTTAGGTGTCAGCGATCTAGACATTTAAAGTGTTGCAAATTAAGTCATTAAGTATGCAAAACCTACGTGTTTATTTGATTATGGATGATATATAATACCCTGCACCTCCTCAGATATCCTCTCATGAAGATGTTAATATTTAGCTTTAGTTAGCCTTTGTTGGTATCTCATGTCGAAGAGACATGTAGAGTTTGAGTTTTGGCTCGTGTTCTGCGTACCTTACGAAAGCTTTTCGCCTTAAGATGCATTGGCATCTATAGGATTTATTTAGTTTTCTATTTAAGTTCTATTGTCAATAATATTAATTGATAATCATGTAAGTAAAGTTTTTAAGTACCAATTAGTGTCCATATAAGATGTTCATCTTTATTCGTGTGTGGTTCTCCTCAATAAAATAGTAGCCAATCATCCACCACGAGTTAGTGAAAAATGTCAATGTTCGGTAGAAAAAGTAAAAGCAGAACCACAACCAGAACGTTGTAATCCCCTCGTTTTACAGTGGCGCAGTTTTGGGTAGGATAATTGGGGTAAATGTTGTCCCTAGAATAATCCGAAAAGTTTCTATATCAGTTTTAAATTAAGAAACTTTGGACAACGCACCATTTTACCGTTAGCATTTTTTCCGTTCCAAGCACCGCAAACACTAGTAGTTTTGTTGCCTCCAGGGTATCCGTCGGTGGCACATGGCCACGCTTCTTTTGCCATGCCTGGAGTGCACGATTTACCAGTAGGGAGGATCAGTTTGGCAGAAATTGAGACGATCGTTGTGGAATGGTTGACATTCCGCGTCCATAAGATATAAGTTCAGCCGTCACAGCTACGGACGATGAGAGCGTATAAATAGGGGAAACAAGTGAAGATAATTGCCTGCTGGAGAAAATAGCAAATATTAAGATTGAGGAGGAACACAAGGACGTAGTTAACGGACTCATGGATACTATTGACGACAACTCGCGCAAGGAAATGGAACTGCAATAGGAGTACAAGAAAGAAATACATGACTTACGCTGTATCCATGGACGGTACACCACTGGTACTCCTTACGTTCCAGTGACGTTAATAAATAAAACAAAATGCAATATTCGGTAAATGTGAAATATTTAAAATAGATACCAGCTTTGTAAACCGTGTAATAAAATAAACGGTTTAAATGCTATAAACATATAAGTACATTGTTGTGAAATGCCGTGTATTTTATTTTTATTTTTGCGTGTGCAATAAAGTTGAGTATGAAGTAGCTCAGCAAATGTTGTCAGAAAATAATAAACGATTTATTTCAAAATGGAATTTCTTGTGAGACGAGTCCACCCAGATGAATAATCAAAATTTCACAAAGAATCAAAGAAATTACAAAATACACACATTCCTCCATATCAGTTTCATTCTGCAGGACTGGATTCAGAACCGTTTACACTTGGCAGAAATAATATGATGGTGAAAATAAAAATGTTAAAATTGTTAAAAATAATCACGATTTTTCTAATAGTTTTCTCAATACCGATATACTTTTTATTTATGCTAGCACAGGGTATTATCATCTCACGGACATTATAAGTTACAGTGGAAAATGCAACACAGGTAATACTTTTATTTGATTAATAATTTCTAATAAACATAAAGAAGTAGTGGCAATAGAAAAAATCTGTTGTGGCCAGCACAATACCTCTCGCCATTTTCATTTTATGTAGTATAGGGCGAGAGCAGTTATGTGACTTTGTTGGTCTTGGCAAGCAGATGTGGGGGCCCGTGTCAGAATGAGAGCTAGTAATATACATAGGTGTCAAGTATCATAAGTTTTAATTCGAAACATTATGATTTGCCAAATCCATGTGGATTATTTTCATCGACAAGTATATTCCATACTAATGGATGACAAATAAACATCAGAACATTTTGAAATTTTAAATGAAAAATTATGACATATGACAATTGTGACATCTATGTAAAAACTACTAGCCGTCATTCTGACACGGATCCTCATCTGCTTGCCAAGGCCAATAAAGTCACATGTCTGCTTGCGCCCTATAAGTACACACAAATAATTGAAATTGTTTCTCTTCTTTCGTTCTATAAGAAATTTTATCCTACTATTCTATTATGTTCAAAATTCTTCAAATTCATTGACGGTATTAACGGTATATAAGGAATATGTAATATTAACATCTGTAATTTAAATATATAATTAATTTATAATACAATAATATATATTAAATGTACTCTTACCTCCCAGAAAAATTTGACACTGACATTTTGCATTTACATGTCAATTACAAAAAATTAAATATCGCAAATGTTTTTCGGGCAACGAGATTTTTTACAACAGATTATTCTATATTATTATATACTATATCTCCAAACCTATACGAGATATAATAAAAAAATTAAGTGTGTTAGATTGAGAATTTAATTATCTTTAATATTTGTAGTAACAAATTTTCAAAAAATAATATTTAGAATTTTTTTTTTAGAAACTACCACTTCCGGTTGTCCAATTGTTACCAGAACCCATTCAACTCTTCCCATTACTGTTAGATTGAGGAATCCGTAGTCAAACAGGTCTTTAGTCTTATAGAATTTGAGAAATCGTGTCTCCAACAACCTCACACACACACACACACACATCCACACACACACACACACACACACACACACAGACATCATTGTAAAAATGTTAAAATCGGATTCTATGGACCTTAAATCGTGCTTATTCAATAAAATCTGGGTATGCGATTTTTAGCATGAATCCAATACCTCTCTTAGCGAGAGGTAAAAAAGAAATACACAGAGGCCAATATTTATCCATTTGAGTCCATCTCGAAAAAGAAAAGGTGTTACGAAGTGGCTAGTCGTATGTTTTTATTACACGGTAAGCGATTAGGCCGATATAAAGTAAATAACGGACGGGGCTGAAATTAGCCGAGGTTTTGTAATCAGACAAGTCTGTTATTTGCATATCGGGCGTGTGGCGTTCAAGATTTTTTCGTAATGACATAAAATTTATAAATTTAGGAATATCTTCAAATATTCTTACTCCTGTCATATTGACAATTTTTTATGATTCTGTGATGCGTCCGTTATAAAGCATAACGGCCGGCAGACGTTAAGGACACTTTTTCACTTTTGTTTTTAGTTCCGTTAAATCATAGTAATGGTATGATATTACGAAAAAATATATAACAGTTTCATTTAGTTTACTTAAAATATATTTCACTAGTTTTTTTTTAATAGCATGGCATAATAATACGATTATCACCATTTATTAACCTATCATATATTATTGTATGTAGTCGACCGACTCAAATTCAAATCACTTTCAAGTTTTGAATTTTTATGATCTGGTCTGAATTTTTTGTGCAATACTCAAATTATTAGCTGAATTCTATGTGTTTCCCATCAAGTGTTTATTATTAGTTACTACATAATATCTTTTTAGATTTTACTACAAGAAGTTCGTAAAATATAAATAAATTATATTATGTTGACATTTACATATGACATTCCTATATAATATTTAGACTTTAA
Organism: Harpalus rufipes; assembly: GCA_951394225.1. NCBI lineage: Eukaryota > Metazoa > Arthropoda > Insecta > Coleoptera > Carabidae > Harpalus > Harpalus rufipes. The sequence goes on along the minus strand of OX596276.1, from coordinate 46,462,240 downwards.
TGATTGCAATATACACCATTGCACATGGTTAATGAATGAGTGGAATACTCTTCTCACATAAACTTTCCGTTAATTGCTTTAAAAGTTGTAGTTATACTTTATTACTATACTCTGGTTTTTATTCAAGAATATAAAATTAAAAAAATAAATTAAATTCTGATATGTTTAAGAGTAAGGATTTGTTGTATGATGTTGATGTTATTGTTATTGTTATCGGGTTTGTGCGAACCCACTACGTGGGACACGCGTGATGTTACGTATGTATGTATGTATGTATGTATTCTTGACACGAAAACTTAAATAAATTGCTTTGTTTTTAACGTTTTTCCTTAACAAATTATTTTCGTTATTAATGATTCTTTTTGCGGTATTAAAAAATTAGCTAAAATATCATAAATTCTTTGAAGCTAGCTGGTAAAAATAATACAAACAAGGATATTGAATTCCACAACACAGCCACCTCTAGAATATAAAATTTCCGCCAATAAACAAAAACTATTCCCGCTACAACGGTATGAGGGTATGACGTCACAATGTTGAAGTAATTATTTTAGTAGTATTAAGAGAAAAGAATATATTTTTTTATTATTAAACAATTCACACTGCTAATACGAATAAACTGATCATCATATCCGAAGCGTTAATCCCGCGGGGGTGGGGGCAGGATCCGCTATTTCTATAGCTTTCCTCCATTTCGATCTATTCTTGGCATCCTCAGGGCTGACATTCGCCAGATTCATGTCGTCCTTTATTGTGTCCATCCAGCGTTTTTTTGGGCGACCACAATACGAATAAACTGATAAACATATCAAATGTCTGACATTAAAAAATTTAAAATTTTAATAAACCATACACATTTGTAAAATGTAACAAACTCTAAAATTAATCATTTCATTCAATTTTTCAGAAAAAATTAATAAATCCTAAAATGAGTGCCGTATTTCTGATGCTGCTGTAATACAGTCTACTGTGAAACGAGAGTCGTATAAATTAAATAACAAAAATATGAAATTTTGTTCGTTTCTTAGTTGATTTTATCGGTTTTCACTGCACATACATACATATGAAATGGCAATAAAATGGAGATGTTGAGCAGTAAATATTTTACATATGCTTCTTGCATACGGATATGCGTTTAAATTTACTGCCGCTATAACATCCACTCATATGAAAGAGCTGCAGAATTTTTAACGCGAACACAGTAAAGCTGGATTCACATGGACCGTTGCCACAGTTAATTTTGCGGCTGTCGCGGCCATCATAACAACTACTCTGTTGACATGCTCCGTCATAAATATATGGATGCGCACAGTTCCAAACTTGAAAAACAGCGTTTTTTCAAGAAATACAGGAATTATGATAGAATATTTTTGCAATTGTAGTTATCGAGGAAGAAATTTTTGTCACACACACACATACACACACACACATATATATATATATACAGACATCATCGTAAAAACTGTAAATTCATATTGTAGGGACTTATTCATCAAAAACTCACCATCGAATTTTTTGACCAAAGATAGTACCTTCAAAATAGTCAAACTTACAAAAAACTTCCAAATGGTTTGTCCTTAAATAAATTCAGACCTTAATACAATCCTGAGAAACTGGTACAATTAATTTTATTTCAAACATACACAAATATTCTTGCAAAACATCATCAATCATCATAATCCATATTTTGCCTCCCACACTGTCTCCAATCTCCTTATACGGGACAAAACATCTTAATTAATTAAAAGTATTTCATAACATTTTTCACGGATCGCGCGTGATTTCTGCAAGTCCGGCCCTGCAGGCGTCGCTATAGAGTTGCGACAAACAAAACAATTCCAAAGAGTTTCGACACGTCATAAATTCATTAGAATCGTAAAAAACTGATCAGTTTCTCAAAAATTATACTTTTTCAATGATTTCATCCAAAAATTATGTTTTTTTTTCCTTTCTATTTATATAATATAATAATTCCTAGCTCAATATGATATTAAAATATTTATTTAATAATTTCGTTGTAGGTTTTTCCATCAATGAAAACGACATTTGGAATAAGAACAAAATTAATTATTTCGAGATTTGTATGAAATGTAGAAAATTCGTATATTCACAAAATTCCACAAGTTTATTTTGACCTATTCAAAACAAAATAAAATACGACAATTTTCATTAGGAAATTCAAATTAATTTAAATGAACTTTTGGTTAGAATCCTCATTCTTTCACATGCCTAAGATAAATTATGAATAATTTATTACATTTATATTCTATTATATTTTTGTAAAGAAGCTATAACATTTAAAAAACAATACTCGTAAAATAAATTTGAATTATTAAGAAACTAAATGGCTTAAAAGCCCGAATAAATTAAATATTAAAGAAAATAAATAATGGAAAATGCTCTTTGCAGGATTTATTACTCTATGTTTTTAAATGATTATTTGAAAATTTATATGAATTTTAAATCATTCTTGATTTCATTTATTAAATAAAATATCTCCCTGGTTTATTTCATATCCAAGCCATACAATAATAGACATAAATTTCTAAAAGAAAAAGATATATAGACTATAAATTAAAATTTACACATTTAAATATGCTATAATATACTCGTATTAATATAACATCATTCTTTTCATTTTTACCCTACGTCACCTTTAGGTAAGGAAGGTATTGTCTTTGGTCAAAAAATTCAATGATGAGTTTTTAGTGAATAAGTATGTTTTAGGGTCCCTATAATACGATTTTACCATTTTACGATGGTGTCTGTCTGTATGTATGTATGTATGTGTGTGTGTGTGTGTGTGTGTGTGTGTGTGTGTGTGTGTGTGTGTGTGTGTGTGTGTGTGTGTGTGTGTGTGTGTGTGTGTGTGTGTGTGTGTGTGTGTGTGTGTGTGTGTGTGTGTGTGTGTGTGTGTGTGTGTGTGTGTGTGTGTGTGTGTGTGTGTGTGTGTGTGTGTGTGTGTGTGTGTGTGTGTGTGTGTGTGTGTGTGTGTGTGTGTGTGTGTGTGTGTGTGTGTGTGTGTGTGTGTGTGTGTGTGTGTGTGTGTGTGTGTGTGTGTGTGTGTGTGTGTGTGTGTGTGTGTGTGTGTGTGTGTGTGTGTGTGTGTGTGTGTGTGTGTGTGTGTGTGTGTGTGTGTGTGTGTGTGTGTGTGTGTGTGTGTGTGTGTGTGTGTGTGTGTGTGTGTGTGTGTGTGTGTGTGTGTGTGTGTGTGTGTGTGTGTGTGTGTGTGTGTGTGTGTGTGTGTGTGTGTGTGTGTGTGTGTGTGTGTGTGTGTGTGTGTGTGTGTGTGTGTGTGTGTGTGTGTGTGTGTGTGTGTGTGTGTGTGTGTGTGTGTGTGTGTGTGTGTGTGTGTGTGTGTGTGTGTGTGTGTGTGTGTGTGTGTGTGTGTGTGTGTGTGTGTGTGTGTGTGTGTGTGTGTGTGTGTGTGTGTGTGTGTGTGTGTGTGTGTGTGTGTGTGTGTGTGTGTGTGTGTGTGTGTGTGTGTGTGTGTGTGTGTGTGTGTGTGTGTGTGTGTGTGTGTGTGTGTGTGTGTGTGTGTGTGTGTGTGTGTGTGTGTGTGTGTGTGTGTGTGTGTGTGTGTGTGTGTGTGTGTGTGTGTGTGTGTGTGTGTGTGTGTGTGTGTGTGTGTGTGTGTGTGTGTGTGTGTGTGTGTGTGTGTGTGTGTGTGTGTGTGTGTGTGTGTGTGTGTGTGTGTGTGTGTGTGTGTGTGTGTGTGTGTGTGTGTGTGTGTGTGTGTGTGTGTGTGTGTGTGTGTGTGTGTGTGTGTGTGTGTGTGTGTGTGTGTGTGTGTGTGTGTGTGTGTGTGTGTGTGTGTGTGTGTGTGTGTGTGTGTGTGTGTGTGTGTGTGTGTGTGTGTGTGACGAATGACGAATGTTTCGGATCGCATAACTTCAATACCACGATTCCAAAAATTAATTTTTTTTCGTAATCCTCAAGTTTATACATCCAGAAGAATTATTTTTTATTTTCTTCTTCCACTCGTTTCTGTTTTGCGTGTCGTTCCTTTTCTCTCAAGTCTTCCGCAATACAGTACTTCCATCTTATCTTTGGGCTTCCTCTGTTTCTTCAACCTTCTATTACTAAGCTATTCATTCTTCTTCCAATATATTCTTCATCTCTCCTCATAACATGTTCAAACCAATGTAGTCGTCTCTCTTATATCTTTCTAGAAACTTCTAACACTAGAGTTATTTCCCTTATTCTTTCATTCCTTAGCCTACCTAGCCATTCAAACTCAAAATAGATATACCAGTAATTTTACTCCGTAATCTGAATCCACGAAATTTATGTAACTTTTAATAAAAGCTCTCCACACGTTATAGAATTTTCACAGGTTACGCATCAGGAGAATCTGTTTTCATACCCAGAATACCAATAATCCCGTCCGACTTTCCATTTCAATTTAAAAGAATTCAGTTCCCCATTAAACCGTGCTTCGCAATCACTATTAACAAATCGCAAGGCCAGAACCTTAAAATAGCAGGAGTGGATCTGCGAGGAGACTGTTTCTCCCATGGGTAACTGTACGTCGCGTGTTCTAGAGTCAGCGAAAGCTCCTATCTATACATTCTGGCCCCAGACTCTATCACCACCAACGTCGTCCACCAGGAGGTTCTCTCTCAAACATCTTTACCTCGACAACCTTCTGTCCTAACACTATTCATAATATTCACGTAAATTTTCAAATTCTAGGAGGACGAAGTCGCGGGTACAGATAGTGTTAAATATTTGCAAGTTATATTTTAATAACTGATACTGATTTATTTTATACTTACTCGTATTTTCTTATTGATTAGCAAGTTTTGTGCAATACCAAGTTCGACATGTTTGTTTATCTTAAAGAGAGATGTATTATTTTTATGATAGATACGCAGAATTTGAAGTTTACCGAAAGGTCTTATATTTCACAAATGTTTATTTTATTGTTAATTATATACATAAAAAGATAAATTTCTTTAACTAGATGTCTCATGTAAATTAAATTTCTATCAATTTAATTGCTGTATACACGAATAAAAATATCGTTTTATTTATATGTACATCTATATACAGGCACAGGGTGACACTGAAAGCACAGGGTGACACTGAAAAACGGGCCACTCAAAATAACTTTTTTATTTATAATTATTTTTTAATCCTCTATATATATATATATATATATATATATATATATATATATATATATATATATATATATATATATATATTTGTGAACTAGGCTTAATGGTTCACAAATCATGGTATTTGGTATGATGGTAGCGCTTCCGGTTTAACCGGAAATGACATTAATTTTTATATTTCAAATGGGACATCCTATATATTTTTACATATTTGGAATCTACGTAAAATTACAAATTGCAACGATATGCTTAAAGTGCATTTTCATTGAAGAAATAAATTACAAAAATGTAAGAAAAGCTTATGAATAATTAATCTGGTAAGTCATCTCAGGTAGGCTGCGAAACTTAATTATTACTTAATATTATCTCAACTGTTTTCACAGCATGTCTGATATCATGGCTTAGCACATTTTAGTAATTTATTTCTTCAATAAAAATGCACTTCAAACATAACGTTGAACTCGTAATTTTACATAGATTTCAAATGTATAATAGTTATTTATGCAACAAGAGGGTAAACACAATCTTTATGACATGAGGTCAAGTATTTTGTGACGAGGCTTGTCGAATCGCGAAAATTATTGACCGAATATCATGAAGATTGTTTACACTTGAGCTGCATACATTCTTTATATGACCTTAAATAAAATTCATGAAACAAATTAGAAATTTGCAGACGACAATTTGAACATACCAAATACCGATTTCACATTTAACAGATCTGAAGTTGAATACTGCAATTCTATCAGTATCATCAACATGAATGTATAGAAAAAACTAAATTTAGGTAAGAGAATTTAAATTCCAAACGTGTATTGATGATGGTAGCTCTGTAATATGTAAATAAACTAAAATATGAAAATAGTTTATTTTACACATTATCTGCAGTGTGTAAAGAAACAACTTTACACGTCGGAGTATAAAAAATATATATGATTTGTGAGTCCCTAATCCTAGTTTACAAATATGTAAAGAGGATTAAAAAAATAAATTTGTAAATAAATAAAACAGTTACTTTGAATTGCCCATTTTTCAGAGTAACCCTGTATGTACTTATGTATTTAATTATATTCTGATGTATTGTTTATATTTCAGATATTAGATTAAACAAAAATGGCAAACAATATGTTTTATTTCCTTCCGTCACCTTTAGGTAAGGAAGGTATTGTCTTTGGTTAAAAAATTCGATAGAGTTATTAGTGAATAAGCACGTTGTAGGGTCCCGAGAATACGATTTTACTATTTTTATGATGATATCTGTATGTGTGTAAGTCTGTGTGTATGTGTGTGTGTGTGTGTGTGTGTGTATGTGTGTGTGTGTGTGTGTGTGTGTCTAAAAATTATAATTCTCTCTTTTTACATCCATATGAAGTATTGATTAGATTTGGATATAATTGGTTAACCGAAAGTACCATTATTTGAAGTTATTAATAGTTTTTTTTTTTGAAAAAACGCAATCACATATCATTTTTCGACATTTTATGTTATTATAAATATTAAAGATTATATTATTCTTTATAAGATTTTATTAAAAGGTTTTATTCATATTCAATAGATACAGAGTTAAAAATTATAAACTTATTAAATTTCATAAATCAGCCAGCTATGCTGTAACCATAGAAACTACAATATACTCATATAATTCTAATTGACACATGTCAGTGTTAAATGATATTTACATAGTTGTTCATAAAATAATTTTACTTGAATATAGAATTTTTGCAACCAAATTTACATATGGAATGTGTGCAAAATACACAGAATTGACGGAAGGTAATGTACTGGCCACATCAGATTTTTTTTAAACTTAAGTTCATACTTTTCAACATAGGTACGTACTGATAATCATAGTGTGTATTGATTTTTTGTGCTTGGATATCTATATTCAAAGAAATATCTAAAAATATAAATAAATATAACATTGCAGCTTATTATCAATTTCTGAGTACTGTACAATAATATGTTCGGTAACGACGAACTATCTGTATCGTTTTAGGACTTACCTACCAAATTTACTTCATGGAAAAATTATCGTGAAAAGTATGTCATGAAAGTACCTTTTCTGCTGATTGAAAATTAAAATAATTTTGTATAAATATTAATGAATCCATGTAGTTAGTAGGACTGGAATACATATTGACTAAACAATCCATTATCACCATTTAAATATTTGTAAACAAACGCCTAATGTTTAAAAGCAAATAAAAAATGAATATATGTAAATTTCATCAATATAAATTTCACCTGTCATCAATCTATTCCGTTCAATGTTAAACATTTACGATTCCCGTCAGAGGTTTAAACAAATTTCGGATGATTGGTTCAAGGCGACAGATTCTCGATAATTTCACAGTTATTACAACATTTTATTATTTTCTAATAGGCTGACATCGTCCACTAAGCAGTAGTTAAACGAATTAATTTGTTTTGTTTCTGTTCAGGTCGTAGAAAAAGTTCCACGGGTCATGGGAAGAAGAGTGCTATGACATCATACAATTAAACAAATACTATATCACCTACCCAGGCTAAAAGCCAGGTGCGTTGAAAATGCGAGAATAAATATTATTTGCTTATATCCCATCTCACATGTTTATTGGTTATTACACAAATATTTTACACAAACAATATTTATTGTTGCTTATCACGTTAGGCTTTTATTTCGTTATTGCTTTTAAACAGATAAGCTTATATATCCAGAGATAATGATTTACTCTAAGCCTATGTTATTAACTAGTGAAATATGATAGTCTCGCAGCAATATAAACATGTACATGCATATATAAATATTTTTAACCAACTAATATTCTTTATTAAAAATATCGTATTTACACATTTAGTGCATACTGAAAAATAAATTTAAACTAAAAATAAAGGAAATAGTAGTTCAGTTGAAATAGATTTTAGTTAAAAACATATACCAAATATGGTCATGGTCCATTTTCAATTGAGATAATGTAAAGATGTCAATATGTTTATTTTATTTTGTAATTTATCTTAAAATATTGATTCTAAATTCGTATTTACAAAATTCTAATATTGTTAAATCAACTATGCTCTAATATAATAATGGTAGGTGATAGATTTTATCTAGACATGCAGAATTCAAATCTAGTAATAACTCATGTTCTCTAAAAAAAAATACACCCGCGAAATATTTTCTTTAAAAAATAAATATATTTTTATTTTAATGGTATAGTATTTTTAAGGCAAAACCTATATTATTAAGTCCAAAATTAATACAGATATTTCCCAAATAACAATAAATGACATGAAAAGATAGTTGAGGTAAATTTTAAATTTTATATATTACTGCCAAGGAATTATTCAAAATATTGGTATTTCACAGTTATTTAACACTTAACGCTTGCGGAATCAGTTTAAACTCGTCTTTAAATTAAGTTTACTCACACACTAAAGGCGTTAATGTAAACATTTTGAGATTTAGAAATTCAGAATTTTACTTCTTTAGACCTATACCGGATGCGAATTATACCGAAACGCGGAATATAGGAATTTAAAATGGGATTTTAAATAAATGCGGATATTAACTCTTTTGTAACTTTTAGACCAAAACTATAAGAAACAAGAATAAAAAGTTATTTAGAATTAAATGTTACATTAAATAAGTTTATATTCGATGTAACAGTAACAAAACATCTGCAACACGAGATATTTAGGACATAAAATGTTACAATTTCGTTAATAATCAGACAACCATGGATATAAAACACAATATTTATCAATGTGACAGTTTTTTACCTTCCGTCAGCTTTAGGTAAGGAAAGTATTGTCTTTGGTCAAAAAAACTGATATTGAGTTTCTAATGAATAAGCACGTTTTGGGGTCCTTAGAATACGAATTTATTATTTTTTACGATGATGTCTGTATGCGTGTGTGCGTCTGTGTTTGTGTGTGTATGTGTCGATCGTTTTGGATCGCATAACTCCAATACCACAATTCCAAAATTTATAATTTCTACGTATTCCTCGAGTTTAGATACATATGCAGACATGATTAGATTTTGGTTATAACTGGTCCACTGGAAATACCCTCATTTGCAATTTTTAACAGTATTTTTTGAAAAAAAAATCTGTTGTGGCCAGCAAAATACCTCTCGCCACTTCCTTTTTTGGTTACATAAGTATAGGGTGCGAACAGTCATGTTACATTGTTGGCCTTGACAAGCAAATGTGGGGACCTGTTTCAGGATGATAATTAGTAATTATGTACTGTCAATTTTTCATTCAGAATTTTAAGATTTACTAAATACACGTAGTTAATTTGTCACCAGGAGTGTGGAATTTACTTGTCGAGGAAAATAAACCACATGGAATTGGAAAATCACTAAATTTAGAATGAGAAATTTTGATACTTGACATCTATATACATAATTACTAGCTATCATTCTGACATGGGCCCCCATATCTGCTTGTCAAGGCCAACATAATCACATGACTGCTCGCGCCCTATTGTATTTAACATTTCTTGTATACCTACACTCTATACCAAAAATTCTACTTACATATATCTATTCGTTATATTTAGATTGTTTAATTTTAAATTCATTTTATGAAGAAATTTTGTCCTCTTCTAACTTTTCGAAATGTTTCCAATTCATTGTCAGGATTGACAGTATTTTTGAAGGATATATGTAATATACCTATAATTTTAATTATTTAACTATTAATACATTAAGAAATAATATAATGTATGTACTTCCCAGAAAAAGTCTTCAGTAATGTCTCCGGATTTCTGACACTGACATTTATCTGTCAGTTACAAACAATTTAAATTTTCAACTATTTTCCATGGTCAATCTTTCGGCTGTAAAATTTATTATAACAGATTATTTTATATATTATATTTCTTTTATCTCTAAATCTATAGAATATATTATAAAATATTTAAATGTATCAGATAGATAATTTAATTTTCTTTAATATTACCAAGAAAAAATTTCAAAAAATATTATTTAGAAGATTTTTTTTCAAGAATCTTCTACTTCCGGTTGTCCAATTGTTACCAAAACCTTTTCAGATTTTCCCATGAATATACGATTGGGAAATACGTAGTTAAACAAATTTAAAGTCTGATAGTTTTTGAGTAATCGTCTTTCCAACATCCTACATACATACATACACACACACACATACATACATACACACACACACACACACACACACACACACACACACACACACACACACACAGACATCATCGCAAAAATGTTAAAATCGGATTGTAGGGATCTTAAAACGTGCTTATTCAATAAAATCTGGATATGCGATTTTTAGCATGAATCCAATACCTCTCTTAGCGAGAGGTAAAAAGCAGTTAAATATCATATTGACATTTAATGTTGTATAAATTTCTAAAATATATTATTCTGTAAACCATTGGATTGCATTTTATACTTCATATTAAATAGATATAGAGTTAAAGAATTATAAAGATATTAAATTTCACTAATCAGATGTCAGTATCAATGAAACGAATGTGGCAGAGATGAGGATGTTGTGATAGATATTGGGGAACACATGGAAAGATAAGGTAAGGAATTAAAGGATAAGGCAAATGGCTCGAGTGATATAAGTTTATAGAAAGATACAAGAGAGACGATTACATGGTTTGAACATGTCATGAGGAGAGATGAATATATTGGAAGAAGAATGAATAGCTTAGTAGCAGAAGGTAAAAGAAACAGAGGAAGATCAAAGATAAGATGGAAGGACACACACACACTCCTTAAAACGTGGTCATTAACCAAAATCTCGATATGCTATTTTTAGCACGATCCCTATACCTCTCTTACCAAGGGTAGCGGGAGGTAAAAAGCTAATTTTATACTAGTGAAGACAGGATTAAAAAATAAAGTACAGTAAATATTTTCGTATCAGGTTTTTATTAATTAAAATAAATAATCATCACCTAAATTTATTACTAGCTTATCTACTAAATCGTCCATAATCTTAGCAACAGACAACAGTTAATAGTACACCCCATTCTTGTGGTGCAAATATTTCTATAAATCGATGTTTACATGCAGTGCTCCGATATTCGCCCTCTATACCTCAGTTTTATAATAACGCCGAGTTACATTTCGGGCAGTACTGTTGGGAATAATCAAGGCTACAGCGACGTACTCGTATTGTATAATGTTATCATTTTCACCCGAAGTTTTTGCTCAGGCTATATTTTCCGATTGAATTGTAAAAAAAATATGTACCATCCGTACTGTAAGTACTAAGAGTACAATAAACTACACACCAAGAGTCATTAACCAACGATAATTGAAGGCTTTATAATTAACACTCTGTTGTATACGAGTGTACTTGCAAATAGAGAAAAGGCCCCGCAGATAAATAGTGCCACCGACCCCGCGGATCCTTAAACCGACCCTGGAAGGCAGGGGACCCGTGGGACATCGGAAAGTTTATACTCTCCATTTTGCAAACAATAAAGTCCTTATTATTAAACTATTCAAATTGCACTTGACACTGGCATCTTCTTCTTTAGCTTTTCCCATTCGTTAGGGGTCGCTATTTTTGCACAATAACTCCCGTTTAATTTAATTTTTATTCATGTAAATACTTAAAATTAAATTTAAATACCGGGTTCGATCCCGACCAACACCAAATATTTCGAATTTTAAGTGGCACGATAATGACCCTTGTGATGCAATCTCCACGTCAGCAATAAGTACTCGTGTGATGGCACTAGGTAAATCTCAAAAAAATAACATTTAAACTATTTTTCGAAGAAAAACTATTTTGAGCTTCCAGTAAAGTGCCATTTCCGGTTATCTGATTTACTCCAAAATCTAATGACAGAAGTAGAAATACAAGGTTTTAAAATTTTCTGAACGATAGTATTTGAGTTAGAGCGTAAAGAGGATCCACACATACACACACACACTCCTTAAAACGTGGTCATTAACCAAAATCTCGATATGCTATTTTTAGCACGATCCCTATACCTCTCTTACCAAGGGTAGCGGGAGGTAAAAAGCTAATTTTATACTAGTGAAGACAGGATTAAAAAATAAAGTACAGTAAATATTTTCGTATCAGGTTTTTATTAATTAAAATAAATAATCATCACCTAAATTTATTACTAGCTTATCTACTAAATCGTCCATAATCTTAGCAACAGACAACAGTTAATAGTACACCCCATTCTTGTGGTGCAAATATTTCTATAAATCGATGTTTACATGCAGTGCTCCGATATTCGCCCTCTATACCTCAGTTTTATAATAACGCCGAGTTACATTTCGGGCAGTACTGTTGGGAATAATCAAGGCTACAGCGACGTACTCGTATTGTATAATGTTATCATTTTCACCCGAAGTTTTTGCTCAGGCTATATTTTCCGATTGAATTGTAAAAAAAATATGTACCATCCGTACTGTAAGTACTAAGAGTACAATAAACTACACACCAAGAGTCATTAACCAACGATAATTGAAGGCTTTATAATTAACACTCTGTTGTATACGAGTGTACTTGCAAATAGAGAAAAGGCCCCGCAGATAAATAGTGCCACCGACCCCGCGGATCCTTAAACCGACCCTGGAAGGCAGGGGACCCATGGGACATCGGAAAGTTTATACTCTCCATTTTGCAAACAATAAAGTCCTTATAGCCCAAGATGAATACGATATAGAATATGGTAAACTCCTTCTTAGAGTGCGTTTATAGGAAACAGTCGATTCAGCTGCGTGAACGGGCGGAGATATTTTTTGTGTACAGTGTATTACACCTACTACAAAATTTAACCTACCTCTTGCTATATTGAATTCCACTTCTTAAAAGAACGGTATATGTAAGTATATGCACCTTCATTGATTAAAATCATTTAATGAAATATTTTGCAAAAATGAGCATATAACATAAATCGTTATTTACTTTATAGAGATATAATAATAAACTTTATTGATACGAAATCAATGGCGATGTTCAGTCAAAGGCTGATCTTCCATCTAACTAGTATACATGTAAATATTGATTGTATTACAATAAAATAACATATTTTATTAACAAAGTATTAAATACGAGTACTCGTATATTGAGTGCCTGTATTTTATCGAGCATAGCAAGTACAATGATAAAAAATCTGTTGTGGCCAGCACAATACCTTCCGTCATTCTCGTGTATAATGTATAAATTCCATAATTTTTCTTACAAAAGATTCTAAATTTCCAGTAAAATTATTTCATAAACAAACTATTCAAATTGCACTTGACACTGGCATCTTCTTCTTTAGCTTTTCCCATTCGTTAGGGGTCGCTATTTTTGCATGTCGTTCTCATTCAGTTCCTTTTCTCTCAAATCTTCCGCAATACAGTCCTTCCATCTTATCTTTGGTCTTCCTCTGTTTCTTTAACGTCCTATTACTAAACTATTCATTCTTGTTCCAATATAATTCTTCATTTCTCCTCATGACATGTTCAAACCAATGTAATCGTCTTTCTTGTATCTTTCTAAAAACTTGTAACACTAGAGTTATTTTCTTACCGTATCTTTCCGTGTATTCCCCAATATCTACTTCAACATCCTCATATCTGCCACATTAATTTACTTTTTATTGATACTGACATCTGTCAATTTGAATTATATGAATATATTACTAGTTCCCAAATTTGGCATAGCTGGCTGAATTATAAAATTTAATTTCTTTAAAATTCTTTAAAACTCTGTATCTATTGAATATGAAGTATAAATTGTAATCAAATCGGATAGAGAATAATATATTCTTTAAGTTATAATAACGTTAAATGTCAATAAATCAAATTTAACTGTTAAATCTTCAAATGAGACTACTTCCGGTTGACCAATTATAACCAAAATCTAATCAGTTGTTCTTCTGGATGTAAACTTGAGGAATACGAAAAAATTATAATTTTTGGAATCGTGGTATTGAAGTTATGGAATCCGGAAGTTTTGTTACACACACACAGACACACAGACACACAGACACACAGACACACATACATACAGACATCATCGTAAAAATGGTAAAATCGTATTATATGGACCCTAAAACGTGCTTATTCAGTAAAAACTCATCATTGAATTTTTTGACCAAAGACAATACCTTCCTTACCTAAAGGTGACGGAAGGTAAAAATTTGATGTGGCCACCACAATAACTCCCGTTTAATTTAATTTTTATTCATGTAAATACTTAAAATTAAATTTAAATACCGGGTTCGATCCCGACCAACACCAAATATTTCGAATTTTAAGTGGCACGATAATGACCCTTGTGATGCAATCTCCACGTCAGCAATAAGTACTCGTGTGATGGCACTAGGTAAATCTCAAAAAAATAACATTTAAAGGTATTTTTCGAAGAAAAACTATTTTGAGCTTCCAGTAAAGTGCCATTTCCGGTTATCTGATTTACTCCAAAATCTAATGACAGAAGTAGAAATACAAGGTTTTAAAATTTTCTGAACGATAGTATTTGAGTTAGAGCGTAAAGAGGATCCACACATACACACACACACTCCTTAAAACGTGGTCATTAACCAAAATCTCGATATGCTATTTTTAGCACGATCCCTATACCTCTCTTACCAAGGGTAGCGGGAGGTAAAAAGCTAATTTTATACTAGTGAAGACAGGATTAAAAAATAAAGTACAGTAAATATTTTCGTATCAGGTTTTTATTAATTAAAATAAATAATCATCACCTAAATTTATTACTAGCTTATCTACTAAATAGTCCATAATCTTAGCAACAGACAACAGTTAATAGTACACCCCATTCTTGTGGTGCAAATATTTCTATAAATCGATGTTTACATGCAGTGCTCCGATATTCGCCCTCTATACCTCAGTTTTATAATAACGCCGAGTTACATTTCGGGCAGTACTGTTGGGAATAATCAAGGCTACAGCGACGTACTCGTATTGTATAATGTTATCATTTTCACCCGAAGTTTTTGCTCAGGCTATATTTTCCGATTGAATTGTAAAAAAAATATGTACCATCCGTACTGTAAGTACTAAGAGTACAATAAACTACACACCAAGAGTCATTAACCAACGATAATTGAAGAATTTATTGTTATGATTGAATTTTTCAAAACAGACAATTTTGCACACATTTAGTTTTTATTCTTGTTTTCTTAATAAATAAAGTTTTTACTAAACCTTTTTTTTATTTTCTAATCTTACTTTACATGTCAGTTGTCCATATTTTAAAATAAAAATAACAAATAAACCCATATTTCCTTTGTTACAAGCCGATAAAATAGTTATTTTTGTACTCGTAACCTTTAAAATGACACTTCCCGCACGCAACACTCAATCTGGAACAAGTGCTTCCCGATCGACTCGACTGTAAAAATTGCAAAAAAAAACACTAGCCCTTTAGAACATTCTAAAATAAATCTGTCTTGATAATAATAAAATCTAATTTATAAAATACAACTTCCCTGAATTTTCCTTTATTAAAAGTTTGGGAAATAAGAGTAATTTGCTAAAATTCTTTCAACATTTGTCAGCATTAGTGCCATCTATTTGACAACCTCTGAACTAAAGACGTCATTGATACAACTTCTTGCAGATTGTAATAAAACAAAAATCGCGACTAATACTATATAAATAATAAGAAAAAACACATATTGTGGAATATAACAACTTAGTTTAATGGAAAAGTAAGATTATAGCAACATAAAATGCTTAAATTGATGAATGTATTTTAGGTTATGTTTAATATTTGAACTAGAAAACAATATTTTGAGATTGGGAGGAGCCACAATTGTTACAAGTGTTATTATAAACATTTATAGTAAAATTTTGACAATTAGAAATCGAAGTTCCTGGAACAGCTTGGCTAGCAATTGATAAAGATTGTGTATAATTTGCAGATTCTGGTGTACTCGCACAAGTTGCATTTACAGATGATGGTCCTGCCTGCATTAATTTATTTGCAATCATTTTTGTACTATGGTGGGAGTTTTCTACATAACCCTCAGCTACCGCAGAACTCTTCCACCCGCCATGTCTTTTAAGGGTCAACAAATTTCCTCCGTGGTTCGTAAGGAGAGTAGCAGAGCTTCTGCGAAAGCATTGACCTGTATAATGACAGAGATTGTCCAACTTAAGGTATTCATCAATTTTGGAAGGAATTTTTCCAAATGTGTTCAGACCCACTGGTGAATTGACACATTTACCATTTCGGTAAGTTAAAAAAAACCGCTTATATGCTGAGTTTCTCAGTTTTTTGTATTTAAGGATCAATCCAATCCATGTCATTTCAATTAATGCAAAGCGACGAGAGACCTAATTCCTTGTTTTTGGTACAGTGATAAATACAACATCTGTTTTGATTTCAATGTCGTCTATGGACATCTTACACAATTCTTCCCGGCGGCACGCTCCACTAATACCCATTATTAATACCACCTAAACCGAAATGTAATATTCAATGAATAAATGAACTTATAATTATGGGACAATACCTTCATCAAAAGATATGATGAATCTGGAGCTTCTCTAGTGAACTTTTCATGGTCCATCTTAAGAATTTTTGATTTTTTGCGAGACTGATGTTCTGTTTCTCTTTTTAAAAAACTTATAAGTTTATTATAATTTGTTATATTAACATTTTCGTGAATAATCAAACACGACTTCAACATACAATATGTTGGCCACAAAAACTTTTTACTCACAAAACCTTGAAAATATGCCAACAAAGTTTTCTGAATAATATATTTTTTTTTTCATAACGTTCTCTTGATTTTGTTGGCAGTAAATTTTGAATCGCCACATTTGCAACTTCCCGAATCTCGGGAGGAGTATAAGACACATCAGACATTGCACAAAAAATATTCACTTAAATAAAGGAAAAACTTGGTACAAAAATATTGATAGAATTACTATACTTTTTACCTCTCGCTAAGAGAGGTATTGCATTCATGCTAAAAATCGCATATCCAGATTTTATTGAATAAGCACGTTTTAAGGTCCCTACAATCCGATTTTAACATTTTTACGATGATGTCTGTGTGTGTGTGTGTGTGTGTGGATGTGTGTGTGTGTGTGGGATGTTGGAAGGACGGTTACTCAAAAACTATAAGACTTAAAATTTGTTTAACAACGTATTTCCCAATCGGACATTCATGGGAAGATCTGAAAAGGTTTTGGTAATAATTGGACAACCGGAAGTAGAAGATTCTTGAAAAAAAATCTTCTAAATATTATTTTTTGAAAATTTTTCGTGGTAATATTAAAGAAAATTAAATTCTCTATCTGATACATTTAAATATTTTATTATATATTCCATAGATTTAGAGATAAAAGAAGTATAATATATAAAATAATCTGTTGTAATAAATTTGACAGCCGAAAGAATGCCATGAAAAATAGTTGATAATTTAAATTATTTGTAACTGACAGATAAATGTCAGTGTCAGAAATAATGAGTAATGATAGAAAAATGTACTTGGAGAATCCCTTAGTTCTTGATCTGTGACTATTATGGAGATGACAAGTCTAGGTTGAAGGACTTAAATTTGTTTCAAACATTATGGGACAATGTACACCAGTACTATAGACTAGAGTAACTTTGAATTGCGAAAAAGCTATCAAATTCTTCTCAAGTAAGTTGTAAATATTGACAAAATTTCACATCGATATAAGAATAATCGGAGTGCAATCTATCCGTCACTTTATTAAAGGGAATTAGTGTTATTTAGATATAACATGTATGAAAAAATAAAATGTAAAAGAAGATATGTAAGAATAGATGCACAATCCATACATTTTAGACCGACCAAAATTAATGTTTTTACTAGAAGAATATGAAGAGAAAGTAAACAACGTTGTTCGAATTGAAAATTGCTGTTACCAGCCTAATATTTATATATGGTAAACTCTACTTTGTAATTTATTGTAACAATTTATGGTAAAATATCTTCATGTTGAGACATGCTATTATTGAATAATAAAGAAGTTTATACGTCATAGATTTATATGAATATATTATTTGTATTTATAAAAATATTCTTTGCTTTATGCATACAGCCAGGTAAAATATACGGCGAGAGGTTATGTGCTGGCCACATCAGATTTTTTATTATAAATTTAGTTCTTTAATAAATGCTTTAAAAATAGGAGTGTTTTTTCCTGGGAAATTGATGTTTCGGACGTTGCTTAGGCAACGCGAAACAACACATTTCAATGCATGAGTACAAAAAAGTTTTTTTAAGTGTCCGGTTTTTTTGGTCTTGAGTGTAGTTAAGTTCACATTACCAACAAAGTATTTAAAAGATATTTAGTTTTATATTAATATTTATTACGTTCCTTCAAAAAAATTGGCAATAATAAATTAATATCAGGAAGCGATTTACTAGAGGTGCGAATTGTCTTGTAAATTCATATTAATTATATGCAGTTTCCTTTGCATATTAATAGAAAGAGATAATTAGTATAAATAAATTATATAAATACACATAATACCTTGTTAAATTTAATATAGAAATATTAAATTTAACAAGGTATTATGTGTATTTATTCTTTCGGTAAAGATGAGGTAACGGACGGATAATATCAAGGATGACTTGATTTTGGTGAGGTTACATTGATTTTTTTGGTATAAATTTTGCTAATTAAGGAAATGTCACTATTCATATGTCTGCAGCACAGTCTTTGTTGATTTATTCTTTTCTAATACACAAAAGATGTCAACACGCAAATAAAAATATTTACACATTTTTTAAAAATAATATATTTTCTAAATTAATTAACATTGTGCTCAGACTTCTAAAAGCAAAATTTATAATTATACAAATTTATCATCAAAATTATTTTTGTAAATCAGTTTTGTAATGCTTTTAAATTAAATTAAAAAATATATAACAAATCAGATTTAAGTTGGTACTATCATGGAAGCATTTACGGTAGATTGAAATTACTTAAATAAGTTAACCTTCATGATTTGTCAATATATGTTTGCGCGTTTCTATTTAATAAGTCAAACAATAAACGGCAGATTTTCTTAAAAAAAAAAACTACCTAACAACATTTCACGTGACAATTTATACACGAGACTACAAAAAAGATTATTTACCATCTACTTTTGTAGTAACTATCTTGGAAAATTTGTGAATTTCGCATTTATTAAAACACATATTTTTCTTGAATAGTGTTTTGGACGAGACGAGACATTTTCGAAACTCGTCTCGCCGAGACGAGAAAGCTTTTTGATCTAACGAGACGAGACGAGACTTACATGTCGAGATTCTCGACAATTATTTCGAGATTTTTCGACAATTTTTTTTTAATTTTAAAAATACATTTTTTAAAAATTATTATAGGAACATTTTGTAATTTTTTCATCAAAAAAAATTTCATATTTCACTTATCGACTGAGTGTTACACCCAGTAATGGGTAAAAGCGTGATGATATATTTATTTTATCCACGACTGTCAAATAATATACCTACAAATCAACCGTTTTTTTTATCAATTAATGACCTTAGTTACTGTTGCTAATTGAATAATATTGATAGTTCGATGGAATAATACTATTCAATCGTTATGTCAAATTCAAATTTTGCCTATCAAAGAATACAAACAAATTACTTTTAATAAGTAATTTTTTCCACATAAAAAGCCAAAATTATACTAGTTTTCTCATTTTTTAGAGTATTATTTTCTTCTTAAGCTTATAATGTAGTTGAATAGGCTATTTAAATTTTTCTGCGAAAATGTCAAATCACTTCATAATTTTGTTAGAACAAATGCCTAACGATCAACGCCAACTATGTTTATGTTTGTAAACAAACAATTTTCTACAATTTATTAGGTTATTTCTAATTTTATAATAGTATAGTATGTTATTATATGACAGTTGTGGATAAAGTATAGTATTCTACTCGCATATAATGGCTATTACTCACTCGAATGATTCACATCACTCGCCTTCCGGCTCGTGATGCAAACTTCATTCTCATGAGTAATAGAGTACATTAAATGCTCATTGAATAATATACTATTTTAATAATATATTATTTATAGGGATTTTTAATAAATAATTTTTAAATAAGCAAAAGAGACAATTATGTGTACAAAATTGACATCGCATGAGCATGCGTGAATATTAGAAAGCGATAAAACATAAAACATGGACTAAATATAATATTGCCATGTACAATTTGTTTATTGAACACTTTTGATTTCCAAAAAAAGCTTATTTATTTGTTTTGACCCTAAGTGAAACATAGCGAGTGTTTTTTTTTATAATTCTTTATTAAACATTGTTTCACCTGGAGTACGTTGTACATTTGTTATACCCTAAAATTTCTAGCTCGTGGAATTTCCACATACTATAGGCATTTTCGTAAAGTCAAGGGTACGTTCAAAATTACAATGTCTATATCTGGGTAAATACTGTCGGGGTGATGACGTCAAGACTGAAGTTATCCAGTGATTTCGAACGATCAAATTTTCAAAAAACAATATATGTCATAAAAACATTAAATTTACATTTACGAATCATCACTTACTTTATTCTTCTTGTACTAAAACATATTCTCCATCACTACAAATAAAATTTGCAGTATCATTCTCATTCGATTCATTTGAACAGCTATTTTTTCTTATTTTGAAAACATTACAACATATGTACTTATGAAGCTTTTCACCTAACTTTACACTTTCTGTTAAATTTTAGAACATAGTCATAATATATTGTTATAAATTGAGGGTAAATAATAATTACAGCTTTAACTGCGCATGTCGGGCGCCTTTTACTTTACTAAATGAGAAGGGTAAAAAGTTGTTATCCAGATAACGCCAGGACAACGATACATAACGCAAAATAATATCCAAGCAAATTGTCCGATAAAACAGAACGACTTTATTTACTGGAGTGACGATTCTGAACGTACTCCAGTTGGACCTATCCGACGGATCTGTTCGATGACGCCACAAATACATCATATCCATCCGATTATCGAAGCTTTTACGAACGCGTCAGATCTGTATAAGATTTTGACGTTTAAATCTCAGGTTATAGAAGAAGTTTAACTTGTTAAAATGGATAAGGAAATAGAGCTTGTTTTTGTAGTTGTATATAATTCTATATATGACGACTCAAGTGAGACTAAAAAGCCACTTAAATCATTTGTTTAGATTATTTCGATCAGAAATTGTTCTATGTGGTCATTTATTTGTTCGAAATAACTCATAAAAACCAGAATTTGCTATAGTGCTGCAATGTTTATAATTAGAAAGATTTAAATAAATACATTTTATGAAACACAAATGTTTACAACTTTTAATTTGCGCGCGAAGTCTGTACCAACCCTGCACATGGATCAGGGTTGACAAAGTTTGATCGGATCGCTCGATCTAACTGAGTGAACTTACGAACGCGTCAGATTAACCTGACTGACTTTACAAACGCTTCAGATTACATCGGAACAATCCGATCTACATTACGAAAACGCCTAATGTTTATACTGGATCACTAAATTATTTATAAAGATCTGTTTCCTTATCTACTTCTCAAATAAAATATAAATACGTATACATATATCGGCACGGCATATAACCCATTGCAAGATGAGACAATCTACTTCTCGATGCTCATAAAATTAATAAAACTGATGAATACTTTTGATTAGATGAATTGTTATTACTTTTATAACCCACTAATTATTGCTCTTAGGTTTTCGTCAGCAAAATTTAATAAACTATATTTTTTATGAATATCTTGTCAATTATTGGCTGACATTTAACAATAGTAAATCCATTGTGACTCATTTAATATACCCGTTCTCTTACGGAAAACTTTGAGAAATTAAAATTCTTAGAAATGTTATCGTTCAAGGCTTTTTGTGTGTCTGTATCTGTATTAATTTAAAAAAATAATTAAAAACCAAATTTACACCAAATAACTATAAAATCGTATACAACTTCATCAAAAATTGCTAATATGAGTAATATGACAAGTTAATGTTTTTTTTTTATTTTTCTAACAATGTTTCAAACACTAGTGGCCAGTATTATATCCCAATCATTTGTTTTATTTTATTTTTATGTAAAATTTTGCGAAATATTATTTGTTGACAATTTTTTTCTCAACTTTTATTTCATTATGTAATAAAGTACTTATATAAATATGAAAGTAGAATGGCTGCAGCGACTATTTTTGATCGTACTTGATTTTTTCGTTCATTAAAATTTATTAAAAGTTTATAAATATATTCATCATTTTAAAAATAAAAGATGATACGACAGACAACATTTTGGACCTTGATGGTGAATTATAGCTCGATTTTTGACAAATTGCCAGATTATGGATGTCATTATAAAATTCTGGTAGCAGGATGTGTGAAAATATAATCAAACTTGAAAGGTGTTAAGATAATTTTTATAGCCAGACAATAAACACGCTCAAATATGGCATTTATATTTTTTCTCATGTCTTATTTTAAAGAACACATTTAATAAATCAATACATATATACAAACATATAATTGTATTTTATATATATTAAGAGGGCCATTAAAAAAAACTTTTATTTTTATACTGATAGAACAAATTTTTTGTTAACGTGTGTACTTGTAATTACATTTGTTTATTTTTGCGTCCCTTTAGTTTGTTATTAAGCTGATTAAGATATGCCCGTGAAGTCTACTTTTCATATAACACTATTTATCCTAATCTTCACGACCCTAAAAAAATATTAAAGAGAGTAATCTAATTTCAACTTTATAGCTGTAAAATTCAAGTTTTCGACCTTGGGGAGCGTCAGTGCAGAAAAAGTGTTTTTTTTTTGCAGAATTAAAGCTCGTAATTTTTTATACAAAATTGGGTCCTTACATTTTTACCTAGAATGACCTGTCAAAGACAAGTTAAAAAATTTGAAGTGGCCAACACAATATCTCCCGTTTAATTTAATTTTTATTCATGTAAATATTTAAATTAAATTAAATTTAAATGCCAGGCACAAAAATGAACCCGGTGTTACTCTCCCCACGCCAGCAATGAGTGCCCGTGAGGTGACGGCTAGTAAACGCTCTCACGGTACAAATATGTCATCATCGTTACCGAAATCTGTGTACAAAGCAGATTGGCACACCCAGCAATAGGCAATATACTGTGATGTTATATTTATTTTATTTATTTATATACTTACCTATATTTGCACATATTTACTTATGCTGGTACTGTGTTAAGTTCCTTTGTTCCTTTCCATATAATTATTGTTCTATTTACTATTTTCTTTTTAAAAGGTTACTATTATTATTTGAAATGCTTAATTTGTTGACAGCGACATATATCTGTCAGTTACATGCATTTGAGATCTAAACTGTACAGCCATGGAGTTAAAGCGTAGGCTTCGGGATTAAAATTGTAGATAGTTTTATAAATTTATCCATAAAATATATAGAAAAAAGTATTAATGCAAACAGTCTTTAATTTTTATATAACATAAATCTCGAAAAAATAACATTCGAAGGTATTATTCGAAGAAAAACTATTTTGAGCTTCGAGTAAACTGCCATTTTTATCTGATTTATACCAAAATCTAATGACTTCTTTCCATATAAGAGTAAGGTAGAAATATAAGGTTTCAAAATTTTCTGAACGATATTATTTGAATTAGAGCGTAAAGAGGATCCACACATACATACACACACACACATACACACAGACATCATCGTAAAAATGTTAAAATTGGATTGTATGGGTCTTAAAACGTGGTCATTTACCAAACTCGATATGCGATTTTTAGTACAATCCCTATACCTCCCTTACCAAGGGTAGCGAGAGGTAAAAATAGTTAACCAGAATAACAATTTATAAAAGAAATTTAAATTACTCAAAAACATAAACAGTATTAGGTATTTAATACTTAGTCTAATAGGTTTTGCTATTTATAACAGTTTACATTCATCGTGGCAGCGAAAGAAGTAAATTATCGATGATTTTTAAATAATTTTTGTTAACGTGGTATTTAAGTTATGCGATCCGAAACTTTCGTCACACACACACACACACACACACACACACACACACACACGCATACACGCACACACGCAAACACGCATACACACACACACACACACACACACATCATCGTAAAAATGATAAAATCGTATAATATGGACCCTAAAACGTGCTTATTCACTAAAAACTCATCATTGAATTTTTTGACCAAAGACAATACCTTCCTTATCTAAGGTAAAAAATGGAAAAAATCATTGTTCCTTCGGATAAAAGATGGTATGTTAAGCACAAATTCCTTAAAATAAAAATCTGATGTGGCCAGCACATAACCTCTCGCCGTATATTTTACCTGGCTGTATGCATAAAGCAAAGAATATTTTTATAAATACAAATAATATATTCATATAAATCTATGACGTATAAACTTCTTTATTATTCAATAATAGCATGTCTCAACATAAAGATATTTTACCATAAATTATGTTACAATAAATTACAAAGTAGAGTTTACCATATATAAATATTAGGCTGGTAACAGCAATTTTCAATTCGAACAACCTTGTTTACTTTCTCTTCATATTCTTCTAGTAAAAACATTAATTTTGGGCGGTCTAAAATGTATATATCTGGATTGTGCATCTATTCTTACATATCTTCTTTTACATTTTATTTTTTCATACTTGTTATATCTAAATAACACTAATTCCCTTTAATAAAGTGACGGATAGATTGCACTCCGATTATTCTTATATCGATGTGTAATTTTGTCAATATTTACAACTTACTTGAGAAGAATTTGATAGCTTTTTCGCAATTCAAAGTTACTCTAGTCTACAGTGCTGGTGTACATTGTCCCATAATGTTTGAAACAAATTTAAGTCCTTCAACCTAGACTTGTCATCTCCATAATAGTCACAGATCAAGAATTAAGGGATTCTCCAAGTACATTTTTCTTTCATTACTCATTATTTCTGACACTGACATTTATCTGTCACAAATAATTTAAATTTTCAACTATTTTTCATGGCATCCTTTCGGTTGTAAAATGAATTACAACAGATTATTTTATATATTATATTCCTTTTATCTCTAAATCTATAGAATATATATAAAAATATTTAAATGTATCAGAAAGAGAATTTATTTTTCTTTAATATTATCAAGAAAAATTTTCAAAAAATAATATTTAGAAGATTTTTTTTTCAAGAATCTTCTACTTCCGGTTGTCCAATTGTTACCAAAACCTTTTCAGATCTTCCCATGAATGTCCGATTGGGAAATACGTAGTTAAACAAATTTAAAGTCTTATAGTTTTTGAGTAATCGTGCTTCCAACATCCTACATACATACACGACCACACACACATACATCCACACACACACACACACACAGACATCATCGTAAAAATGTTAAAATCGGATTGTAGGGACCTTAAAACGTGCTTATTCAATAAAATCTCGATATGCGATTTTTAGCATGAATCCAATACCTCTCTTAGCGAGAGGTAAAAAGTACAATAAAAATATTAAATGCTGGTGGATAAAGTACTTTGTATAATAATTTACCTATAAAGTTAAGGTAAATATTAATAATAAAAGCAGTAGTGAACTAAACTTCCATATTAGCTTAATGACTATTTCATAGGACAGTTAGTTCAACACAACATCCTTGATATTCATCATTGCTCGTCCATTAGAGTCAAGTCTAATTACAAAAATATTATATTAGTGACAGCAAAGATTCATAACACTCCTTGTTTAATTAACTCGCTAACATAAATGCCAATTAAAATATATCAAATAGTTTATACATCATGTCATATGTAAATAAACAAAATATTTATCAACATACATAGAATAGATTTAGAAATTTATCATTCTGTTATGAAAAGCTGTAAATGTCATACCTTTGTCATTTAATTAAGAAGTGGAAGATTTTTCTCATTTTCGTTACAAGTCTTGTGCAATATTGTTTACAAAACGTACTAACAAATATATTCTAACTACTCATTTGTAAAGAAATTGAAAATAAATAATGACTTTTAAAATATTAGTCAATAAATGTGTGTAACACAGGAAACCACAAAAATTAACCTATCATGTCTATTAATCATAATGTGATGACATACTGGCAAAATTCCTAAAAATTCAACAATGAGCATTAATTTATTTACATTGAGCCGTCATTTGTGATTATAAACACGTTGAAACAAATGAAGCTACTGTTGATACTGTCATATATTCAATGATACTCGTTTTATTCATGAACACAAGTTTTACTTTCAAATTCTTAAAAAAAACCTGGCTACATTGTATTTGGTAGTAAACAATGTTTTTATAATTTTAAATGACTCAATTATTAACTATGATATGGTACATACAGCTTTTCTTTATATTTATTACTTGTAATTAGTTACAAAAATTTACTCGTCTCACTTTATGATTTTTTCACTAATTAACATTTAAATTCTTTATGTGTTATACATATTAATGTACACGCAACTACGACGTTCATGACCGAAAGACTAATGCACGGTTACACCAATACTCGCACCAATATTTTAATTAATATTTAAACAAAAATTAAATTAAAATGTATTACATAGATATTGATATTAACTTTTTGTTTAATTCTTAATTAAAATGTTAGTGCAATCGGGCCTAAGAGAGTTTGGATTCTGGTGATCGAAATCTAAAATGTGTATGTTCGTTCCAATGACTAAATATGGTTAGAGCAATGGCTCTTTTAGTCATGAAGCACGCTAAGGGTTCTGTCTGTGTTCGAATCCCACTAAGGCAAGGATGTTTGTATATGTAAACCCACTATGTAATTGGGATTTACTTCTGTTGAGGATTTTTTTAAGTGACTATTGTAGTAATGTGGTGCGCTCTCAATAAAAGCTATTAGTACCCATAACATAATGTTTGATAAAGGTGAAGGTGAGTATACCCTAATAGATTCCGGATTTCAAAAACGCAAAAGTAGAAGGCTTGAGTGTAGCAAGAAATCATAATAAAATAGGTGTATGACGTAAGCAGATGGTAATGCGAGGTAAAGAGCAATACGAACTCGAATTGAAAACTAATAACTTTTTACCTTCCGTCACCTATAGGTAAGGAAGGTATTGTCTTTGGTCAAAAAATTTGATGGTGAGTTTTTGATAAATAAGCACGTTTTAGAGTCCCTACAATACGAATTTACTGTTTTTACCATGATGTCTGTATGTGTGTGTGTATGTATGAAGAGTTGATTAGATTTTGAAGTTTTTAACAGTATTTCTTGAAAAAATGCTGTTAAATATCATTTTTTGACCTTTTATGTTATTATAAATAAAAGAATATGTTATTCTCTATTCGATTTAATTATTTTCTTTTTCATATTAGAATATTCAAATATTACTAATTGACAGATGTCAATGTCAAATAAAATTTACATATGTAATATCTTTGTGAAAAAATTTTACTGGAAATATAAAAATGTAAAATAATTTAAGGCAGAAACAAATCACATAAGGTAATACAATAGATTATAGCCATAAGCCAATTCAGCAGATTATTATGTTAACTTATAAATTTAATGCTGTATATATGCTTTTATTTTCGACTTCTTATTTGCAAAAACATACTGTTCTTTGTAGGAGTAGTTCTAAAAAGAAAACGCCTATAGAAGTTTGCAAAAAAAATTCTGCGTGGAATTTGTACAAAATACGCAGAATTGACGGAAGGTATTGTGCTGGCCACATCAGATTTTTTAAACTTTATCATTGAGTTTTAAGGTCTAATTTTAATATAAGTGACCAATGTTCTAATATGTTACTGTGGTGGAGAACCCAATTTGATTCTCCAAGCGACAACATATAATTTGGAACCAATGTATGGTATAATTTTTGTAATCAGAAAGACAGCATATACTTCCTGATGGTTCTTTTTAATTATGTTTATACAGTAGATGAGCAATAAGCACACATCAGTCAGAGATTGCGAATTCGTCAAACAATGCTTCAGAAATATAAAATAGCATCCGTTGATAAGAAAATAGTTTACAAATGGTAAAGACGTTTAAAAAAAGACGAGTACTCGATGAGAAAAGCAAAGAAATGAAAGTGGCCAGAACTTTACCCCGCCAATTTTTTTTATTTTTATTTTATATAAGTGTAATATAAATAATATTTACAAATTATTTCTTGGACGTGAACTTCTTATTTCAGTCAACTTGTCAAGAATGTAATATGTTAACTCTAAATAAATTTTGACACTGACATTATTTACCTGTCAATTATAAACATCTGAATTTCTCAATTGATTTCCTCGGTGTTATGAAGGCTGCAAAATTTAAAATAACGTTTTTACATAGGTATATTATTTTATCTCTAAATCTAAGGACGATATAAATAAATAAATAAATAAATATTTCATCACGGCATATTACCCATTGCTGGGTGTGCCAATCTGCTTCAAACACAGATATCGGTAATGATGGAATATTTGTACCGTGCGGGCGCTTACCAGACGTCACCTCACGGGCACTCATTGCTGGCGTGGAGAGTGCGCCACAGGGGTCAATTTTGTGCCATTAAAATGCGATGTAATTTTTGGCGTCGGTCGGGATCGAACCCGGGTCCCCTAGATTCGCGACCAGACACTCAGGCACACGGCCACGATATTCGTATACTAATAAAAAATGTAAATGAACTTGATGGAATTAAATGTTTCTTAATATTTATAATAACATAAATTGTCAAAAAATATGTAGATGATTTTTTTTATGAAAAACTGTTTAGAGCTTCATGTAAAGTACTCCTTTAGATTGATTAGTTGTTACCAAAAACTAATCAGCTCTTCCCATTTAATGAATCACGGAATACGAAATTTTATCAATTTTATCTTGTAATATTCAAGATATCGTGTCGCCAGCTGCTACACATTCAAACAGACCTCGCGAAAATGTTAAAATTAGATTATAGTCCCTATAATCAACCTACTTACTACAATTTCGTTACACGATTGTTGCATGATTTCTACACGTTTCTCTTACCAACGTTGGCGTTATGTATAAATCGGTGTATTTATTTCATACGTCGAAGTCGGGGAATATATTTCATGATTTAAATTAGTTTTGTTAAATTAAAGTAGGTACTGATCTTTTAAAGTGAACTATAGTCAATCAGTGCTATTCTTGTGTCAACGTTAAAATAGCTTAGAGACGATCTCTAGCTAAAGGTGAGCTTTAGTGTTTAGAGTTGATGTTATTCTACTGTCGGTAAATGAGCTACGCTAGCTAACAGTGACCTTTAAGCAAAACAATACTTG
The DNA here is from genome assembly GCA_951394225.1 of Harpalus rufipes. NCBI lineage: Eukaryota > Metazoa > Arthropoda > Insecta > Coleoptera > Carabidae > Harpalus > Harpalus rufipes. The sequence continues at coordinate 46,432,835 of OX596276.1, read as the reverse complement.
GCAACACTGTATTATCTGTCAAAACTTATAAGTTGCGAAGTATAAAATCATAATTCATAATATTATTAAATAATAATTTGATCAAATAAACATAAATACAGCAAGTATTTAGTTTGTTAATATACAGGTATTAATATACTTTAATAAATTAGTAGGTTGGCAATAAATAATTATAGATAATATAAAATGAACAATTTTAAGATTAATTTTTATTTATTGTAATCTCATACATACTTAAATTATTATAATCAGGGAATGAGTAAAGAGAAAAGAAATAGAAAAAAAAATTGAGGAAGAGGAGAAAATAATTGTAGTACAATTTGTAAAAGAACATCGTGCTGTATTGGAAAATAAAGGGAACGATCCGCGGCTTCATTGGGTTTTCTTTGTCGGGGTTTTTAATTCGTACATGGGTACAATCCACACATCCAACGACCTTAGGAAAACCAGCAATGCTATAGAATTCCAGCTTCAGCTCTTGCATTCGCTCTGGGAACTTCACAAATCTGTGCAAAACTGCTTCGAAGGAGCTTGATACCCTAGCTATGATTCTGGACACCGTAGGTTGACTTACGCCATGCAGATCTCCTGAAATGTAGTGTATTATTACAAAAAAAAAAACTTAGTAAAAGGTTTTTAAATGTACCGTTTTTACTCTTTGTATTAAGTAATAAGTCGTATTCAATTTTAAGGTTAGGTAGTGTATAAAATTTATGAATTTTACGTACCTAGTTCAACTTGGTAGCACCCTTTCGTAAAAAATCTAAGTGCTATTTAAAGCTTGTAGTTAATATTACTTCATAATATTTCTTTCTTGCTGCGAAATGGATTCCAGTTCTTCCGTAACCAGATCAATTAAAATTGACAGTTTCTTTTCGCAATCTGTATCTTCGTCTAAATTCTTCATCATCAAACTGTTGAAAAGGATTTGTTCTTTCACGTTCAACTCTAATTCTTCCGCTATTTACATCTAAAACCTCTCTAACATCTTGAATTTCGGCGCACTCACCATGTTCATCCGCCATCTTGTTAGCGTTTAAACGAATTAAAGTTACCCAATAGCACCTTTAAGTTTAGAGGTGACCTCTAGCGTTAGCGGCGGTAAAAACTGACACTAGAATACAATTTTTTAGAGTTCAACTCTAAACTGCGCTAACAATCACCTTTAAGTTTTAACGTTGACACAAGAATAGCACCCATTATCTTTAATTAATCAATATTAGTAGATCAGCAAATAGTATACATTATATGAGTACATCATATTGGGTTGACATAATAAATAACTCTTGCTGAAGGTGAAACAATAATGTCACCACAAATGTCAGGTATGAATTGTAATGATGTTATGAGTTTGGTTCGGTTAGTACAAACGATAAATTCAGGAAATTTACATCACAAAGGTTGGCAGTGTCAACTAGGAACTATTTCTGACTGCTTGTTGAAATCACCGTGAATAAGTGGACTACTTGAGTATTTAGTCATGCTATTGTATATTGCTTTAATTTGCAATTTACATTAAGACTAAGTGGTAGGTATCATACTATATTGCCATATATGAATAACAATTACTAACATTTCTTTAAAGAATATTAACAAGATATACGAGAACTTATATTATTACACTAGATCATATTAATTATAATATAATATTTAAAAAATAAGGTTTACATTTCAAAAGAAATAGAATAAGTATTTATTAATCCAATTGCATAATAACTTATCTATCAATTACTTTTTCAATATGTCCCATTTTATTGTGACTGACTTTTTTGTTTAGTTTCCCATTCTCCATTTCATATCAATAATGAATAGTGTTTCAGAAGAGAAGATTTTTTGTCTTGCTAGGCTATTTCTTGTCTTGTCAAGCAAAGCAAGACAAGACATTTAAATAACACTTGTCTTGCGTTACTCTTGCAAAAAAATATATTGTCTTGCTTGCAAGCTATTTGCATATTTACCATGTCTTGCATGTTTTCGCTTAGGGTTAGTGCATATACAGGATGAGACTGGGACCCGCCCCTCTTTAACTTTTTTATTATAAGTAATAGAAAAAATTGCTCATATAAAAGTTTTATTATTTTATATATACTATTTTATGGCAAATGTAGATATTTTTTATAAAGTCAGGTTTACAAGATACGACTATTAACTTTAATTTTTTAAATAGCAATCTGTAATTATTTTACTAAAATATAAATCGCCATTTTTTCTCTTTTCAACGATGTATTAGTTTATATTAATGTTTTTGAAAAAAATCAAGAAAAGTAAGATAATTGAGATATATGGAAAATCATTTTTATTTTTTACCTTCCGTCACCTCTAGGTAAGGAAGGTATTGTCTTTGGTCAAAAAATTCGGTGGTGAGTATTCATTGAATAAGCACGTTTTAGGGTCTTTACAATACGATTTTACCATTTTTATGATGATGTCTGTATGTGTGTGTGTGTGTGTGTGTGTGTGTGGGTGGACGTGTGTGTGGGTGGACGTGTGTGCGTGTGTGTGTGTGTATATGTGACCGCGGTTTCGGCGGCGATATCTCCAATACTAGAATTCGAAAAATTAAAATTCTTGCGTATTTCTTTTCCTTACACCCATATGCAGACTTGATTAGATTTTGGTTATAATTGGTCAACCGGAAGTATCCTCATTTCAAGATTTTAACAGTTTTTCTTGAAAAACTCAGTTAAATTTTATTATAACTTAAATAATATATTATTGTCTATACGATTTGATTACATTTTATATTTGATATTCAACAGATATAGAGTTAAAAAAAGAATAAAGATAATAAATTTCATATAAATTTCATAATTCAGCCAGCTATGCTAACTTAACCATGGAAACTGCTAATATATTCAGTTAATTCAAATTGACAGATGTCAGTATCAATAAAATGTAAATGAATGAAAGAATAAGGGAACTAACTCTAGTGTTAGAACTTTCTAGATATAAGAGAGACGATTACATTGGTTTGAACATCTCATGAGGAGAGATGAATATATTAGTAGAAGGTGGAAGAAACATAGGAAGACCAAATATAAGATGAAAAGACTGTATTGTAGAAGACTTGAGAGAAAAGGAAATGAATGAGGACGACACGCAAAACAAAAATGAGTGGAAGATGAAAATAAAAAATAGCGACCCCCTAACGAATGGGAAAAACCAAAGAAGAAGAAGATGTTAGTGTCAAGTGCAATTCGCATAGTTTGTTTATGAAATAATTTAACTCGAAATATAGGATCTTTTGCAAGAAAAAATATGTGTAGGGCGCGTGACTTTGCCGACTTTGGCAAGCAGATATGTGGACCCGTGTCAAAATGACAGCAATTAATTACGTCCATAACTAACAAATGTCATAATTTTTCATTCAAAATTTCATGATTTTCTTATTTCATGTGGTTTATTTATTATCAGGGGTGTGGAATTCAGTTGCCGAGAAAAGGAATGATAAAATACCAAAAAATGAAATTTTGAATGAAAAATTTTGACATGAGGATGACCCGCAAAACAGAAATGAATGGAAGAAGAAAATAAAATATAGCGACCCCTAACGAATGTGAAAAGCTAAAGAAGAAGAAGATGTCAGTGTCAAGTGCCATTTTTGCCATTTATTGACGGAAGGTATTGTGCTGGCCACATCAGATTTTTTATTTGTCTATTTATTTATTATTTATTTTCTCATAGCCGCCTAGATGCCTAGAATATTTGAATAATATAATAATAGATGTGTAGAATTACAAAATTGTATAGCTCACATTCCATTTATGGACTGTGAAAATCATATGAACCGAATATTTTGAACTTTACTACAGAGTGAGGAAATACAAAATAAATAAAAAACTTGTATAAAAATCTGAATTGTCTAAATAAACAAATTGCATCCAACAAAACTATTTTGTCCAACATTAAATTCTAGACATCTTTTATCCCAGTTAAAACCACGGTTAATGGGCTTCTTGCCGTCCCTGAAATGTTAAGAATTTTAAGAAGTGTTCAATAAAGGTATGTTTAGAAAAATCTCAGCGTTACTTTTAACTATATACGAGTATGTTTCCTGTTACTAAACGTGCATAATTTTTAAATTTCTTTCGAACAAATTACCGTCGCCTACTTAACCATCGCCCACTTATTGACTCGTCAATATGACTCGCCCAGTTCTCCGATATAATGATGAGGGCACTGTCGTTCAGTTGCACTGTGAAAAACATCTTTTTTGATCGAATGTAAGTTGCCCATGTAATATTATGTGATATAGAGCTAAAGTTCTAAAATTTGTTGGTTTCCATGCACCTAAAATCACTAGATTCAGCATGAGAAGTCCAATATAATAAACATTTTAACTTATAATAACACCTTCCTTGTTGTATTAACAAACTTATGAACTTATCTTCTATTATTATAATTAATAAACAAGCACCTGTTGAAACTTTGACAAGTTTGATAATTGTAAATAACTTCAGAACAGAAAATAAAAAATCTGATGCGGCCAGCACATTACCTTCCTTCAGTTCTATGTATTTTACATATACGGTGTTTGCCGTAAGCGGGCCACCATTGCTAACTTTCTTATTTGAAGAGATAGAAAGACGATTAAATGGACAAAGTTGGCCGATATTATACAACGAATTTAACGGTGAAAATACAAAACAATTGAACATCAAATACGCAATTATTCAACAAAACAACATTTTTTTAATTGAATGATATTGAAAGTTTCTTGCAAAAGATTCTACATTTTCAGGACATTACCTTCCTTCAGTTCTATGTTTTTTGTACATATTCCACACAGAAAGTTTTTAGCAAAAGAGTCTATATTTCCAGTAAAATTATAACACAGAATCAATTGCACTTGACACTGGCATCTTTCAATCAGAATTTTCTTCGCATGGCTGACTGCTTTATGAATTTTTTTATAATTTTTTAATTCCATATCCATTTAATACGAAGTAAAAAATGTAAAAAAATCATAGAGAATATTCTTTAATATTTATAATAACATTAAATGTGAAAAAATGATATATAACAGCGTTTTTCAAGAGACAGTGTTAAAATCTTCAAATAAGGGTACTTGCGGTTAACCAATATAACCAAAATCTAATCACGTCTGCATATAAATGTAAGGAAGAGAAATACGAAAAAATCGTAATTTTTAGAATTGAAGTATTGGAGTTATCGCGGCCGAAATTATCGTCCCATACGCACACGCGCACAGACACACACACACACACACACACACACACACACACACACACACACACACACAGACATCATCGTAAAATAGTAAAATCGTTTTCTAGGGAGCTTGAAACGTGCTTACGCACTAGTAACTCACTATCGAATTTATTGACCAAAGATAATACCTGCCTTACCTAAAGGTGACGGAAGGTAAAAAGGATTATCTGTGCTAAAAAGTTGTAAAAAGTAGTACCATATTTTAATGCCCCAGACATTGAGATATAAGGAAATACATAGCTATTAATATACAATTCATAACATTCGTCGTTTTTTCAATAGTTTATCGGTTTCAGAAAATGAAGGCATTATTAATAAATATTATTTTTTGAAATTCTTTTATTAATGCTACTTTAAACTTTACTACTATACAATATGACAAATATTCAATTTATATTATTTTTACCTCCCGCTACCCTTGGTAAGGTAGGTATAGGGATCGTGCTAAAAATCGCATATCGATATTTTGATAAATGACCACGTTTTAAGGTCCCTACAATCCATTTTTAACATGATGGCTGTGTGTGTGTGTGTGTGTGCGTTTGTGTATGTGTGTGTGTGTGTGTATCTTCTTCACGCTCTAACTCAAATACTATCGTCCAGAAAATTTTGAAACTTTGTATTTCTACCTTACTGTTATATGGAAAGATGCCATTAGATTTTGGAGTAAATCAGATAACCGGAAATGGCACTTTACTGGAAGCTCAAAATAGTTTTTCTTCGAAAAATACTTTTAAATGTTATTTTTTCGAGATTTATGTTATATAAAAATTAAAGATTATTAAATTTTCTACAGGTTTGCATTAATACTTTTTCTATATATTTTATGGATAAATTTATATAATTATCTATATTTTTAATCCCGGAGCCTATGTTTTAAACACAACTCATACACATAGTTACACAATTCAGATCTCAAATGTTTGTATCTGACAGATATATGTCACTGTCAACGAACTAATCATTTCAAATAATAATATTAACGTTTTATAAAGAAAATATTAAATGGAACAATAATTATATGGAAAGGAACTTAATACAGTTTCCAGCATAAGTAAAAATATAGGTAAGATAATAAAAACATATATCATCATGGCATATTTCCCATCGATGTGTGAGCCAATCTGCTTTATACGTAGATGTCGGTAATTAATGATGACATATTTGTTCCGTGTAGGCGTTTACCAGGCTTTACTTCACGCGAATCTTGGGAACGGGTTCGATTCCGACCGACGCCAAATATTTTAGAATTTGAAATGGCACAAAATTGACCCCTGTGGTGCACTCTCCACGCCAGCAATGAATATAGGTATGTATAAATAAAATAAATATATCATCACGGCATATTACCCATTGCTGGGTCTGCCAAACTGCTTTGTACACATATTTCTTCGGTAAAGATGATGACATATTTGTACCGTGCGGACGTTTACCAGGTGTCACCTCACGAGCACTTTTTGCTGGCGTGGAGAGTGCACCACAGCGGTCATTTTTGTGCCATTTAAAATTCGAAGTATTTGGCGTCAGTCAGGTATTTGAATGTAATTTAATTTTAAGTATTTACATGAAAAAAAAATTGATTTAAACGGGAGGTATTGTGTTGGCCTCATCAGATTTTTTCCTCATGTTTATTACTTTAGAATAAAGTAAACCGTGTTGAAAACGAAACACTAACGTTATCTGTATGTATTAATGAAGAGCATAATAGTTTGATTTTATTTTATTTTATGTATTATAATAACATTTTTACGATGATGTCTGTGTGTGTGACTGTGTGTGTATGGATGTGTGTGTGTGTATGTGTGTTAGGTTGTTGGAGGTACGATTTATTAAATTCTATAAGATTAAAGACCTGTGTAACTACGGATCCCTCAATCTAACAGTAATGGGAATAGTTGAATATATTCTGGTAATAATTGGGCAACCGGAATTAGTAGTATTTTAACAAAAAAATTCTAAATATTATTTTTTGAATATTTATGTTATTACAAATATTAAAAAACAAAATTCTCTATCCGACACATTTTAAAAAAATATTATACCTTCTATAGATTTAAAAATATATAATCTATAAATCTGTTGTAGTAAATCTCAAAGCCTGCTCACAGCCCAAACATCTCCATTGTAAATACTTGAGAAATTAAAATGTCTGTAATTGAAAGATAAATGTTAGTAACGTCAGTGTCAAAAATTCAGAGATAGTACTGAAGGCTTTTTCTGGGAACGATATTTAATATTTGTTATTGTATTATTAATTATATATTTACAATTATAGATATATTACATGAACCCTTCAGAAATAACGCCAATCCCGTTAATGAATTGGAAAAACCTCGAAAATTTAGAAGAAATGGATAAACTTGCTCATAGAATGAATTTAAAGTTATAGAAAATACGTAAATATAAAGATTAGGTGTAATTAGAATTTTTTGTGTGTACAAGAAAAGTTAAATAATATATATATACCACAATGGAAAGGGCGCGAGAAGTATTGTGATAGCCACAACATATTTTTTATGCGAGAGTGGAGTTTTCGATTCGAGCCGCAGGCGATTAGTGTAAAAAGGCTTTAAGCATGTGTGTGTAGAAAAAGTATGGCATGCAAGCATATTTTTTCGATTGAATCAAAAAAAGTATTCAACTTCGAAAATATTTTGTCTGCGCTGTCAAACAACTGTCAAAATCAAATAACTAAAAAAATATAAATTTTTATCCATGCCTAAAAGTATAAGAGTTTTTATGGACAAAAGTAAACTTCATAAGTAATGCATTAAGTATGTATTGCATTGTACGCATCACTATTATTGATTTCTGCAATAATAATAATAAATAACAATATATTATGAATTTTGCTTTACTACGGTTTACTTACTATTAGTCAGTTAAAAAAATAATCCATTGACTTTATTCTCCAGTTTCCAGTCTTGCTGATAAACACGATTAATCGACTATTATTTTCTACAGTTCTTGACAGCATTAATAGAAACCTAACATGAAAATATTTAACTCTAAAGTGTGCTTAAAATTAACTATTTAATTATATAACCAAAAGCAATATTTCCCTTTGATAAGCTAGTTCAAAATGATATTCATTAAATCTCTCAAGCTTAATAATCAAAATTATTTTTTTAAAAATATCTATCTTCTCTCTGTGTGTATTTATTAACATACAATTATTTTGTGTTTAGATCTTAAAAGGTTAAAAGAAGTCATAAGTATTTTCAATCCAAATCCATTCCAATGTATTTAAAATAATGTAGCCTCTTTTAAAACTTGTACATTGTGTAATGTTTAAGCTGTATAAATTCGAACGTCTACGCTGACCTCTTGGCGCCCTCTGGTTCGTGACGTCATCGAGATGTGGTCACGAAAACATCCGGTTTAGAACTAGTGATGCTCACATGTTCCACTGAAACGGTTTAGGCATCTTGCTTATACAGGTTTTTAGAAATGCGAAATGCGAATAGAAATATTTGTTTCAATATGCGTTTTGTTATTGTTATGCTAATTCTAATTGCTATAGACGAAGAATGTAATATAATTTATTGGAATATGTATATCATTGTAGGAAATACCAAGAGATTTACTTTCGAAAATTTATATCGTTTTATTGCTACCCAAAGATCATCGTACAAACGGAGAGTATAATTGCAACAGAACAAATTAGGAACAAATAATTAGGTAAATTTATCTACATATATGAACCTGCAATATACCGTGTGTAACATGAAAAGCGGGCCATCGACGTTAATATGTAAAAACAGTTATTCTTTGCGCAAAAGTGGCTTATTAATTTATACAATAATGTTTCAAATAAATCTTATATGAAACTAAATTTTGCATCCAATTCAAAATCACATTTTATTTTGCACGTTTTCTAACTGAGCATATCGATATTAAACTGTCATAAAAAGCTATTTCTTTCTTTGTTAAAAATGAAATAAAATCACAAACAAAAAAATCTGATGTGGCCAGCACATAACCTCTCGCCGTATATTTTACCTGGCTGTATGCATAAAGCAAAGAATATTTTTATAAATACAAATAATATATTCATATAAATCTATGACGTATAAACTTCTTTATTATTCAATAATAGCATGTCTCAACATGAAGATATTTTACCATAAATTATGTTACAATAAATTACAAAGTAGAGTTTACCATATATAAATATTAGGCTGGTAACAGCAATTTTCAATTCGAACAACGTTGTTTACTTTCTCTTCATATTCTTCTAGTAAAAACATTAATTTTGGGCGGTCTAAAATGTATATATGGATTGTGCATCTATTCTTACATATCTTCTTTTACATTTTATTTTTTCATACATGTTATATCTAAATAACACTAATTCCCTTTAATAAAGTGACGGATAGATTGCACTCCGATTATTCTTATATTTTGTCAATATTTACAACTTACTTGAGAAGAATTTGATAGCTTTTTCGCAATTCAAAGTTACTCTAGTCTATAGTACTGGTGTACATTGTCCCATAATGTTTGAAACAAATTTAAGTCCTTCAACCTAGACTTGTCATCTCCATAATAGTCACAGATCAAGCATTAAGGGATTCTCCAAGTACATTTTTCTTTCATTACTCATTATTTCTGACACTGACATTTATCTGTCAGTTACAAATAATTTAAATTTGCAACTATTTTTCATGGCATCCTTTCGGTTGTAAAATTAATTACAACATTATTTTATATATTATATTCCTTTTATCTCTAAATCTATAAAGTATGTATAAAAATATTTAAATGTATCAGAAAGAGAATTTATTTTTCTTTAATATTATCAAGAAAAAATTTCAAAAAATAATATTTAGAAGTTTTTTTTTCAAGAATCTTCTACTTCCGGTTGTCCAATTGTTACCAAAACCTTTTCAGATCTTCCCATGAATGTCCGATTGGGAAATACGTTGTTAAACAAATTTTAAGTCTTATAGTTTTTGAGTAACCGTCCTTCCAACATCCCACACACACACATCCACACACACACACACACACACACACACACACACACACACACACACACACACACACACACACACACACACACACAGACATCATCGTAAAAATGTTAAAATCGGATTGTAGGGACCTTAAAACGTGCTTATTCAATAAAATCTGGATATGCGATTTTTAGCATGAATCCAATACCTCTCTTAGCGAGAGGTAAAAATGTAATTGTTAGAAACATTCTGTTTGAATCATAATTTTTGAAAGTGGAGAATTATTCATAGGAAGAAAAGTTTCAAATTATTAAGTATTACTATTTATTTTATTTTGTAATTTCTGACAGGTAAAATGTTATTACATTTGTTTTATTTCATGACTAACACTACCAAGAAGTAATTTTTATAAAATTTGAAATTCGATTTGCTTGTTTACAAAACGTGCAAAATAAAATAGGATTATTGAGTTGGATACAGAATTTAATTTTCTACAACATTTATTTGAAGATTTTTTGTCTAAAATTAATAGGCCATTCTTGCACGAGGAAAAACTGTTTGCCCATTTTATACTCCTATATCGTCCACTTTTTGTGGTACACCCACCCGGTAGAGAATATTCAGAAATTCAACAAATTTATATTAAATCGTAAAATACTTACCGAATAGTGAATAATAGGGCATGGTATACACTCTGTTTTTCCGTGCACATACATGTCACAGATGAGTATATGCTATCTTTGTCCAACCAACACCAAAAAATGAAATAGAAACTGTACTCTGTAACCAAGGTAACAAATGTCAGTTTAAAATATTTGAATTTTCATGCCATTCATGTGATGATTTAAGTGATTTTGGCTACTAGCGTTAGTGGCGTAATAGTTTTTGCTCCATTGAGTCTCTAGTTCTGCGTAATACATATATTGTGCATTTTGCTGTTGCAATGATGTTGTTTCTAAGATTGCCGAGAATTATTCCAACATATTGCTTTTACAAGTGGTATATTTCATCCATTATACTTATATCGTATTTAATCAATTGGTATATTATTGCTAAATAACTACTAACTAACCCAAAATGGGAGAAGCTTGAACATAGCAGTTAGGAATGAACCTAGAGATTAGAAATCTACATATTGTGTACTATAATGATTATGAATAATTATTATTTATGATATGTGTTAAAAATGACATTTTATATTCGGAGGAGGAAGTTTGGAACATGACACGAATCGGAGTGGTTCAAATCTTCGAATAAAAGAAAATAGTAACTTTGAACACGGATATCATACTATCATTTCTATAAAGATTATTTTTACCTTCCGTCAATCATGTCCGTGAGGAAGGTATTGGCCCGAATTCCCAGCTCACTTTTATAATAAAAGTGCTTTTATGGAGCGCGCTTTTACATTATATTCTTATGAGAAGTGTGCTCCATTAAAGTGCTTTTATTATATAAGTGCGTTCGGAATATGGGCCATTGTCTTTGGTCAAAAAATTCGATGGTGAGTTTTTAATGAATGAGCACGTTTTAGGACATCTAGAATACGATGTTACTATTTTTACGATAATGCCTGTATGTATGTGTGTGCGTGTGTGTGTTTGACCATCGTTTCGGATCGCAAAACTCCAATACCATAATTCCAAAAACTATATTTTTTTCGTATTCCTTGAGTTTACATCCAAACGAAGAGGTGATTAGATTTTGAATATAATTGATCAACCGGAAGTACCCTCGTTTGCAACTTTTAACATTTTTTCTTGAAAAAACGCAGTTAAATATAAATTTTTGACATTTTATGTTATTATAAATAATAATAAAGAATGTTTCATTTTCTATATAGTTTGATTTTATTTGTACTTTATATTCAATAGATATAGCGTTAAAAAATTAAAAAAAAAAAACAAATTTCATAAATCAGCCATTTATGCTATAACCATGGAAATAACTACTATATTAAGAAAATCTAATTAAGAGATGTCAGTGTCATTGAAATGAAAATGAATGTGGCAAAGAGATAAGGATGTTGAGATGGACGTTGGGGAAAAGACGGAAAGATAGGAAAAAGTATGAGAGGATAAGGGAAATGGTTCGAGTGCATGATAGAAGTTTCTAAAAAGATAAAAGACAGACGATTACATTGGTTTGAACATGTCATGAGGAGAGATGAAGAATATATTGGAAGAAGAATGAAAGCTTAGGAATAGAAGGTAGAAGAAATACAGGAAGATTAAAGAAAAGATGAAATGACTGTATTGCGAAACACTTGAGTGAAAATGAACTGAATGAGAACAACACGCAAAATAGAAATCAGTGGAAGAAGAAAATCAAGAATAGCCACCCCTACCCTAACGAATGCGAAAAGCGAAAGAAGAAGAAGAAGATGTTAGTGTCAAGTGCAATTTATATTGTTTGGTTATGAAATAATTTTACTGGATACCTATATAGAATCTTTTACAAGAAAATTTATGTACGAAATTTGTACATAATACACAGGATTGACGGATGGTAATTTTTTGACATATATCAAAAATGTCGATTTGTTGTTCCATTTGTCGTTACCAAGGTAACTAATTCACTTTTAACACTTGTGTTGAAAGTAGTAATGATCTGTCACTTTTTAACACTGATGTCATAAAATGACATTTTTAACCCTAAACCAAAAACAGTAAAAAGCCTACTTTTAATAGATTTGTAGAAAAAACATTCTCATATCAGTATTTCATTAATTATCATAACATTTCAAGTTCCTCAAAAATATAATTGATAAGAGAAGACCATTTGTTATTTTGTGCAAGGTATGCTATATGGTGTTATTAAAAATGAATTTGCTACTTAATATCAAAACTTACTTTTAATTCTGAATTAAATTGTTTTAAAATCATATTCAGAAAACAATTACTAGTATAGTGTATTAAATGGTAAAGATATATACTCGTATCTAAGATTAACGAACATAATTATCAATTATATTCGATGAAATATTCTTAATTTCTAATTCACAGTCGTAAAGTTAAAAGTTAACATTGTAATGTCCAAATAGAATATTAAATGATTTGTTACTATCTTTGTGTTAGGTACTATTTTATTATTTATTTGCCTTTTTTAAAACTGCGTAACATCCCAACCAGCTGAGTTTATTTTAATCATTTTAGAGGCAAATACATTTAATTTTTCTTTTTAAGATCATTAAATTTTATAATGGAAATTTTTATTCTTAGTTCTGCATTCCTGTGGTTATTTAAAATACCTACTTTTTATACTTTTATAACTAAATGTTATACTAAAAATAGTAAATTTCAGAACTATTACTCAATCATTTCAAAATAAACAAAATAAATTAGCAACATTAAATATAAATGAAATAGTTTTCAAAGAATTATATTTTTTTATAACTCCAGAGTAATTTAATAAACGGATATCTAATGTTGTTAATCTTCTGGGAAGATGATGTTGTGGTTATGTTCATATCTTTTTTGTATCGTTACAAAATTATAATAAGCTTATACTTTTCTTATCTGTAATTTTGAGCGTGTGGTTTTTCCATATAAGCTAATAACATACAACAATAGAATTAAATGAAGTTACTCATACGAAAATTAGCATAAAACTGTATGCTTAAAATTTATTCACTGTCAAAAAAAATCTAACATGCTATGTGATATGACAGATCATCTTTAAATTTATGATGTGAATAAGTACTTCAAACAAAAAATGAAGTATCACTTAAATATGTTAAACTAAGTATAAAATAAGTATTATTTTAACCTATAAGATTTTCATATATGAATTAGGAATTTCTAAATATGTATGCGCATATACATTGGACAAATATGGAAAATACCACGATAAATTTACTAGCTAATTATTTTAATTATGATTATATAGATGATAATTACAAGAGACACATCTACAAGTAATCTGAAATTGATATGTGGCACGGTACGAACATTCATACTAATATCTGCAATAAGTCTTCGTTTTATTTCTTTTTCATTATATGTGTAAATATATAAATATATCATCACGGCTTACCCATTGCTGGGTGTGCCAATCTGCTTTATACGCAGATATCAGTAGTGATGACATATTTGTACCGTGCGGGCGTGTACCGGGCATCACCAAAGGGGACACTTTTGTGCCATTTTAAATTTGGCGTCGATCGGGTTTGAACCCGGGCCCCCAGACTCGCGACCAGTCACTCGGCCATTATATTACAATAAATATGTTCATAATCTCAATCTATTACATAAATTTAGTTAATATACTAGTCTTAAACGCCGCATGGTACGAATATGTCGCCATCATTACTGCCATCTGTGTATAAAGCAGATTGGCACACGCAGAAATGGGTAATATGCCTTGATGATATATTTATTTTATTTGTTTATTATACTAGTCTGATTATAGTAAATGTTCAGAATGAATATATTTTAATGGATTATTTCTACTTATGGGTATGTATATCCATCAATGCATAATGAATTTTTTTTCAAATCAATAGATCATTCACATACTGATTATAAAAGATAATTAGAATACTTTTTTGATAGTCTTAATATAATATCTATTGGCTTTGGCTAATATAACCAAACGATAAACTATCTGATGATTAGAGTTCGGAAAATATGCATTAAAAATTTAAAGATATGCATGCAAATGTATATCAAAAATATACTCGTACTACAAAATGCACTTATGCCGTTATGATTAATTATTATTAATACATATTATACATTTTTCCCTCAAAGTATTTCAATTAATCTATTTAAATATGACAATAACAATTATAACAATAAATAACTAGATATTTTTCTTAATTATCTGAACTAAGATTTTTCCTTCTATCAGCAAAATTGAATTTGGAAAAAGAAAATGTACATTCAACTTCGCAATAAGGGGCTTATTTAAAATTAGCAATTAAGCTTGAATGCAAATAAACATTAGCCTCAACATCACCATTGAATACTTTATTTGGTTTGCAAATAAATTTTTGTTAATAAACAATTATATTTCTCTATTATTTTATTTGCTAATTTGCACAAACATTCAAAAACAACTAATTAGAAATTATACAGAATTTTAAAATGCATACCGAAGGTATGGGTAGAAATTATTTGGAAATGAGAAAATTCCGTGGTAAAAGTGAAAAATATCTGATAATGTAAATACAAATTGCACATAGCCCGTTTGCTATGCAGTCATCCGGCTGAACATAAATTTTTATTATAATTACTTTCTTCAATAAAGTACGATGCGCCAGTTTTTCTTTGAAGTAATAAATTAAAATTGACAATCGCCGAATTATTATTATTTTACTTTGAAAATAAATAAATATAACATCACGGCATATTACCCATTGCTGGGTGCGCCAATCTGCTTTGTATACAGATTTCGGTAATGATGGTGCACTCTCCATGCCAGCAATGAATGCACGTGAGGTGACGCCTGATAAATGCCCGCACGGTATAAATATGTTATCATTTTATTTTGCATATGCATTATTAGATTTTCTTTAAAATATGCAAGCATGCACTTAATATGCATTTTGCATATCCAGAGTTTTTTTATCAGTAAACATAGAGTAGTTTCATTACCATAGTTACAAAATGACAGCAATGTATTGAAGCGTTTATTTTATGAGTAAACATAGGGAATAGTTGTCAGTCTCGTTAAACTGTTACATTTCAAAATGGTTCTTTATAAAACTGAAGAAAATCAAATTTTAGATCTATTTGTTACTACATTTAATAATCGACCCAGACCCTGCCAAGCAACAATTTGAAAAATCTATAATAATTATAGCTTACACCAAATTTTTTTTTCTTTGGGGCCACTTTAAAAATGCATACAATGGTGACAGAATTAAAAAATAAACTCCCGGTATTCTACTGATGATCAAAACTGAACTTATTTTCTTCGACAAAACAGGCTGACATTCAATCATCTTCATATCATATTCTTAAAGATCTATTTCTTAATACATGTACGTGTTAAAAGAGTAGTAAAAACAGTTCAATATGCATTCATCGCTTCGGCTCTGCGATCTTAAATTATTATGCTAAATGAGGTCCTCCACCGGAGTAACACATTAGAAAATTTATTATTTATATTAAAATTAGAACTTAAAACTGTATGATAGGGACTATCAAAGTTTTAAGGAAGTTATTAGTTTTTAAAATAATCGAGATTACGTTGCCATATAGTATTTGTTATTGCCAGATTTAATTTACAATTTAATAAAAATGAAAATATATTTGCTGTGTTTATTGATATTAATAAGTTGTCTATGATATGTTGAATTTAATTTTATTTATCTTTATATTTACAAGTAAATTTATAATATTTTTATATTGTTATTGCTCACTTATAGGTACTATAATCTATTGTATTTTATGTATATGAATTAAAGGTAAATATCACTATAATTGCCGATAAATACGTATGGACTGGAGATTTCTTCACTGTTGTCATTTCAGGAGCCATGTTGAAAATTCTAAGTTATGTAGAAGCAGCAGCACCGCAGGTCAAGAGAGTAGGTGCGTAGAAGTAAAAAAAGTTAAGTATGTTTATACTTATTTGACTATGTTAAAAAAAAAGTTGACACCCGATATATTTGTAGTAGTAAGTTTTATTTAAGTTACCTACATGCAATGGCGGTTTTAGTATGGAGCATCCACTTCGGAACCACGTTGAGAATTTTTTTTCACTTAGATTTAATATTATTAACTGACGGAATAAGGTCTACATTATAGACCACTAAGTTTATGAATTTATAATAATTCTATTATAAATGATTTTACTAAAAAGAAAAAGATCAAAATGTAAGTTTATTGAATATTTGCTTTTTATTGGAATTTTTTTTTCAAATATGTAGTTATCGGATTTTTAGTTTCATATTGTAGCGTGCCTGCATCCGTTATACTTATAATATTTATTTTAATTAATTATCGTTTAATAAATATTTAATTTAATTATTAATATTTCATTGATTTTTACACTTCACCCATATAAATAAACGTTACACTATCATAACTTTAATATTTATTACTGTCAGACTGTTTGAAAGACTTGTGATTAAAGTTAGCCCGGAATTACAAGAACATATCCTTCTTCAGTTAGCAAAACATAATCACGTCATATTATAGTGGATACCGGGAAATGAAAAAGTAGATGAGCTCACTTGCTAAAAATCTGTTGTGACCAGCACAATACCTCTCGCCACTTCCTTTTTTTGTGGTTACATAAGTATGGGCACGAACAGTCATGTTACATTGTTGGCTTTAACAAGCAGATGTGGGGGCCCATTTCAGAATGATAATTAGTAATTATGTACATAGATGTCAAATGTCAGAATTTTTCATTAAAAATTTCAAGATTTTCTAAATTCACGTAGTTAATTTGTCACCAGGAGTGTGAAATTTACTTGTCGAGGAAAATAAACCACATGGAATTTGAAAATCTGACATGGGCCCCATATCTGCTTATCAAGTCACATGACTGCTCACGCGCTAATGTATTTAACATTTCTTGTATACCTACACTTTACACCAAAAATTCTACTTACATCTATTCCATATATTTAGATTAATTTAAATTCATTCTATGAAGAAATTTTGTCCTACTCTTCCAATATTTCGAGATGTTTCCAATTCATTGTCGGAAGTAACAGTATTTCTGAAGGGTATGTGTAATATACCTATTAATACATTAAGAAATAATATAATGTATGTACTTCCCAGAAAAAGTCTTCAGTAATGTCTCCGGATTTCTGACACTGACATTTATCTGTCAGTTACAAACAATTTAAATTCTCAACTATTTTCCATGGCATTCTTTCGGCTGTAAAATTTATTACAACAGATTATTTTATATATTATATTTCTTTTATCTCTAAATAGAATATATAATAAAATATTTAAATATATCAGACAGAGAATTTAATTTTCTTTAGTATTACCAAGAAAAAATTTCAAAAAATAATATTTAGAAGATTTTTTTTCAAGAATATTACTAGATAGAGTACTGGAGAAGTTTAGCGTGATTGAAATTACATGTAACATATATATTTAATTGTAAATATATGAATAATTATAACTTAAAATGTAATTGAAAGTTAAAATTATGTTCCCATTTCTTTATAATTAATTATTTATCATCGAACTTTTGTGACGTCAGAAGTGACTTATGCGCATGCCTAGAAAGGTTGGTGAAACCTGATTGTTTGAACGTATATTTAGGTTTTAGGTATTACACACTTCTGGCTAGTTCATGTGGGTTTGTTTACGTTTTCGCGGATTGAGGTTATGAGTTTTTAGTTCGAATTGGAATTGTATTTGTTTTCAAAACTATTATAAGATACTTAATTTTTAATATTGAATACAATAATACACTACATGAAATAAATAGAATATAATAATCACAACACAGAACTGTCACTGCTTTTAAACGTCAAAACATATGGATGCCATTTTTAAAACGCCCTGTTACCATGTGAACCCAGCGCGCATCTGGTAAACTGTACGTTCTCCGAGAACTTCTGTGACATCATTATTTTAGAAAATTTCATTTTTTAGAAATCTAGGTTCTTTGAGTGAAATACAAAATAAAAAATCTGATGTGGCCAGCACATAACCTCTCGCCGTATATTTTACCTGACTGTATGCATAAAGCAAAGAATATTTTTATAAATACAAATAATATATTCATATAAATCTATGACGTATAAACTTCTTTATTATTCAATAATAGCATGTCTCAACATAAAGATATTTACCATAAATTATGTTACAATAAATTACAAAGTAGAGTTTACCATATATAAATATTAGGCTGGTAACAGCAATTTTCAATTCGAACAACTTTGTTTACTTTCTCTTCATATTCTTCTAGTAAAAACATTAATTTTGGGCGGTCTAAAATGTATATATCTGGATTGTGCATCTATTGTTACATATCTTCTTTTACATTTTATTTTTTCATACTTGTTATATCTAAATAACCTTAATTCCCTTTAATAAAGTGACGGATAGATTGCATTCCGATTATTCTTATATCGATGTGTAATTTTGTCAATATTTACAACTTACTTGAGAAGAATTTGATAGCTTTTTCGCAATTCAAAGTTACTCTAGTCTACAGTACTGGTGTACATTGTCCCATAATGTTTGAAACAAATTTAAGTCCTTCAACCTAGACTTGTCATCTCCATAATAGTCACAGATCAAGAATTAAGGGATTCTCCAAATACATTTTTCTTTCATTACTCATTATTTCTGACACTGACATTTATCTGTCAGTTACAAATAATTTAAATTTGCAACTATTTTTCATGGCATCCTTTCGGTTGTAAAATTAATTACAACATTATTTTATATATTATATTCCTTTTATCTCTAAATCTATAAAATATGTATAAAAATATTTAAATGTATCAGAAAGAGAATTTATTTTTCTTTAATATTATCAAGAAAAATTTTCAAAAAATAATATTTAGAAGATTTTTTTTCAAGAATCTTCTACTTCCGGTTGTCCAATTGTTACCAAAACCTTTTCAGATCTTCCCATGAATGTCCGATTGGGAAATACGTTGTTAAACAAATTTTAAGTCTTATAGTTTTTGAGTAACCGTCCTTCCAACATCCCACACACACACATCCACACACACACACACACACACACACACACACACACACACACACACACACACACACACACACACACACACACACACACACACACACACACACACAGACATCATCGTAAAAATGTTAAAATCGGATTGTAGGGACCTTAAAACGTGCTTATTCAATAAAATCTGGATATGCGATTTTTAGCATGAATCCAATACCTCTCTTAGCGAGAGGTAAAAATCACTTTTGAAGACATTCTTAATCAAATAAAAAAAAATACACTAAACTTCCCCATTATAAAAATATAAATTTCAAATTTGAAAGCCTTACAAAAATATAACACCATTTAAAAATTAAATGACGGAAATTCATCAACCGTAACAATCTTTTCAAAAAATATTAACATTGTTTACTTCTAAATTTAGATTTCTAATAAAAATGACACTACAAAAACAACAAAAATACATATCATTATCATTTCGCATATTAAATTATTAACTGTTGACGTTATGATTATTATGGCATTTTCTTACTAATGATTTGTATAAAATTAGCTGTGTTTAATTGCCTATATTTGACCTAGGATGGTACGCTTCATAAAAACTTTGTTTCGTATAATAAGTTCCGCTCGTTTTGCATTTTGGAAAATCCTGGATATATTTTATTCGCTGAGACATTGTTTTCGTAATATAGCAGATGTTTGATTACCACGATGAATTCGTTAATATTATAAAATATTTCTAAGAATATAATGGCAATATTTTGCTAATTGACTTTTTCATGCATTTTTTGTCAAATTCATATGAGTAATAATTAATTTTAGGTGTTTATATGAATAACGGTTATATGTTTTGTCTTAATTAAGTAATAAAAGGATTAATAGATATAAATATCTTTATAGAGATGCAAAGATCTTATTCCAAAATGAAGAATTTTCATAATTATGTAAATTATTAAAATATGCAGACATTTAAATGGATAACTGTTTAATAATTATAACTATATAAAACAGAAACGTATAACTCAAATTTTGGAAAATAATTAATAGTATATTATTTAACAATAGCGTAATAATGGCTGTAACTTAGGAACAGGGGCGTATCCAGGGGGGGGGCAAGGGTGATTAGCTGCTCCCCCTTCCAAAGTGGAAAGAAAAATAAAAGAGAAATATAAATAACATTTTTTTGAAAAATTGATTAACTGGTGTGTTGTTGTCCTTTAAACATTTTAAATAAGCTAATTACAAAATAAAGAGATTCGCACCATCAGTACTTCAATTTTAATTTTTCTGGCAAAACCTCACTGTTGTTTTCCATGGTGCAAGTGCAGATTAACAAAACAGCAGTAACGCATTTTCCGAAAGTAAAGTTTGTACAATTTTGTAATTGTTATTTATATGGGTGTTTTTCCACAGTGAAATATTTTATCTGGCTTTCAGTGTTCCTGAATATTTTTGTGTGGCAGTTTCTACACAAAAATTGATTTGTTTTTTCGTACCATCCACTTAATTACAAATGGATATTAGAATTTTTTACCTCTCGCTAAGAGAGGATTCATGCTAAAAGTCGCATATCCAGATTTTATTTAATAAGCACGTTTTAAGGTCCCTACAATCCGATTTTAACATTTTTACGATGATGTCACTGTGTGTGTGTGTGTGTGTGTGTGTGTGTGTGTGTGTGTGTGTGTGTGTGTGTGTGTGTGTGTCTGTGTCTGTGTGTGTGTGTGTGTGTGTGTGGATGTATGTGTGTGTATGTATGTGTGTACGTATGTGGGATGTTGGACGGACGATTACTCAAAAACTATAAGACTTTATATTTGTTTACGTATTTCCCAATCGGACATTCATGAGAAGATCTGAAAAGGTTTTTGGTAACAATTGGACAACCGGAAGTAGAAGAGTCTTGAAAAAAAATCTTCTAAATATTTTTTTTTAATTTTTTTTCTTGGTAATATTAAAGAAAATTAAATCCTCTATCTGATACATTTAAATATTTTATTATATATATTATTATATATTCAGAGATAAAAGATATATAATATATAAAATAATCAGTTGTAATAAATTTTACAGCCGAAAGAATGCCATGGAAAATAGTTGAAAATTTAAAATGTTTGTAACTGACAGATAAATGTCAGTGTCAGAAATCCGGAGACATTACTGAAGACTTTTTCTGGGAAGTACATACATTATATTATTACTTAATGTATTAATAGTTAAATATTTAATATTATAGGTATATTACACATACCCTTCAGAAATACTATTATTGCCGACAATGAATTGGAAACATCTCGAAAAATTAGAAGAGTAGGACAAATTATTAAGGCGCGAGCAGTCATATGGACTTTGTTGGCCTTGACAAGCAGATATGGAGTCCATGTCAGAATGATAGCTAGTAATTATGTATATAGATGTCAAATATCATAATTTCTCATTCTAAATTTAGTGATTTTCCAATTCCATGTGGTTTATTTTCCTCGACAAGTAAACTCCACACTCCTGCTGACAAATTTACGTGAATTTAGAAAATCTTGAAATTTTTAATGAAAAATTCTGACATTTGACATCTATGTACATAATTACTAATTATCATTCTGAAACGTGCCCCCACATCTGCTTGTCAAGACCAACAATGTAACATAACTGTTCGCGCCCTATACTTATGTAACCAAAAAAAAGGAAGTGGCGAGAGGTATTGTGCTGGCCACAACAGATTTTTTTGGTAAGTAATGACGTTTATTTGTTCTCTACGCTCGCATGTGTTATGTCGCGTGTACATCAAATCTGGGGACTCGGGTTCAATCCCGACCGACGCCAAAAATTATATCGAATTTTAATGGCACAAAATTGACCCTTGTGTGCACTCTCCACGCCAGCAATGAGTGCCCGTGAGGTGACGCTTGGTAGCGGTACAAATATTTCATAATCTATGTACAAAACAGATTAGCATACCCAGCAATGGGTAATATGCCGTGATGATATATTTTTTTATTATTATTTTTTTTTCAGTGAAATTCGAAAATGCATTGTAATTATTAAGGAAATAATCACATATGGACCTCCCCCCCCCCCGCATGAAAAATGTAAATAAATAAATATTAAATAAGTATTTCATCACGGCATATTACCCATTGCTGGGTGTGCCAATGTGCTTTTTACTTCCTTGTACGTAAGTAAAGGAAGTATTGTATTCGCGAAAAAATTCGGTTTTTAGATTTCAGCGGAAATATCCATTTTGATCATCTCTGAATCCATTTTGACTAATTTCGTCGTGACGTCTGTACGTACGTACGTACGTTCGTATCTCGCATAACTCAAAAACGGTAAGCCGTAGAAAGTTGAAATTTTGTATTTAGGACTCCTATAACATCTAGTTGTGCACCTCCCTTTCTGGTTATTACACAATTTCCAGAAGTGGCACTTTACATGAAGCCTATAATAGATTTTAATGAAAAACTGTTTTAAAATATAATCCAAAACTTTTCAAATTTGGTATACAAGACTTTTATGTCAATCGAAATAACATAATAGATTTTGGTTAAAATAGGCTAACCGGAAGTGGTACATTACTTGAAGTTGTTAACAGTTTTTCTTGAATAAAATGATTTTTTTTTAATTTTCGAAATAAATGCTTCAAATAAAGAGAATTAATTTCTGCGTCTAGCACATCAAGTATTATTAAATTAGCCCTTTGTATAAGCGAGATATGTAAATTTAAAAATTATATACTTTTTTGTTTTTGTAATAAAGCTTGCTATAGATTAGGACAAAAACATAAAAAAAATGTTCATCTCAAATTACGTTAAATACGTGCAATTTTATGATTCGTACAATAATATTTTTATTGTGAAATTAGTCATATTCATTATTGTAATCAAATATTTCTTTGTTGTAATCAAAACTCTCTTTAAAAATAACCGGGTTAGATTATGGTCGCTATATATCTTACTGTTTTGAAGTTAAAATTAATATTTTGTAATTTATTTATTAACAAAATATGTATAGTTTAATAATATTACAAGGAAGTCGTGTGGTGTCCACATCAGATTTTTTATACAGATATCGGTAATGATGGAATATTTGTACCGTGTGGGCTCTTACCAGGCGTCACCTCACGGGCACTCATAGACGGCGTAGAGAGTACACCACAGGGGTCAATTTTTGTGCCATTAAAATTCGATGTAATTTTTGGCGTCGGTCGGGATCGAACCCGGGTCCCCAGATTCGCGACCAAACACTCAGGCACACGGCCACGAGAGGTTTAATTCAAAATCCTTCCGTTTTTAACTGGATATGCCCATGTTCAAGAGTGCAAAGTTTGCAATACGAGTCGATAGCGTGTTACGTAATTTGTCAAGAGTAAAATACTATTAATTATCTATGTCATTTCAATAATAAAATGCACTTTTCGGTCTGGATAAATTCACAAATTTTGGCCTTTCAAAATAAATTCAACATATCTTAAATATCACCATAGTATTGATGTACAACTTCAGCGGCACTTCATTTTTAACCACTCATAAATGATTGTAAACTATGATTATAAGTTTATGATTTGCTAAAAAATAGTGTAGTCCTGACTATAACTATTTTATTTGCGGGAAGTAGTGTGATTATGAATGTCATAACATATCAATAAACAAAAGTATAATGTATGTATAAATATAAATTTAAAAAATCTGATGTGACCAACACAATATCTCCCGCCATTTACCTATGGGGTCTCGTTGCCGCGTGCCTGATGTCTGGTCGCGAATCTGGGGAATCCGATTCGATCCCGATTAACGCCAAATAATTCGAATTTTAAATGGCATAAAGCGCGAATAAAAAAAAATCCGTTGTACATAATGTAATACTTGTAATAACATATATTTTTTTTTTTTTTGTTAAAATACTACTACTTCTGGTTGTCCAGTTGTTACCAGAATCTATTCAACTCTTCCCATTACTGTTAGTCTTATACACACACACACACACACACACACACACACACACACACATCCGCCAAACAGATAGACAGACATCATAAAAATGTTATTATCGGATTCTAGGGACCTTAAAACGTGCTTTTTCATTAAAATCTGGATATACGATTTACAGAAAAATAATTCTGAAGATAAATTTATAAAAATACAAAGAATACAAAAAAGAATTAAAAAACTTTTCACATTATGTAAAACTAATGAAGTTAACCTGACCTACCACGATAAGCAGACGACGCAACAAGCGTTGCATACAAGGTTGGATTTATGGTAAAAATCGCATATCCAGATTTTAGTGAATAAGCGCGTTCTAAGGTCCCTACAATCCGATTTTCACATTTTTACTGTCCCTGTGTGTATGTGGATGTATGTTTGTATATATGTGTGTGAATGTTGGAAGGAAGATTCGTCAAAAACTGTAACACTTAATATCTTTTTAATTACGTACTTCTCAATCGGGAATTAATAGGAAGAGCTGAAAAAGTTACAATAATAATTGGAGAACCGGAAGTAGCAGATTCTTAAAAAAAATCTTCTAAATATTATTTTTTGAAAACTTTTGTTTTTGCAAATATTAAAGACGATTAAATTTTCTCTCTGATACATTTAATTATTTTATACCATCTATAGATTTAGAGATAAAAAATATAATGTATAAAATAATTATGTTGTAATAAATTTCACAGCCCAAACAACGCCATGGAAACCAAGTGAAAAATTAAAATGTTTGTAATTGACAGATAAATGTCAGTGTCAAAAATCCAGAGACATTACTGAAGACTTTTTCTGGGAAAAACATACTTCTTATTGTATTAATAGTTAAATATTTAAAATTATAGGTATACTCTACATATACCCTTTTGAAATACTGTCAATCTCGACAATGAATTGGAAACATCTCGAAAAATTAAAAGAGTAGAATAAAATTTCTTCATAGAATGAATTCAAAATTAAAAAGCTAAATACAAAGAATAGGTATATGTAGAATTTTTGGTGTAGAGTTCAGGTATACAAGAAATGTTAAAAACAATACGTACGTAACCTAAAATGGAAGTGGCGAGAGTGCTGGCCAGAATAGATTTTTATGATTGTGACACAAAAGCTCTGGAGTCGAAGTGGCGTGGCTAAAATAGTAAAAAGAAGCTCCCGACATGAAGAAACGGTGTCTACGAGTTCCCGGAGAAGACTTTGGTGAGAAGAGATACCGCGAGCCATTATTGGAATTGAAATTTGCGTAGATGTGAATATTCTTCAGTCATTTCTTATGGCTAGAACTGTGTTTTGAATATTTAAAAAGATGTGTTATGAAGAATCTCAGCTTCATCTTTGATTATTTTTATAACTTTATAACCAACGCAGCAACGGGAATATTCCTACATAATTTAGTTTACTGTTCATAAATAAATAGCTTTTACTATTTCTAGAAACTATAAAAAAATTCTACGCTAACATACAGAATAAACGATAAATTTAGAAAAAACTACTTCCGAGGGAGAAGTTTAAGCTAACCATTTTCAGGAACTACTGAATGTAAAATTTGCTTTACTGAGCAGGTACGGTAATAGTGTAATTCTTCTTTTGTATATAGAACATAGAACTCACTCTTTATTTCTTTTGCTAATTGAATGTCGAGGTTTGGAGTTACATTTTAAAGTTTCTCCTTGAGAAATTTGCTCTAAGTATTCCTATTTTTCTCCACTTCCTTCGCACTACCCGAATTAACGCCTCCATTCGCTAAGGATGCCATAAGATGTCCCATGATCTTCTTAGTCTACCCTTAGACTTTCTTCTCTCATACTCTTTTCATCATTGTATTGTCCGACATTTGTTCTAAGTGCCCGAACCGAAACTGGTGGTTTTCTATTATTTAAAAGATTGATATATCACTTCTCACTTCACAATTCTTTATTTTGTCTCTTGTAGTCACAACTTCGAGTTTCCTAAAAACTATCAATTCGCAAGCCTCGAGTTTTGATTTCTACGTCTCTGTTAGTATTATTATAATTACCGACTTATATACTCTCATTTTTGTAGACATGGAAATCTTTTTTCTCAAAAAAGGATTTTGTCATTTCATTGTAGGCGTTTTCGTAAAGACGATCAGATTGACCCGATATAATCTGAAGTGTTCGTAGTCAATCGGGCTCCAATTAGTCAGACCGAGCGATCCGATGATCCGATCAAAAATTTTCAACCCTGATCCAAGTATAGTAAAAATGCAGAGGAGGCACGTCATCAAAGTTTGTAACTAGATAATGACGTCACGGAATTACTAGGTTTACATGGTATATTAATTTAATTTTAAAAATTGTAATGTGTGTTGCATTTTGTATTGCGGTGCTAATTTTTATGTTCAAGGTAAATGATTTCAGAAGGATTACTGGGAATAAATGCAGCACTTGATAAAAAAAATAAGAAAATTATTGTTAAATGACATTAAATATATTTTTAATCAAAAATTGATGTAATTTTGTTTAGATTTACAACTTTTTCATAATTGATTTAAATTTTGATAACAAAATATAAAAATTATAAACATACATTCGGTATTATTACTAGGTTTAGTAAAACGACAAAACACCAATAAAATCAAATGAAACAGAGGAAACGAAAATCACAACTGAACACAGAAAGAAATGAATAATCAGTTCACAGATTATTAATAAATAAATAAAACAAAGCACAATTCGAAAAACAGTTACCATTTGTATTGAAAAACGCAGATTTGATACGCAACAAGGCAACAGTAACAGTAACGAAATTCTAAGAAAAAACAACGACCAACGTAAACAATTGTTAATCACACGAAAAGGTAAAAATGAATGACAGAACACCACATGGCCATTCGGCAACATGACATGTAAACGTTTAAATATTAAAATCCAGTAGTGCGTTGGCACTTGTAGTAAAAAAATCTGTTGTGGCCAGCACAATACCTCTCGCCACTTCCTTTTTTGGTTACATAAGTATAGGGCGCGAACAGTCATGTTACATTGTTGGCCTTGACAAGCAGATGTGGGGGCCCGTTTCAGAATGATAATTAGTCAGTATGTTTCATTCAGAATTTCAAGATTTTCTAAATACACGTAGTTAATTTGTCACCAGGAGTGTGGAATTTACTTGTCGAGGAAAATAAACCATATGGAATTGGAAAATCACTAAATTTAGAATGAGAAATTATGATACATCTATATACATAATTAGTAGCTATCATTCTGACATGAGTCCCCATATCTGCTTGTCAAGGCGCCCTATTGTATTTAACATTTCTTGTATACCTACATTCTACACCAAAAATTGTACTTACATATATCTATTCCTTATATTTAGATTGTTTAATTTTAAATTCATTATATGAAGAAATTTTGTCCTCTTCTAATTTTTCGAAATGTTCCAAGTCATTGTCAGGATTGACTCTATTTTTGAAGGATATATGTAATAGACCTATAATCTTAAATATTTAACTACTAATACATTAAGAAATAATATAATGTATATGTACTTCCCAGAAAAACTCTTTAGTAATATCTATGAATTTCTGACACTGACATTTATCTGTCAGTTACAAACAGTTCAACTGGTCAACTATTTTCCATGGCATCCTTTCGGCTGTAAAATTTATTATAACGTTATTTTATTTATTATATTTCTTTTATCTCTAAATCCATAGAATATATAATAAAATATTTAAATGTATCAGATAGAGAATTTAATTTTCTTTAATATTACCAAGAAAAATTTTCAAAAAATATTATTTAGAAGATTTTTTTTCAAGAATCTTCTACTTCCGGTTGTCCAATTGTTACCAAAACCTTTTCAGATCTTCCCATGAATGTCCGATTGGAAAATACGTAATTAAACAATTTTTAAGTCTTATAGTTTTTGAGTAATCGTCCTTCCAACATCCTACATACATACACACACACATACATCCACACACACACACACACACACACACACACACACACACACAGACATCATCGTAAAAATGTGAAAATCGGATTGTAGGGACCTTAAAACGTGCTTATTCAATAAAATATGGATATGTGATTTTTAGCATGAATCCAATACCTCTCTTAGCGAGAGGTAAAAATGAACTATAATTATTTTAAATAAATTAAAAATGCATTAAAAACAGTTTAAAATAATTGCAAATTTAATTAAAATGTACTTTTCTTATAGTATGCAAAATATAGTATTTATTTTCTTCGTTTTCCTAAACTTAAACATCACTCGGTCATTACTACACTTTTTATTCATTTTGTAATGTTTCGATGACGTGCCTCCTCTGGGATATGTTCAGAATCACAGTGTCTTTACATGGGTAAATATTGTCGGGGTAATAGGTGTCAAGACTGAACGAGCAAATTTTCGAAAAACATTATTATGTCATAAAGACATTAAATTTACATTTACGGTTCATCACTTACTTTCTTCCTCTTGTACTAAAACATATTCTCCATCACAACAAATAAAATTTGCAATATCATTCTCAGTCGATTCATTGAACAACTCATTTTTCTTATTTTCAAAATATTACAATACTTATGAAGCTTTTCACCTAACTTATCACTTTCTGCCAACTTTTAGAACATAGTCATAATCTATTGTTATGAGTTGGGGGTAAATAATAATTACGGCTTAACTGCGCATGTCGGGCAATCGGGCAACTTTTACCTTACTAAATGGGCATGGTAAAAAGATGTCATCCAGACTACGTCGAGGCAATGATACAGAACGCAAAATAATTTTATTCAAGCAAATTGTCCGATAAAACAAAAAAACTTTATTTACGACTCAAGAACACCCGTGCATTGATTCTGAACGTACCCCTGCATAAATATTTATTATAAAGGGTTAGTACAGATTGCGCGCGTAAATTTAAAATTATAAACATTTGTGTTTCAAAAAATGTATTTATTTAAATGTTTCTGATTATAAACATTGCAGCACTATAGCAAGTTCTGAAGAAAATATGGCAGTCCGCACTTTGTGATGTCTTTATGAGTTATTTCAAACAAATAAATGACCAAATGAAACAATTTTGATCGAAATAATCTAAACAAATGATTAAAATGGCCTTTCAGTCACACTTGAGTTGTTGTATATAAAATTATGTACAACTACAGAAATAAGCACTATTTTCTTATCCATTTTAACAAGTTAAACTTTTCTATAACCTCAAAATTAAATGTCAAAATCATATACAAATCTGACGCGTTCGTATAAGCTTCAATAATTGGATGGGTCTGATATATCTGTGACGTCATTGAACAAATCCCTCGAATAGCTCCCGACTGATTTTACGAAAACGCTTAATAAATCTTGGTAGCGCTGCCTATTGTGCTGTTTAATTCATTCTCCAGATCTCCAAAAATCGACTTACTCAAACTCAAACTTGGCCGCGTGGTATTTAGAATTTTCCATTTGCTTCACCTCGGCACTGTGTATAGAAATACTTGACAAATCTAAAAATATTAAACAAAATAGAAACTAGTTATTTTCGCACACAATATTTACAGATTTTTTTTTTCTTATACTAGTGTCCAGTTGTGATAGATTTTGTTTAGATTGAAGTCAGTTGAATAAAAAATTATGGATTTCTTATAATAAAATATAAAATATAGCACACAAGAAGGCATTACATTACCGAAAGAATTCTTAATATTAATGGAGAAATACATGAAGTAGGTACTTTAGGAATTCTTAATGTAGGATCTAAAATCCGAAAAATATTACTTTAGAAAAAAATTATGTAACGTGAGAAATACAAAAATAAATAATGAATTTTTAACTTTAAATGAGCATAGTACAAAAGTGTTATTATACATAATTTCACAAAATCTGATCTCATGTGTTATAGTTAGATTCATATTTTATTATTTATACCTAGCGCCCGCACGGTACAAATATTCCATCATTACCGATATCTGTGTATGAAGCAGATTGGCACACTCAGCAATGGGTAATATGCCGTGATGAAATATTTTATTTATTTTTACCAATACCTTATAAGTATCTAGACAATTTTCTCGAATTTATTAAATTTATTTATGAGAATCAATTTTACAAATTTGTATAACTGCTCATAAAACTATCATCAATCTTTTAAAATACAAATAATTTTTTATACTAATTAATATCTACGTTTACAAAAAAAAATTACTGCAAGAAGCTCACGAAGAAAGATTTAATTCTGTAATTTAAATTTGCATAAAACAACAGTATAATTAAAAATTTAATTTAAAAAAACTATACTAATTTTTGCTACTCCTGACCGAATTCTACACTACGTTTAGTATATGTAGCGTTATCAAATAGCAGACTGTAGGTAGTACGAAACTTCCCGGAGTACGGTCGGACCAGCCGCTAAAACAGGTCATGCTATGCCACGTAAATAACTGTGGAAGGGTTACTTATCCCCAGAAAAGGGATTTGTTAACGGCGAAATCGACTACCAGATAAACAAAATTTTTCTCTTACCTTATTCCTTAAGGCGGGAAAACATTCTCGGAGAATTTTATTTAACATAAGATTGAATTTCTTCACTCAATATTCAAGACATTATCACACGTTAAGTTATTATCGCAGTTAATATATGAATGTTGTCTGCAGACTTATATTTCAGTCCAGTCATCAGTATTATTATTTTGATAAACTATATCCTGTTTATATCTGACATTATAAAAAAATAAATATATATTATTCTTAAATGATTACATTCTAGTGTAGGTATTGTTTATAGAATATGTTTATAATTTATTTATATTAAAGAATACGTTAATACATAATAAATTTTATATTTAAAAAGGCGGGAATAACGTAGGTACTTATTTTAGACACCATTTTTTTGTTATAACGGATAATACATACATTCATGGGCGCCGACTACATACAAATATTTTCTAGAGTTGCCTTTGTTTCAGAAACAATATACAGTATAAACACATAGAGCCAAAGCTCATAACCTTTTACTAAATTTTACAAATAAGAGTTACTTACTAAAATATGTTAGTGTAATACTAGTAATACTGGTTCTCATAATTTCACTACTAGCTTATTATGTTGACTAGTAGTAAAGTATATCTAACAACCCTGTACTATTAATGAAACGTTGAATGAGAGGTATAGATATATAGAGAAATAAACATGTTAGCATGAAATGAACGATCTGTTAAAACAGGTTTGAGTGCTACTAAACTAGAGTAGGCATAACCTGTAAAATAACCACAGAATTGACAGTTGTGAGAACGGTTTGAAGAAAATTTAGAAATAATAGTGAACAAAAGGCCACCAAAATGGCCAGTGGCGGGTTTCCTATTAGACAAAATAGGCTGACGCCTACGGCGGTAAAATTTTGACGGCGGCAACTTTCCGGAGAATAATTTTCAACAAATAAAATTAATTTTAAATAAATCAAAATTGTATACATTCGCAAATACGAAAAGATGAATTTAGTAATTTAATTAATGTAAATAATATTGCGCCTTTAGAATTTTTTTTTTGTAATAAAGAAATGCTTGATTACAATAATGAGAATGTGTGAATGTGATTCCAATAAAGAAAATGATATCAAACAAAAATTGATTATAATAATTGTTCATATATGCATTTATTCTAATTACAACAGAATTTTTTTATTGCGATAAAGAAAATTTGATTATAATAATAAATTTCAGTAATTACACAAAAATAAATTAATTAAATGTCATAATTTTTCATTCAAACTTTCATTTCTTGGTAGGTATTTTATGATTCCTTTTCTCGGCATGGTCTGTGTTCTCGGCAACTGAATTCCACACTCCTGATAACAAACACGTGAAATAAGAAAATCATGAAATTTTGGATGAAAAATTATGACATTTGTCAGTTGTAGACGTAATTAATAGCTGTCATTTTGACACGGGCCCCCATATCTGCTTGCCAAAGTCAGCAAAGTCACGTCACTTCACGTGCCCTATATGTATATAAATTTTCTTGCTTCTATATTTTCAGTAAAATTATTTAATAAACAAACTATGCAAAATGCACTTAACACTGACATCATCTTCTTTAGCTTTTGCTATTCGTTCAGGGTCGCTATTTTTTATTTTCTTCTTCCACTCATTTTTGTTTTGCGTGTCGTTCTCATTCAGTTCCTTTTCTTTCAAGTCTTCCGCAATACAGTCCTTCCATCTTATATTTGATCTTCCTCTGTTTCTTCAACCTTCTATTACTAAGCTACTCATTCTTCTTCCAATATATTCTTCATCTCTCCTCATGTTCAAACCAATGTAATCGTCTCTCTTGTATCTTTCTAGAAACTTCTAACACTAGAGTTATTTCCCTTATTCTTTCATTCCTTACCGTATCTTTCCGTGTCTTCCCAACATCTATCTCAACAACTGTTAAAATCTTCAAATGAGGGTACTTCCGGTTGACCAATTATTACCAAAATCTAATCACCCCTTCTTTTGGATGTCTAAACTTGAGGAATACGAAAAAAATATAACTTTTGGAATCGTGGTATTGAAGTTATCGTCACACACACAACACACACACACACACACACACACACACACACACACACACACGCACGCACGCACGCACGCACGTACACACTCATACATACATACATACATACATACATACATACATACATACATACATACATACATACATACAGACATCATCGTAAAAATGGTAAAATTGAATTTTTTGACCAAAGACAATACCTTCCTTACCTAAAGAGGTGACGGAAGGTAAAAATGTTTTGATATCTATTATTGTAGCTATTTCGTTCGTGCTAATCAGTTTATTACATTAAAATAAAATATGTATAGTTTACGTGTATATTGGCCAGCAATCAATCCTGTGTATTATGTACAAATTCCATACATAAATTTTCTTGCAAAAGATTCTATATTTCCAATATAATTATTTCATAAACAAACTATGCAAATTGCACTTAACACTGACATATCCTTCTTCTTTAGCTTTTCTCATTGGTTAGGGGTCGCTATGTTTTATTTTCTTCTTCCATTCATTTTTGTTTTGCGTGTCGTCCTCATTTAGTTCATTTTCTCTCAAGTTTAATAATTTGAGTTTATTTGATGTTTACGCGTTGTAGATTTCCGTTGTATATTTTTTAGTTGGTTTTTTATTTGCTACTTCATACTACCACTTTTCCATATCCTGTTGCTATGAAATCATCACATAAATCACAAGTGAGTGTGTAGTTTTTCTAAAATGAAGTATAATATATTTGATATCTTGTTCTCTCTCTTTTCTTTTTACTTTTAACGGGCATATTCAATAAGTAAACAAAATGTTATTATTTACAGTACATTTATGATTCAGTTAATTCGTAAAAGAAAATAAGTGTCATTTGGAAGTCAGTTATTTTTATCCAAGACGATAAAATTATATTTTATTGATGAGCATAAAGTGTTAATTCACAGGCGAGTCGTCGCCAATGAATTATTTTTCGCCAGTCGATAATTAACCCTAGACCGATACACCCTTACAATGTTACGATATTGGTACAGCAATTAAAAATCATTAATACAATGACAAATTATTGTTTTTACCTTCCATCACCTTTTAGATAAGGAAGGTATTGTCTTTGGTAAAAAAAAAAACGGTGGTGAGTTTTCAATAAATCAATCAATGTATGTATGTTTGTGTGCGTGTGTGTGTGCGTGCGTGTGTGTGTAACTATAATTTCGGCCGCGATATCTCCAATACTAGAATTCCAAAAATTACAATTTTTACGTATTCCTCTTCCTTACATCCATATGTAGACTTGATTAGATTTTGGTTATAATTGGTCAACCGAAAGTACCATTATTTGAAGATTTTAACAGTTTTTCTTGAAAAACCGCTGTTAAATATCATTTTTTGACATTTAATTTTATTATAAATATGTATTAAATCTATACGAATTGATTGCATTTTATATTTCATATTCAATGGATATACAGTTAAAGAATTATAAAGAAATTAATTTTTATAAATCAGCCAGCCATGCTATATATATCATGGAAACAGCTACTATATTAAGAAAATTCTGACTGACAGATGTCAGTGTCAATGAAAAGAAAATGAATGGTGGCAGAGATGAAGATGTTGGGGGAGACACGGAAAGAATAAGGGAAATGGCTCGAGTGATAGAAGTTTCTAAAAATATACAAACAAGAGTGACGATTACATGGGTTTGAACATGTCATGAGGAGAGATGAAGAATATATTGGAAGAATGAGTAGCTTAGTAATAGAAGATAGACGAAACAGAGGAAGACCAAGGATATGATGGAAGGACTGTATTAAGGAAGACTTGAGAGAAAAGGAACTAAATAAGGACGACACGCAAAATAGAAATCAGTGGAAGAAGAAAATCAAGAATGGCGACCCCTAACGAATGATAAAAGCTAAAGAAGAAGGAGATATCACTATTAAATGCAATTTGCATAGCTTGTTTATGAAATAATTTTACTGGAAATTTAGAATCTTTTGCAAGAAAATGTATGTATAGAATTTGTACATAATACACAGGATTGACGAAGGTAATGTGCTGACCACATCAGATTTTTTATACATGTTTGTTGTTTTTTTATGATAGCAACATATAATGTACACGTAATCTATAAATATTTTATTTTAATGTAATAAACTGATTAGCAAGAACGAAATAACTACAATAATAGATATCAAAACATTTTTTATAAAAGTTTCGTCCGTAACGTACGAAAAAACTAAAAATAATAAATGTTAAATTTAGTTTCTAATCTGGTACACCAGAGACATACAGACCAAAAATTAATAATTACTTTATTTGAGAAAACCTGCAGACGTTGATGCTGTGTAATGTCTGCGTATACTGAAGCGAATTTACTTGCAATGACAATTCGCTGGAGTATAAGATGCACAAACAATTAGCGAACTAAAATTGTGCGGGGTTAAATTGACCCTAGTGTAGGTACAAGTCTAGGGTAAAATTTTGTTATGAATTACATTTTTTTTCTATAGAATTCCTAGCTGAGCATTGCTTTGTTTGGTGAAATCCAAAATAGATAAGTATCAATTTAGGCAATGCTTAGTCGTCTAGTTTTTAATTACGCTACTGATAAGAGCTCTGCTACAGAAGAATATATTATACATATGAGGTCTCTTGCAGAAACTGTAGTTTAACATGAATTAGGTAAAATTCCATTTCATTGTTTTAGAGACTAATACAGTAAAATCTCTCTTAACAACACCTCCAATAAGCGGACACCTCTACTGGACAATTTTACGGGAACCGGCATTTTTATATTGATTTTCCTAATAAATATATCTCTATTAAGACGACACGGTATTAAACGGACACGGACACTTTGGATCCCATTTTTAAGAAATGATTTCATATACGGACGTTAGTTAAAATCATTAGCATTAATTATACCGGGGATTCCACTGTTTACGATATATTTCGGCTTCAGTCAGAAGCAGTCGATCTTATTTGTTCTTATTACAGTACTTCAATACGAACGAATACATGTTATGTGTTAAATTCATATTTTAACGTGCGCCCTGTATTATTTCAATTAATAATATATCTCTGATTTTTACACTTCACCCGTATAAATAAAACGTTACAATAATTTAATAATGACAACATGTACTCGTAAACGTACGTTTACGTTGCGAGAAAATATATAAGTTTTTGAAATTTTCGATAAAGAAAAACTCAGTGTACATAAGTTTGCAGTTTAATATCGGGAAATCTCACGTAGGTGAAATTATAAAAAAGTGGACAGAATTATTGAAAAATTTTGATTCGCATGTTAATCCACATCAGAAGAGGAGCTTTTTACAGCAGAGGGCTTCAACATAGACGAACTTACATGTGAATAGTTTAAGGCACGAAATAAAAACATTCCTTTGTACGGACGAAAATTTCACTACTTTCACTACATTTTCCATTTAAACGGATTCCTCGTTTAAGCGGACAAATAATCGGCGACCAGTGCTGTCCGCTTAAGGGAGATTCTACTGTAATAGCAAATTACGTATCAAACCCTGAAAGTGTCACTTTTACCTGTTACCGACAATATACTTAAAAGTAGAATACGAGTATTTACTGAATTGGGATATGCAAAAATACAAATAATAAATGTCAAAAAAAATCGATTCGTTACATCAACATACATTATTTTAAAAGATTTCAGTGGACTTAGCAGTCTGAAAAAATATATTTTTTAAGATTAGTTAGTCCGGTAACTTATTATGATTTATAATTACTTCTTTAATAACTAAGTATTCTAATGAAAACTACTAAGATACATCCGATTTTGGTAAATTGTAAACTAGCAAGTATATTTATTTTGTAACTTGTATTATGTCATTATTACATAAACTTCTTCCAGTATATCTATATTAGGTTAGGCCGTAAACCACAAAGAAGAAAAAACAAGTCTGACTGACGCCGTAGCCAGGGAACAAAATGATGGGCAGTGAATATAAACATAAATAAGTCTGGCAATGAGATAGACGGAGATAGTTGGAAGATGGACTGGACACGATTAGAACCCGCAAAGAAAAATAAATTCGCGAACACGTCAGCGCGTAGGAGATGAATACACGGGTATTCCTCAAGGCCGCAGAGAAGCCATGCTAAGCAGATCCGGTATAAAAGTAAAAATCGTGCGCCAGACTGGGATTTGAAACATAAACCAATCAAAAGGAAGGTTTAATTAGCGATCTTATATTTTAATTTGGTTTTTACAGTTCAGATAAATAATGTTTTAGTTTCGCAAAATTTAGATAAACAGAAAACAAGATCATGTGAATTCGATTGACTTATAACATTGAGCAATGTTGTAAGAGGAAAAATACAAGTAAAAAGTTATTTTATAAAAAAAAATTATATCTTTTGAAAGTATATAAGTATGCACGAGGTACATATTATTATGCTTACAGCTTTCATTAAATCCTGAAAATTATATATCTTATAAACTCCAGTTATTCAAAGATTACGTTCATAAACAATGCTTTTGTCACTAATCTCTAGTGTGGTAAAGTAGTACAAAATTCACTACTATAATTTGCTGACTTCAAGGAACTAAAACAAATGTTTAATAAATAACAAATAAATCAAGTGAAATTAAATAATATTAATTGTATAATTAATTAAAATAAAATCTAGTTAACCCCATACTAATAAGAATTATTAGGAAAGTGTTATTAGATTATTGATAAAATTCAAAGCAAAAATATAAACATGTAATATTAATAAGGAATTTTGTTGTTAATAGGACTGAGCTTTGAGCTATTCCAATGAAATATTGATATTAACATATTAATACCTTAATGTATGTATCCTACCAGTATTTGATGCATGGATATGACATTATTATATCTATGTTTGATAAATTGATATATCGATTTACGACTATTAACTAATTTATCGGAGTGTGACGTACATCTACTGATATATCGACCTACGAGTATATAAGATGCTAAATGTGTTAAATAAAATTTCAAAAATTAATGATATTTATAACTTAATTATTATAGCATACTTTTAAAAAATAAATTATATACTTACTCTTAGAAAAATTAACGAAAATATGTATTTCAATACTGATACATACGGCCGAATTCACCATTCCTTAATCATGAGTTGATTTACAGATCAACGCTGATCCTAACGGCCGAATTCACCATTCCTTAATCATGAGTTGATTCACCGATCAACGCTGATCCTAAATCAATCCAATTCACCATCAAAAATCAAGCTAATCTACTAATCAAAATCAATGATCAACTGATTTGTCATATTCCATGAATCAAGGACTGATCACATTTTTGAATCCTAATTTTGACTTTATAGCTATAATAATAATAATAATAATAATATTTATTTTTGCCAGTTGATCAATATACATTGACATATGGCACGTCAAAGAAATACAAAAAATGAAATACAAATTTGTGAACAATCAATAAGTACATTAAATTTAATTACAAAATATTGCTCATACATCATTAAGAAATTCGTCAACACTATAATAACATTTTTCGATAAGAAAATACTTCAATTTAAGTTTAAAAGATTTCTTACATTTTATACTTTTTATTTCCTGTGGAAGTTTATTATACAATTTAATTCCGATTATTTTTGGATTGATGTAGCATAATTGTAATTTATGTTTTGGAACTATCAATTTAGTTTTATTTCTTGTATTATATGTATGTACATCGACATGTTTCAATAGATGCTTTAAATTATCACTTATGAATATTAATACCAAAAACATATAAAGGCAAGGCAGTGTTAATATTTTTTGTTGCTTAAATGTGTCTCTGCAAGAGGCTAGATACCCCAATTTAAACATATTTCTTATTGCTAATTTTTGTAGCTTAAAGACTCTC
This sequence comes from Harpalus rufipes, assembly GCA_951394225.1. Classification (NCBI taxonomy): domain Eukaryota; kingdom Metazoa; phylum Arthropoda; class Insecta; order Coleoptera; family Carabidae; genus Harpalus; species Harpalus rufipes. The sequence goes on along the minus strand of OX596276.1, from coordinate 46,393,634 downwards.
AGGGCTGCTGAAGAATATCCCCAAAAGATGATGCCATAACTTAAAACTGATACAAATTTAGCAAAATAAAAAGTTTTTGCCGGTATAATACCTGATATATCAACAATTCTTTTTATAATATAACACATGGGTGCTAATTTTTTGCATTTGTTGTCAATTTCATCAATCCATGCTAAGTTTTCGTTTAAATTTAGACCCAAAACTTTAACAACTTCAAGTTGAGGTAATATTTCATTATTGCATCTAATTAGCATGCTACTATTTCTTTCACGGGTAGAAAAATTTATTACAGCAGATTTTTGGACATTCAAAACGAGTTTCAAAGAAGAAAACCATTGTGATAACTCAGTTACCAGACGTGATAGTGTGCCTACTTGATCCTCATTTGTATCTGTAGAAGGAACTAAAATAGTAACATCGTCGGCATATGCTACAAATTTATTTTCTTTTAAAACATTTTTTATATTATTTATGTATAAAATAAATAGAATGGGCCCAAGGATACTACCTTGAGGTACCCCATTCTTTATTATTTTATACTCAGAATGCACATTATTGTAAGAAACAAGCTGTTTTCTGTTTTTGAGATATGATGTTAGCCATTGCTCTGCTTTACCACGAAAGCCATATAATGATAAAATATGAATTAATTGGTCATGCCTAACACAGTCAAAAGCTTTTGTTAAATCCAGGAATAGGCCAGTGATTGTGTTTCCTGATTCTAAATTTTCATATATATTATTTAAAATTTCTACTAACGCAATAGTTGTGTTACTATTTTTCCTAAAACCAAACTGTTCGTTAATCAAAAGTTTATTTTTCTGAAGAAAAGATAAAATTCTAACTAAAAGAACTTTCTCATATATTTTATGAAAAGCCGAGACTATACTTATAGGCCTATAATTCATAACGTTACCCTTTTCGCCTTTCTTATAGAGAGCTATAACTTTTACATACTTAAGTGCATCTGGAAATATACCGTCTTCCAGTGAACTGTTTAAACAATGCGTTAAAGGAGTAATATAAACTTCTAGACATTGTTTTAAAAGTTTAACAGGGATTTCATCCAAACCTGCAGCAGATGAGCTATTTAACGACAAGATAATCGAGCTTACTTCTTCCTCAGTTGTAGGAGTTAGAAAAATATTATTGTAGTTACTTTCCATAGTGGGATAATTCATATTAGATTCATTAATCTCCTTATCACCAGTATCAGGGGCTATGTTAATAAAGTAATTATTAAATAAATTAGCTACATCAGATGGACAATTGGCAACCACACTGTCACATCTAATCTCCTGAGAGTTATTATTTGCAACATTTTTCTTACCAAAATTTTCTTTAATAATATTCCATATACATTTTGTACTATTTATAGATTTTTCAATAAGCTGAGTATTATGATTTCTTTTTATCAGTAATATAGATTTTTTATAATTATTTTTACATTTATTATAATACTGTAACGATAAGAGCCCATTCTTATATAAATGAAAAAGATCTTTGATATGATTGGACTGTCTTATTATATCCTTTGTCATCCAAGTGTTTTTTCTTGATTTAAATGGAGTTTTTTTAAAACAGACATTAAAATGATGTAAGAAAGTATTTAAAAATATATCAAATTTTAAATTAGCACCCATTGCCTTATAAATATCCTCCCAGTTTTCACGAGAAAAATAAAATATAAACATATCTATATTCGATTTACTGAATACGCGATTTAAATTTGTAGATTGATTATTGCATGTTTTATTTACTGTATAGGTAATATTTAAAGAGAAGTGATCTGCTATTTGAAACTTAACTACTTTGGCATTAAAATTTTCTTTTATATTCGTATAAATATTATCTATACACGATCCACCATTAGGTGTGACTCTTGTAACCTCATTTATAGTGGGATACAAATTGTATGCACCCATTAAGTCTAAAAACAATTTCGTGTCATTATTGTCAGTATGAATGTTAATATTGTAATCGCCAACTACAAATAGATTAAATTTTTTATAATGATCAAATAATGATGTTAAGCAGGAATTGAATTGCTTTAGAAATTCATTTACTTTACCTTTAGAGCACCTATAAACCTATGTTAGGATTCTGGCTGTCGTACCCATTTGTAACTTTGCCTCATCCTTCGTCTTTATCTTTATTTAGAACCGCATTGGTTTTATTATTTTCAACTATACTTTTATAGCTTTCATTTTTACTATATTTAAAAACACTCCTTTATTGGAATCAGTGTAATTTCTACTTATACCAAAATAAAAATATATTATATATAGGAAAATAATAAAATATATTTTATAAATAAATGAAAAACTTACATATTAATACCTTTTTAACGGAAAGTACAATTACCACGAATAAAATTGCATGACAGTTATATTAACTGTCAAAAACCAAAACAAAACTGTGAATCAGTTGATCATGATTCTTTGATTCAGAAATCAAGTTGGTGAATTACAACATACGTTGATCTACAGATCAGCTAGATTCCTTAATCAACTGATTATTAATCAACGGATTAATGGTGAATTCGGCCGTTACATCTACGTACATGTAATGTTTCTTCAACTGTTTTTAACTGAATTTATGCAAACAAAAATCTGATGTGGCCATTACCTTCCGTCAATTCTACGTATTTTGTACAACACAGTTTTTTTTTGCAAAATATTCTATGGGCGTTTTCTTTTTAGGGGCGAAATGAACTGATCTTACCTCGTACTGAACTGAATTGAACTACTCCTAAAAAGAACAGTGTTTTTTAAAAATAAGAAATAGAAAATAAAAACATAGTTATATAGCATTTTATTTATAACATAATAATCTGCTGAATTGACTTGTGGCTATAATCTGTTGTATTACCTTATGTGATTTGTTTTTGCCCCATTAAATTATTTTAATTTTTATATTTCCAGTAAATTCATTTCAAATTTTATTTGACACTGACATCGGTCACAGACGCAATATATTGCGTCTGTGCATCGGTCAATTAGTAATATTTGAATATTCTGTTTCCATGATGCAGCTTTTAGCAGCATAGGTTGCAAGATATATCTTTTAAATTCATTATCTCCAAATTCATTGAATATGAAGAAAAAAATAGAATTAAATCGAATAGAGAATAAACTATTCATTAATATTTATATATATAAAAGGTCAAAAAATAATATTTAGTTAGTTAGTTAGTTAGTTTATTTATTTGATACAAAGTTATTACAACTTATACAAAGACGGTTGGTAACAATTCAAGTAACCACATTTTTACAAATACGTACTTGAGAATGATTTTACATATTGTGCCAAGAATAAAAGTTTAAAAAATACATTAGATCAGCTTATATAATCAAAATTACGCGAGAGTAACATCATAACACAATCTTATATTACATATTATTTGCATAAATTAATAATAAGAAAATTTTATAGACTAATTGTCGACAGTATACCCAGTTAAGAAAAAGAATTATATTAAAAGAATAAAGTAACAAAACCATCATAACATAGCTTTGAGATAAACAATGAATATAAAAATTACTAACTCAGAATTAGCGAAATGAATAAATTAAACAGTTATGAAGATCGATCATTCGTTCAGAGCAAAGCTTCTTAATGATAAACATTTAATTACGTAAAGTACTACATTGTTTATTTTCTCAGCGGTTAAGCTTTGTAGCAATGTGCTGAAGTCAACATTGCTATTATTCTTTAAATAAGAAGCTAAATAAAAATCTCTATAAGGTTTATAGATTGGGCATTCAATAAAAAGGTGTTGAAGATTTTCTGCTTTATTTAGATTACAAATGGTGCATAACGATGAAGAATCCCAGTAATGCCTAGTGTTATTGACATAGAGAGAATCAAACCGTTTACTTGCAAACCTGAGACTGGCAATAATTCTTTGCTTCATCATGTTTATTTTGTTTGTTAAATAAGGTTCGATGTCAAAGTTTGTTTTAATTATTTTATAATGTAAGTTGTAACTACCAGTATGGAGTGAATTTATATCTGATTCGAGAAGCTTTCCTTTTAGAATTATTATTGCTTTATTAATATCTTGTTTGGTAAAAGAATCGTTAATAATTAAATGTGAAATATCATACTTATGCAATAAGCCTTTTAAAATGGAGTACCAATTAAAATCTGTTTTATTAAATTCAGAATTATCTAGAGATTTAAGTCTGGCAAGAATTATTTTAGGGTATCTTTGAACGTCCATTTGATTAATTTTGTATAGCCAGTGTAGCGCCCTTTTTAGAATTTGAATGAGCACCGGGGATGTGTCGGTTTCCAATCGTAGCATGTAGTTTGGCGTAGTTACAGGGCATCTGAGTATTGACTTTATGGCTTTAATTTGATATGCTTCTAATTTTTCCCAGTATTTAAAAGACCAAATTTCGGAACCGTACAGCAACGTAGCTTTTACTATAGAGTACATTAGTAACTTTTTTTCCTTCCATCCCTGTGATTTTCCCCTGATTAAAATATTATTAATCCTGCCCGATGCTAACATGGCTTTCTTTACAACTTTTACCGATTGTTCTGCAAATTTTCCTGAGGCGGAGAACGTAACCCCTAAGTAATTAAATTTATTCACCCTTTCAATATTGTGGGTTTTGTATTTAAAGATATATGGATTGTTTTTGGAACGACCATGGTGAAAATGAATTATTTTCGTTTTACTTGTGTTAACAGTAAGGGAATTGACATTACAGTATTCTTCCAGTAAAATTAACATTAAATTAACAGCATAATTACATCATTGACACCATCTATGTTAATCCCCCTCAGACCATTAGTTCTAAAATAGTCCTCTAAATCGTTTATAAATAGAGCGAATAGTAATGGCGAAAGTATCTCCCCTTGTAATACTCCCTTCTCTAAATTAATAGGGTTGCGGGATAATATATTATTATTTTTAATGAAAATTTTTGCATTACTGTATAGTGAGCTTAAAATTCTAATAATTTTGGTGCTGATTCCACTCTTATATAACTTTTCCCATAATATATTACCTTATGTGATTTGTTTTTGCCCCATTAAATTATTTTAATTTTTATATTTCCAGTAAATTCATTTCAAATTTTATTTGACACTGACATCGGTCAATTAGTAATATTTGAATATTCTGTTTCCATGATGCAGCTTTTAGCAGCATAGGTTGCAAGATATATCTTTTAAAAACATTATCTCCAAATTCATTGAATATGAAGAAAAAAATAGAATTAAATCGAATAGAGAATAAACTATTCATTAATATTTATATATATAAAAGGTCAAAAAATAATATTTAACAGTGTTTTTTCAAGAAAAACTGTTAAAATCTTCTAATCAACTCTTCATATGGATGTACGAAAGAGGAATATGAAAGAATTATTATTTTTGGAGTTGTAGTATTGGAGTTATGCGATCCGGAACGTTCGTTACATACACACACACACGTACGAACACACATACCTACATACAGACATTATCGTAAAAATAGTAAATTCGTATTCTAGGGACTCTAAAACGTGCTTATTCATTAAAAACTCACCAATACCTTCCTTACCTATAGGTGACGGAAGGTAAAAAAACCGAATATTGATATTTAAATCTTGATATAGAAAATCTCTAGTTAATAATAGTTCTATTCGACATAATTAGTGGTTACTTATAATTTGCAACACTAGTCACATATAATTACTGACCATTCATCAACAACTAGAGGTAGTGATCAACTTTCAGACATTCTAACTTTGTAAAGACTGAGGCAAGTATGAGTAAATGAAACTTAGTGACTATATTATAAATTATAAAATTATATAGAAACAAGTCAATAAAGTTGTTAAATATATTTTTTTATACTCCTATTCTTTAATATACTTATTATGTATGTGTCACCTGTACTTGAATGGCAATTATTATGATACAGATTTTCATTTCGATACAGATTATACACTTCATGCTCATGTATTAATAGCTATCATTATAAAACTCGTTGTATAATATACTATTAAAATGTCGCTATTATTTTTTCTCAGTATATAATAGTTATTTATGCAACAAGAGTGTAAACACAATCTTTATGACATGAGATCAAGTATTTCGTAACTCGGCAAGCCTCGTCACGAAAATTATTGACCGAATGTCATAAAGATTGTTTACACTTGAGTTGCATACAATATTTTTACCTTAAATAAAAAAAATCTACAAACGTCGTAAAAGTAGCATCTTTTGTGACTTGATTCACAAGGTAGAAATAAAATAAATAAATATCCATAGAAACCATACAGAATCAACGAATAAGAAGTAACTTAAAAAAAAGAAACCTGTAACACAGCCCTAAATGTCAATGTAACACGCTAGGTAACCTAAGAATAAAGTTACTAAATACCATCAATAGCTGACAAATTTAAATAAATAACCTATATGAAATGAAATATAAATAGAGTTTATTTTTGAGGAAATGACATATTAAAGAATACCAGAGTTACAGATTGCAATTACAGGGACGGTAATAAACATAACAATACTTAGAATTAAAGTAATATGAAAAGTTTATATTATTTTGCAGTGATTCCTGGACATATCTTTCAGCCACACTGTTACATTTCCATCCAACAACTTCAAGGGGCGTACATTATAATACTTCAGATTCCGACATAATAGTACGCAAGGAGGATATAAAATTGCACGGTTTTTATTTAAACGTCAAAACGTGAATTTTTTTACTACAATGTTTATAACAAAAAGTGAACAAATAAGTATCCATAGCTACAGGGCAATTGAAATCGCAAACGTAATTTACGTAAAATGTAACGTCAGTAGTAGATATTTTTCTTTAAATATGTACGTTTGAAGAAAAAATATAATGTGTCATTCGGAGTAAAAGTGTCTTTGTGTGCCTGGCGTGCAATTGTCCGACTAGCTTCGCTCGTCGTTGAAACTTCCACGCTCGCCACACAAAGTATCACTTTTAATCTTAATAACACAATATACTATTTGAAACAAATTAGAAATTTGACAGACAGCAAACGACAATTTGAACACAGCAAATACTGAGTTCACATTTAACAGATAACAGATATGAAGATGAATACTGCAGTTCTGTCAGTATAACCAACATGACTATATAGAAAAAACTTAATTTAGGTAAGACAATTTAAATGCTAAACGTGTATTGATAGTAGTAGCTCTGAAATGTGTAAATAAAATAAAATACGAAAATTGTTTACTTTACAGATTGTCTGCAGTGTGTAAAGTATCAACTTTACACAATAAAAAATAAATTTTTGATCCAGTGAAATTTCATTTTGGTGTAGTACTTATTATTTGCGAATTATATGGAGTTTCAATAATTACACATTCTAGAAAATACAGTAATTACACACGAGTAAGTTTATTATTTTTGTTCTCATTTTCAGATATATCAAAGCAAGTACTATAGGCAATATTAACGGTGTTTATAAAGTATACTTTTAATGTATGGTTATTAAAAAATTGTTAATGGTTTAATGATAAAGTAGAAAAATAGGTTTCACTTTTAATAAAGATTTTCGAATGTTTATATTCAAACAAATAATAAATCGACATATTTCTGACAATTTATGCAAATATAACACTTAACTAGTCTCAAAAATTCTATTTTTTATTAAAATGTCTAAAAAAACTCTACATTGGTCGGATAGGTAACATGCCATTTCAGAAATTATTTTACCGTTGAATATTTTAACAGCAGCAGATAAAATAGCCTAGGTATATATATATATATATATATATATATATATATATATATATATATATATATATATATATATATATATATATATATATATATATATATATATATATATATATATAGGTACCTATGCATGATGTTCAAAAAAATATTTTATTAAAGTTTAAAACTTGGTCTTGGTTATAGTTCGTCCTAAAAATTGCTTACAGCCTATAGTATTCACTACAATAAGTAAAAGAAATTAAAAATAAGAGTGTATATTTTTTTTTACTTCTGCATAGTAATAAAATGCTGAAGTATTATAATAGCAGCAACAAATAGCAAGTTTATTTCTTAATTATATGTGATTTACTGTTGTATTTTGTATTGAAGTAATTTATTCAGTTTATACAATATTATCAATAAATCTGCTAAGCTACTGCTTTTTTCATACATACATTCTATCGATTTAATTATAGTAATTAAAAATCTTGTCATATTAATCTTGTTAACATTTTGCAGTTCTACTACGAAATGAAAATTCATCATTTAGTGTTAAAAATGGTATTTTAAATTCTACGTTGTTCAAAATCATTTAAAGGTCAAATATATTATTATAAATGTTTTTGTGTTTACACCTGTATATTTGATGACTAAAACTATGTTGATTAGCATAAAACTGATTAGTGTAATTTTTAAAAGTTTTTCTAATAGATTCTTCATTGAAGAGACTTTTATTAATTTGTTTTCTACTAAAAACAAGATTCTCTGAAATGTAATACAGTAAAAACTAATGTTAAAATAAAAAAAATCTGATGTGACCAGCACGATACCTTCCGTCAATCCTGTGTATTATGTATAAATTCCATACATAAATTTTCTTACAAAAGATTCTAAATTTCCAGTAAAATTATTTCATAAACAAACTATGCAATTGCATTTGACACTGACATCTTCTTCTTTAGCTTTTCCATTCGTTAGGGGTCGCTATTTCTTCTTCCACTCATTCCTGTTTTGCGTGTCGTTCTCATTCAGTTCCTTTTCTCTCAAATCTTCCGCAATACGGTCCTTCCATCTTATCTTTGGTCGTCCTCTGTTTCCTCAACTTTCTATTATTAAGCTAGTCATTCTTCATCCAATATATTCTTTATCTCTCCTTATTACATGTTTAAACCAATGTAATCATCTCTTTTGTATCTTTCTAGAAACTTTTAATATTCGAGTTATTTCCCTTATTCTTTCATTCCTTACCGTATCTTTCCGTGTCTTCCCCAACATCTATCTCAACATCTTCATCTTTGCCACATTCATTTACTTTTCATTCATATTGACATCTGTCAATTTGAATTATCTAAATATATTAGCAGTTTCCATGTTTAACATAGCTGACTGATTTATGAAATTTAATATCTTTAACTGTATATCTATTGAATATGAAGTATAAAATTCAATCAAATCGTATATAGAGAATAATATATTATTTAAGTTATAATAACGTTAAATGTCAATAAATGATATTTAACTGCGTTTTTTCAAGAAAAACTGGTAAAATCTTCAAATGAGGTAACTTCCGGTTGAACATTTGTAATCAAAATCTAATCACCTCTTCCTTTGGATGTGAACTTGAAGAATACGAAATAATTTTAATAGTGGTATTGAATGTGTGTGTCACACACACACACATACATACACACATACACACATACACACATACACACATACACACATACACACATACACACATACACACATACACACTTACACACTTACACACATACACACATACACACATACACACATACACACATATACATATACACACATACACAAATACACGCATACACGCATACACACATACACACATACACACACACATACACACATACACACATACACTCATACACAAATACACACACACACATATACACACACATACACACATACACACTTACACACATACACACATACACACATACACACATACACACATACACACATACACACATACACACATACACACATACACACATACACACATACACACATACACACATACACACATACACACATACACACATACACACATACACACATACACACATACACACACACACATACATACACACATACACACATACACACATACACACATACACACATACACACACACACACACATACATACACACATACACACATACACACATACACACACACATACACACATACACACATACACACATACACACATACACACATACACACATACACACATACACACATACACACATACACACGTACACACATACACACATACACTCATACACACATACACACATACACACATACTAACATACACACATACACACATACACACATACACAAATACACACATACACACATACACACATACACACATATGCACACATACACACACACATGCAGACATCATCGTAAAAATGGTAAAATCACTAAAAACTCATCATTGAATTTTTTGACCAGACAATACCTTCCTTACCTAAAGGTGACGGAAGGTAAAAACAGTAAGATATACAGGGTGTCCCTTAACTTGGTGCACAAACTTTAAGGGCATATAATACTGATCAAAATGAGTAAAAAAAGCTCAGTCAAAATGTGTCCGATCTTTAATAGTTTCCCAGATATAACGCAGTGAAAAATGAGTTTTTACGAGATTTACCTTTGCTATCTCAAAAACTATAAGAATTACGATTTTGATTAATTGAGACTTTTTGTTTACCTTTGAGAGGTAATCTTAGATGGCCTTTTGTTATTTTATAAAAATCAAAAGTGAAATGTTGTGGCGACCTTGGTCAATATTTAATTTTCATATAACTACGTAACTATAAGAAATTGAGAAAAATGTTTCATATAAAATTTTATTGTTTTTTATAGTCTTTTTACTGACATAGACAAAATTTTATTCGATCGCTATCTTTGTCAGTTTTTCTTAGATTTTTCGCTTTTCTCGGAAACAGTTGAAGATCATTCCTATGTTGATGAAGCTTTTTTATTCATTTTGGTCAGTACTATATGCCCTTAAAGTTTTTGCTCGAAGTTAAGGGACACCCTGTATAAAGTAAAAATATTCATGTATAATACCAGTCACTAGTGACTACAATTGTACTGGCAATTTTTGCCGTCATGATCACGACTGCTTTTGCGACGAAATTCGAAACGAATGCGATACTACGAGTGACGATTTTCTAAAGCAACAAGCAGGTGTGAGCTAGATATAATTTACCGGTAAAATTTTAAGTCACGAATGGTTTTTGGCATGACAGTTCCTCGAAATTTATATTTATTCAAATAATTTTACTGAAATACTTGTCACTCAAAATTTTTTGACAGACGTGTCTAAGCAACGGCAAGACGTAAAATTGTCAGTGTAATTCGAATGTGATTGATTCAATACACGAAATGTATGTATATTTAAATAATATATATTAAATGTACTCATACCTGACACTGACATTTTGCATTTATTTGTCAATTACAAAAATTTGAATATCGCAACTGTTTTTCAGGCAACGAGATTTATTACAACAGATTATTCTATATTATTATTTACTATATCTCCAAACCTATACGAGATATAATAAAAAAATTAAATGTGTCAGATTGAGAATTTAATTATCTTTAATATTTGTAGTAACAAATTTTCAAAAAATAATATTTAGAATTTTTCTTTTTAGAAACTACCACTTCCGGTTGTCCAATTGTTACCAGAACCTATTCAACTCTTCCCATTACTGTTAGATTGAGGAATCCGTAGTTATACAGGTCTTTAGTCTTATAGAATTTGAGAAATCGTGTCTCCAACAACCTCACACACACACACACATCCACACACACACACACACACACACACACACACACACACACACACACACACACACACACACACACACACAGACATCATTGTAAAAATGTTAAAATCGGATTGTATGGACCTTAAATCGTGCTTATTCAATAAAATCTGGATATGCGATTTTTAGCATGAATCCAATACCTCTCTTAGCGAGAGGTAAAAAGAAATACAAATAAATACAATTCACCATTCTTTCCTTTCACATCTTAAAACCTCTTAAACATATTTCTTTTGCAATACTTTCAAACTAATTTTTGGGAGACATAAAAACTGTCATAGCTATAAAATCTCTGGTGACTTAAAAATAAAAACTACTATGCTATTCTTATCAAACTAATTACTGGGGGACTTAAAAACCATCGAATTAATTTCAGGCTGACTTAAAAACTGTCAAAGCTGTCAGACTATAAATCATGATTCGAAAATGCTGTATAGTTTATTCCATATTTTTATTTCACAGCGATATTTTTAAATATTGAGTAACAAAGAACTAAGTTCTAAGTTTTAACTAACTTGCGTCAAATCCTATTACTCAGAATAATTTTACTCTATACAGTGTCCCACACTCTATGTTCAGTACAGCGGAGATAGGCAATGTTATTCTTATGGACGATTTCTGTACCATGTTGCCAATTTTTCAGTGTAATGTAATATTGAAACATTCATAAATTTTCATTGCTATACCAAAATTAGTTAACACTGAACACTTCAAGTTTTATGAGGGTCTCATTTACCCAAGGGCTTATTGTATTCACCCGAAATTTGTATGCAGTTCCAAATAGTTTTATATACAGGATCGCGATAAGATGCGTTGGAACTCGGCCATTACAACAGTTTTCTTTCATTTTGTAATGTTTTAATGACGTGCGTCTTCTGCATAAATATTTTTACTATATTCGTATATGTATTTATATTGTTAAGGACGATTGTAAAACTTCCATTTAAGTACAAAACTGTTTTATATTATTTACTTTAAATTGACTTGAGTGTATATGTTAATTAGTTTCATTTACCTACGCTTGTTATGTTTTTATACCCTACTTATATGTTGTGTTTGTATTATTTTATATTCTTTGAAAATTATTAAAGTAACCTGTTTATTATTTATTTTAATTTTGTTTTTTTCACCCGCTTGTTTAGATACACTGAAAATACACCAGTCATAAATACATTCAATGAAGTACCCAGAATATTTCATCTCCTTTTGGGCATCTATTTTGCTCTTTCTATCTTATAGACTTACAGCAGGTAAATATGGCAACAATGTTCTGCATAAGAGCCTTAACTGAACATAGAGTGTGGGACACTATATAGATGCATATCTTTTTTTTGTCTACAATAAAAGCTTGAAAAAGGCCATAGCGTTTCATTTTTTGCGTTAAAAAAGTGCACTTTTTATGTTTTTATTGCATAAAAAATATATACTTTATGAACCCAGTTGAATGAAAAAGTGCACTTTTTTTAACAGACGTAAAAAAACAGTTATTTATGTATCAAGGTACTGACTACTTTTTATCACGAATATGGAATTTAATTCCCGAGGCCGTAAGGCCGAGGAAAATAATGATAATGATAAAAAGGAACTTCAGTGCCGAGGTGCATATTAAATTTTATTTGAAATCGAAAAATTGTGAAAATATTTATTTTTATATATGTACATAACTGTCAGTTTGACATTCAATGTTGCCAATCTCGGACATTGATGTTATCATAGAGAACACTAAAATTATGTTTTATCTCAAACTTGTACATCGGAATTATTTTGTTCGCTCTTCTTGCATATAGTTTTGTCAGTTTATGTAGAAATTTACCACTGTATATCGTACACTTGCCTAAATTATCTTACATGTCCAATAATTATCATAAGGTTGGCAACACCACATTTGTATGAAATCGTCCTATAATGGATTACTTTAGTGCCGATTTCAGAACTTTAGTGACGCTTTCAAATAAATTATATTAATTTAATTTACTTTCCTTAGTACCTACTTTCAGTAGGTACTTGATACGTAATATATTATAAAAATCTGATGTGACTAACACAATACCTCCTGCCATTTAATTTTTATTAATTTAAATACATTCCTATGGGGTCGCATTGTCGCGTGCCTGATGTCTGGTTGCGAATATGGGGAACCCGATTCGATCCCGAACAATGCCAAATATTTCTAATTTTAAATGGCACAAAATTGTCCCCTGTGTTGCACTCTCCAAGCCAGCAATGAGGCGACGCTTGGTAAACGCCCGCACGATATAAATATGTCACTATCATTACTGAAATCTGTGTACAAAGCAGAGTAGCACACCCAGCAATGGGTAATATGCTGTGATAATTTTTTTTATTTAAATACATACCTGCATATTTACTAATGCTAGAAATTATGTATATTAAATTCCTTTCCATATAACTATTGTTCTCTCGTTTTAAAACGTTATTATTATTAATTTGAAATTATGTCTATTAGGTTCCTTTCCATTAACTATTGTTCTATTTACAATTTTCTTTTTAAAATGTTACTGTTATTAATTTGAAATCATTATTTTTTCGGCAGTGACGTTTATCTGTCAGTTGTAAACATTTGAGCTGAAATGTGTAACCATGGAGTTGTGTTTATAGCATAAGTTCCGAGATATAATTTTTATAGTACTTTCTTTATAAATTTATCCATAAAATATATAGAAAAAGTATTAATGCAAACCTGTAGAAAATGGAATAATCTTTAATTTTTATAATAACAAATTCCGAAAAAATAACATTTAAAGGTATTTTTTGAAAAAAAACTATTTTGAGCTTCAAGTAAACTGCCATTTCCGATTATCCGATTGACACCAAAATTTAATGGGTTCTTTCCAAATTAGAATAAGGTAGAAATATATGGTTTCAAAAGTTTCTGAATGATGGTATTTGAGTTAGAGTGCCCAGAAGATCCACATACATACACACATGCACACATACACATACATACACACACACAAACACACACACATACACAGACATCATCGTGAAAATCTTGATATGCGATTTTTAGCACGATCCCTATACCTCCCAAGGGTATCGGGAGGTGAAAAGGATACGTGTATCTATTTATTCTCTATGCTATTAAAATGTTCATACATATTTATTAATTTACAATTATAATCATACACGGAAACAAAAGATTTTTAATTATCACTACAATTTTTTTATTGCTTAAATTCTGAAAATAAATCCATTGTTTGCAAATGATATGGATTGAATAATCCAGAAAATATTTAAGTAACCCATCCTCTTAATTCTGTGAGATAAATATTCCTTATATGACATAATAATTTTAAACATATAGCAACAAGCAATATTCTGTTTTGTTAGTGTTTTGTTACAAAATTTCTCTTTCCACTTCTTTAGACGTAAATCACTCGATGCTCATTTATTCAAATTGGCAAGGTCATCGACGATCCAAGTTTTGTCATGTGCTAAGAATGTTCCCTACATATACAGTGACAGTGTTTTGTTTCATACGACTTTTCCTAAAATGCAATTTGCAAGTTTTATTGGTTTATATTTGTATTCTCAACTAACAAGGACGTTTAAGATACTGCTATTAATATAATAACCTTTATTCAATTTTTGTTTGATATGTGCTTACGAATTACAATACTTTTTCATTACATGCATGACAAGAAGTATTACTCGTCGTACTACGCATTATTTATACTACGGGTACTTAAAATTTTATGCAAGTACATATTTATTTTTCGCGACAACCATCTTAACATATTTATAAAAGTATTGCACAATTTGTATTTATGCAGTGATAATTAACATGTTTTAATTCAGTTAATAGAATTTCATAACAAATGGATTATTATAAAATAAATTCCTTATTCCTTTTTCAAGAATAATCTAATAATAAAACAATCTAATATGGCCAGCACATTACCTTCCGCCAAGTCTGTGTATTTTGCACAAATTCCATACGTAAATTTTCTTGCAAAACATTCTATATTTCCAGTAAAATTATTTCATTATTACACATTGAAATTGAACTCATCCAACAAACGTACATATATGAGTATAAACATGATTTTCTATTTCCGTTGTTAAAATTTAAAATAGTACCACATACTACTTACCGTACTGGTTTCCATAGCGCTAAACAATCATAATCACATCTTGACAAACCGTGGCCTCGATCATATTGGAAACGGCGTGAAGCTAGCATCAACTAACAAATGATTCATTAAGCACAGATTAATGTTAGCTGCTGTAAATTAATTTCAGAATTACTTGCTGTTTGAAATAAATGAACATAGACAAGTTATACTCGTACATTGTTGGAAAGTGAAAAAGGCTCTTTTGAATAATAAAAAAAAATTGAACTTTTGACCTTGAAATCCAACAGTGATAAAAAAAACAAGTGCCCTAAAGAGATGCATTCCAAAATCCAGTATTATTTTACATTTGGAAAAATAAAAAACTGAATCTACATTTTCACCTATATCTAGTGACCTATGCATTTTTTCTCCAATCACGATACACCACTAATATTATCTAACTTTTTGTCTAATTTAACCGACTCGTTCCGACAGTTCCGCTCGTGTCAAAACAATTTGTGACTAAAGCAATGTTTATAAAACTTGTTACATAATATATTATTATGCGTGCATAACATCATAATAAACTTATGTTTATTAACAAAATCTGATGTGGCAACTGGCTAACACAATACCTCTCGCCAATTCCATTCATTTATATACATATAAGTAGTTCTTTATGTAAAGGGTTTAGCTTATAATTCTTTTAAAAATATTTTCTCACTGTGTTACATTTTTCATTTCCAGCAAAATTATATCAGGAAATTAATTTATAAATTATTCCATGCAGCACTTTGGGCTGTGAGATGTTTTCTATCTTTAAATTTATAGCAGATATACATAATAAAGAATTTAAATGTACCAGATGTAACATCATTAATTTGTCAAAAAAATAATAGTTAACTATTTTCGAATCAGCCATGAATGTTAAATTGACGAATACGAAGTATCACAGAATGTTTAGTCTTATAGCATTTGAGAAATCGTAGCGAAAACACATCCACACCCACGCTCACACCCGTAACCTCAGCCGCACACATGCACACACACCCACACCGACCCATACACACACGACACACGCGCTCGCACGCACAGTAAAATCGTATTCTAGGGACCCTAAAACGTGCTTATTCATTAAAAACTCACCATCGAATTTTTTGAGCAAAGACAATGTATACTTTTCTTATCCGTAGATAAGAATAAGAAAAAAGACCATATTCAGTTTTTCGCCATTTTCTATAGCAACCCTATGAGAATTATGGGAAAACAAAAGCATACCTAAGATGGCCCCCCTAAAGGCTCACCACATATCTCATTTAACTGAAGTCGTATCTCTTATAGTTTCCGAGATCCCAATGGTAGCCTTCTAAATCCGGACAACCTGTATAACTATTTTTCCATAAATCCTTATGTGTATGTACTACTCATAGATAAAATAATAAAAATATTTCAATGATTTTGGCTGATGGCATTATAATAAAATTGGTAATTTAGCATGTTGACTGAAAGTGAAATTATTGTTATTAATTTCCCTTTCTGTCGCCAGAAGACTTCCGCTTGCCACGTAATCACATTTTTTCACTTCGCTTTCGAATTAATTTTTTTCCTTGGATGATTTTGTCGATAAATTATCGATGCGTTTGTTTCAAAACAGAAGATACAAGCTGTTACTTACCTGTTAGCTGGATTGCTTCGTATTTACTCTTGGCTAGGGGTGCACAAAAAAGACAAAATGACCAAATTCATATTTGTTGTTCAGTAAAATTATTACATGTTATTCTTATATGTATTATATCCTGTATCAATAAAATTTTAAAACTAAAATTATAAAACTTTTAATTTTTCATCAAAATATGTGAAATACGACTTTGTACTCCGTTCTCAATAAATATAATAAAGAATGATGCAGAATATGAATATATAATTAACAACTTTCAGCTTTGCTACTAGGAATGTTTCACTTCCGGTTAGCTATCGATCACTGTTGTCCAAATAGTATTTGCAATTTAATTTTTTTTTTAACAAGGAACATATGAAACTTAATTTATAACTTTTAGCCTAACAATATTCTATGATGCAAATTATATCAAATTGGCTCTAGCAACGCAAGTATTTTGCTCATCTTTATTGCTAGGTACACTTAGCATTACAGCTTTTCCAGAATTATCAGATAGTATCTTCATAGGTACCTTTTTATTTTTCGGTATATGGTTGTCCTGTTGATTCCTTTTCGTTGGAAGTACAGAATACATGGTGCCATTGCAACGGCAATAATGAACAACTATTTTTGCAAATCATTCGTTTTCTAATTTTTTCATTGTAATTAAAGCATAAACACTAGCAAAAATAGTTTTGAGTGTCAAGTATGAACACTGTTACTGCTGAATATTAAATTCAAGGACTTTACTCTTACACAAATTCAAAGTAACCTAAAAATTATCACTGAAGATCAAATTTTTACTTCTGATATAGTCCCTTATTTATTTAGCGACTAAGTTTAAGTATAATATTACAAGCCCAACCGATTTTATAAAATTAATTGGTATTAATGTTTTAAATTAAAATATGAGAGTAAAACTTTATGCCATTATAATAAATACGTGCACAGCAGGCATACAGTTATGCGAATATGAAACATTTGTACTCTCTTGTCTAGAACAACAGTTTGTCGACTACCTGGTGAAGACCTGCCATGTCATGCACCAAATTCTTAACTTTAAAAATTCATATCTCACTTATTACGTAAAATTTTTAAATCGCGTTTGAACTAAAATTCTTAGTTCATCGTTTTCTAGAAAAAAAATCTGATGTGACCAACACAGTACCTCCCGCCATTTACATATATATATAATTTTTATTTTACTTTATAAATTTATCCATACAATATATAGAAAAAGTATTAAAGCAAACTTGTACAAAATGGAATAATCTTTAATTTTTATAATAACATATTTGAAGAAAAACTATCTTGAGCTTCAAGTAAACTGCCATTTCCGGTTATCCGATTGCCACCAAAATCTAATCGGATATTTCCCCATTAGAATAAGGTAGAAATACAGGGTTTCAAAACTTTCTGAATGATAGTATTTGAGTTAGAGCGTAAACAGGATCCACACATACATATACATACATACACACAGGCATCATCGTGAAAATGTTAAAATTGGATTCTAGGGACCTTAAAACGTGGTCATTTACCAAAATCTCGATATGCGATTTTTAGCACGATCCCTATACCTACCTCCCTATCAAGGGTAGCGAGAGGTAAAAAATTGGTATAATGAATGAGGTATTCATGTTCATATTATTACTCTGAAGTCTAATGGATTTGAAATAGCATGTATTATTTTTAGCCGATCCCAAATTTATTGTTATTAAGAATGTGTATTGTTCAAACATGTGATTAATGACACAATCAATGGTGTTCGCAGAGTTTGAAATAAAGCAACTGAAATAAGTTTAGAAAAAGTATTTGTATTAAAATAACTTAATTACAGTTCACAGTTTTTAATTACAACAGCAAAATTGACAGACTGAAAATTATGACATATATATTATATTGTTTCCATAGCTTCGTACAATTCACATCATTTTCGAATCATAGATTGCATATTCCAACACTCTTCCTCAATTTAATGTATTCAAAAATGTATGTATGTGTAGTATTCAGAATAAGTTTTTGTGAATTATTCCAAGTTGTTCCCTTAATTTCACAAATTGTGCTTTCTGTAATCCCTTGGTTAGGATGTCCGCTGTTTGGTCTTTAGTTTGAATATATTCAACTTCTATCTTCTTATCATTAAACAGCTCTCTAATAAAATTATATTTAACATCAATATGCTTTAATCGTCGATGTTCCCATTTTTTGAGCAGATGTATACAGGATTGGTTATCTTCGTATATTTTAATGGGTTTATGAATTTCCACTCCCATGTCAAGCAAAATATTTCTCACCCATAATGCTTCAGTTGTTCCTGTTGTCAAAGCTACGTACTCTGCCTCAGTTGATGACAGTGAGACACAAGTTTGTCTCTTCGTCGCCCAACTTACTATGTTTCCATAGACTTTGATAGCATAACCTGACGTAGACTTCCGGTCTTCTTCGCTTCCCCAGTCTGCATCACTATAACAAGTGATAACTTCCTGTTCCTGATTTTCTTTCGTGTATTGAAGTCCCATATCCATAGTTCCTTTTAAGTATCTTAATATCCTCTTTAAGCCTTTCCAGAGTATCTCAGTTTGAACATGTTGATATCTACTAAAGAAGTTTACAGCAGCGCTGAGATCCGGCCTTGTTCCGAGCATCAAGTACATGAGGCATCCGATTAGCTCGCGGTATGGTTTGTTTATTTCTTTATTTTCTGATGAACCAATCTCAGGTTTTGCTTCCATAGGTGTTGAAATAGGTTTACAGTCCGTCATGTCAAACTTTTCTAAAAGATTCTTTATGTAGAGTGGTTGGCTAAGAAACATAGTTCCGTTTTTCCTGGTGATATTGATTCCAAGAAAACTTTCTGGTGTTCCTAAATCTTTCATTGGAAATCTTTTCTTGAGCTGTGATTTCAATTCCTCAACGTCATCCTGAGTACTTCCTGCTACAAGAATGTCGTCTACATAGAGTAACAAGTATATTCTATTTCCTTTGATTACTCCATTATAAAGACATCTATCTACCTCTGATTGAGTTAAACCTAAGGTCTTGACAAATTCGTCAAATACTTTATTCCAGGCCCTTGGTGCCTGCTTAAGTCCATACAATGTCTTCTCAAGTTTGCAGACAAGGTCTCCTTTATTTTCTATTCCCTTGGGTATTTTCATATAAATTTCCTCCTTTAGTTGTCCTTGTAAAAATGCATTTCTAACGTCTAATTGATTCAGAAAAAGGTTTTTTTCATTGGCTATACTCAGAAGTATTCGAAGTGTTTCCAGTCTGGCTACAGGAGCATAAGTTTCTTCGTAATCGAAACCCTTCTTTTGTGAACATCCTTTTATGACAAGTCTGGCTTTATATTTCTCTACGTCGCCATTTTTATTCCTTTTAATTTTAAAAACCCAGCGACTGTTTAACGGTTTCCTGTTTTTAGGTAGTTCTGCAAATGTCCATGTATTATTTTTATGTAAAGCATCGAGCTCTTCCTGGATGGCATTCTTCCACTCTTGTTCATCTTCACGACCTTCGATATCTTCAAAGTTTTCCGGAATGTCATCCACGTAGCATTCTGCATTTAATGCAAATGCTGCGTATTCTTCAATATAGTACCTTGGTCTTCTTCTTTCTCTCGCGCTTCTGCGTGGTACCTCTTCTTCTAGTTCTTTTTCATATTCCAAATTCTCTTCCTCAATTCCAACATTATCATTTATATCTTTTTTATTTTCTTCTTGAAGATTACTATTTCCAGTCCAATCTTCGCTAAATGTTCCGTCTAAATTGAATTTGTTTTCTAGAAACACTACATCTTTTCCAAAAATAATTTTCCGGTATTCTGGACACCAAAGCCTGTATCCATTAGGACAATACCCAGTGAAATAACACTTCAAGGACTTTGATTCCAATTTCCCTTGTCTCAATTCTTTTGGTTTCAATAAATACGCTACACAACCAAATACCCTTAGTTTTTTTAGGTCTGGTCTTCTTCCGTACCAAGCAGTTGCAGGAATATCACCGTCGAGTGCCGTTGTTGGGCTCCTATTAATAATGTAAACCGCCGTTCTTACAGCTTCACTCCAAAATGATTTTCCTAAACTGCAATCTAGAATAAGACATCTGGCCTTTTCCATGATGGTACGATTCATCCTTTCAGC
Organism: Harpalus rufipes; assembly: GCA_951394225.1. Taxonomy (NCBI): domain Eukaryota; kingdom Metazoa; phylum Arthropoda; class Insecta; order Coleoptera; family Carabidae; genus Harpalus; species Harpalus rufipes. The sequence goes on along the minus strand of OX596276.1, from coordinate 46,372,165 downwards.
GACCCCATTCTGTTCAGGAGTGTACCTTATTGTGTATTCGAATACGATACCTTTTTCTTCAAAATATTCCTTAATATCTCTGGAGATGTATTCACGCCCGTTGTCACACCTAAACCTGCTGACTTTTACATTAAAGTGGCTTGAGGCCATTTGAACAAAAAGCTTAAAGTATCGAAGCACCTCCGTTTTACTTTCCAGCATATAAGCAGCAGTAAAATGTGTGAAGTCGTCGATAAACGTCAAAACATACCTTTGATCGTCATAGGAGATTGGTGTTATAGGTCCCATCAGATCACTATGAATTAATTCCAACGGTCTTTTTGCTCTATTCCGGGTTTTATTGTGTGGCAATTTAGTTTGCTTACCTTCAATACATTTCTCGCATTTTGTCGATGGTACTTTTGTTTCTTCATATTTTATTCCGTTTACTTTATCCTTTAATTTTAAAATATTTTCAAAATTTAGATGTCCCAATCTTTTGTGCCAAAGATCTAGGTTCTCTGTTAGTAAACATCTAGAAAAAGAGACTTTTAAAAAGAAATTCAGTACATAAAGTTCCGTACTATTTCTATAAGCAATGGCAATTATTTTATTATCTTTCTGAATACGACCTTCGCCATTTGCAAATACAACTTTCAGTCCACTCATTTCCAATTACCTTACTGATAGTAAATTATTGTCTAGTCCTGAAACCGAAAGCACATCTTTTATTTTAATGTTAATTTCTTTACCTTGGGTTTCACAGCAAACGTCCAAGTCCCCAATTTCGTTAGCTTGCATGAATGTTCCGGATTTTGCTACTTTTATACTAATCGGTTTTTCCAAAATTCTTTTGTTCAGAAGATCTACACCTGAACTTACTAGGTGTTCTGTTGCGCCTGAATCCAAAAACCATTTAATTTCTCTTCTTGATTCATTAGTGGACGCCGAAAAGCAAAAATATTTTTCTTGTGAAGAGTTACCTTCCGTTTGCATTGGCGCTACGTTGGCTGAAGAATTTTTAATTTGCTTTTGTGGAATTATCGCCTCGCATTGCGCGCGAAAATGTCCTATTTTACCACATCTGTAACAAGAGAATTTTTTCGGGGTAGATTTCCTTGAATCAATTTTTCCTGCACCTTTTGATGGATGGTCTCTTCCAGCGGTTTGAGAGGAGAAGACGGCAGATGACTTTGAGTCAAACTTAGATTTCCCGTATCCAGATTTCCGCTTAGTCTCTTCATCCAGTAGTCTACTTTTAACAAAACTCATTGTTAACTGTTCTGTAGAAAGTGTTTCCAGTGCTGTTACTACAATATCATATTCATTAGGCATAGTTAATAAAAGGTGACAAACGATATCAGTTTCTTCCAGTTTAGCTCCAGTACATTTTAGTTCCCGTACAAGTTTATCAAATTGTAGGAAATGATTGATCAAAGTTTCTCGATTTGCATCGAATTTCATCGTTAGAAGTTTTTTCCGCAAATACAATTGACCGGCCATACCTTTCCTTTCGAAAATAGTTGCTAAAGAATTCCATAAAATATGTGCATCATCTTTTTCTTTAGCATATTCCAGGTGGCTGTCTGCGATTCTTTGTATAATTTGCGACATGCATTTCCTATCGCTTTTCCTCAGTTCTTTCAGTTGCACTTCCTTTTCAGTACGTACCTGTTTAGTGTCGTCTTCGTTGAATTCCACCATACTTGTGTATGATTGTTCCACAAATTTTAGTAAATCGAGCTCATCTAGGAGCGTTTCCATTCTAAACTTCCAGTTATTATAATTTGTTCCATCGAAGAGCGGAATACGGTACTTTTCGATTTCGAGTGACATTTTTTGAAATTTACTTGGGCTCACAATTTTCCTTTTATTTTTTATTTCGCCAAGAACCTGGGCCCATAACCTGTTCGCAGAGTTTGAAATAAAGCAACTGAAATAAGTTTAGAAAAAGTATTTGTATTAAAATAACTTAATTACAGTTCACAGTTTTTAATTACAACAGCAAAATTGACAGACTGAAAATTATGACATATATATTATATTGTTTCCATAGCTTCGTACAATTCACATCATTTTCGAATCATAGATTGCATATTCCAACAAATGGCATCAAAAAAATTTTAGAGCTTATATCATTTTAGATTTTACACATTGACCTCATTCAACAAACGTAAAAATATGAAGATGAGTATTAAATATGATTTTCTATTTCCGTTGTTAAAATTTAAAATACTACTTACCGTACTGGTTTTGACACGTGTCAAAAGATTTTTTCATCGGCGACAACAACAAACAACGCCCTCTTAATCGACCGAAATGTCTTAAATTTGAACTCTCTCTTCAATAATTATAAGTATGATTTAAGTATTTATCATTTGAATGTTCAATCAGTAAACAATAAAATTGATGTTATTTCATTACTGTTAAATACGTATAATTTTGATCTGTTTTGTATTTCAGAATATTGGATGGTTGAAAATGTAATAAAAATGACCAATATTGCAGGTTATAGTTTAGCAACATACTACTGTAGAACAATTATCTCCCATGGGGGTGTATCCATATATGTGAAAAACAAAGTAGTTTACGAGCCTGTAGATGTCCAGCAGTATTGTATAGAACTTCATGCAGAATTTTGTTCAATTAGCCTAGGTAAGGTCAAATCTGTTGTTGTGGCTGTGTATAGAGCTCCTTCTGGTAACTTTAACATTTTTTTAACTCAACTAGAACTTATTGTAGCTTATTTATCTAGCAATTTTACCAATATAATTATCATGGGCGATTTTAATATAGACTTTGCTACTAAATCAAATAAGTTACAAAATTTGAATCTAATCTTAGAATCTTTTAATTTAAAATGTAAAATAAAAGAATTTACCAGAGTAACTTTGCATTCGGCTACACGAGTCGACAACATAATAACAAATTGGGATGATAACTCCTGTAATCTGGGTGTGTTTGACCCAGGAATTTCAGACCATGGTGGACAATATCTTTTTATAAAATCCAATGTGCAAACCATGAAGTCTGTCCAGAAAAGAAGTATAACAGAAAAAGGATTACGTAATCTAAAACTTGATCTAGAAAATACTGATTGGTCTATATTTGAAAATCCTAATGCTAATGCTAATGAACTAGCCAATCTACTTACCACAACTCTAAATAATCTTATAACAAAGCATTTTCCATTGAAAATAATTACATCCAAATACAATAATTTAGTAGTAAACTGGTTCGATACATCTTTGAAATACATACGGGATCGACTCCATTTAATGAAGCATTTATTTAACTCCACCCGTGAAACACGATATCTACATGCTTATAAAGAAATTCGTAAATTTTATTTTAAAAAAATCTCTGATACACAGAAAAATGCCTGTCAAAATTTTATCATTAATTCTAACTTTAATGCTAAAAATTGTTGGAGATTAATTAACTCGGAAAGAAACAGTACTAATAAACTAGTTACTACTGAAATTCCAGCTAATGATTTCAATAAATTTTTTCAGTCAATTCCTAGTAATATTTTAAATTCACTTCCTCATTCAAAATATAATACAGATACTTTGCTAAGTAACATAAAAGCGGTCAATAAGTCATTCTTTCTACTTCCTACAAATCCTGGGGAAGTTCAAAAAGAAATACTAAACTTAAAAAATTCCTCTTGTCCAGATATCTTTGAACTGACTAGTAAAGTAATAAAAAATATTTCCAATTACATTTCACAACCTCTAGCATACATTATTAACAAATGTTTCGAGGATGGAGTTTTCCCGGATGTATTCAAGGTTGCCAAAGTGATACCGATTCACAAAAAAGGTGAACTATGTGACCCAGACAACTATAGGCCCATTTCTATATTACCTTTACTGGGTAAAATTATGGAGAAAACCATAAAACATAGACTTGTTGAATTTTTAGAAACTAATAGCGTTCTTAATCCGTGCCAATTTGGATTTAGAGAATCCTATTCAACCAACAAAGCTGTAATGCAACTTATAAATGAAATAATCAAAAGCTCTGAAAATCGGGAACATACTGTCTTGACTTTATGTGATTTGTCTAAAGCTTTTGATTGCGTCTCTCATGCATTATTAATTGACAAACTTCATCAATATGGAATTCGTGGAATACCATTGCATTTATTTGCGTCATACCTGCAAAATAGAATGCAATGTGTTCACATAAATAATACCTTCTCCGATTTTCTATCAGTAAGTCATGGAGTCCCACAGGGCTCGGTCTTGGGTCCGGTTCTTTTTATTCTTTATATCAATGACCTATACATTTTCTGAAACCAAACAAATGTATCCTGTTTGCCGACGATACGACTTTACTTTCCAGTCATTCTAATATGGATATACTAAAGAAACAAGTTGAAGACACAACTAACAATGTTGAGCACTGGTTTGCATCACATAACTTGAAACTAAATGCATCAAAAACTCAAAGTCTCACAATCTCAAACAACCTAAAGAACAGAAATGGTCAATCTGTCAGACTTCTTGGTATGGATATTGATGATGGCCTTACAGGACATTCCCAAATAATTAAACTTTGTGCAACTCTATCAAGTACTATATACCTATTTAGAAGGCTTAAGAACATGTGTCAAGTTCCAGTTTTGCGTATGGCCTATTTCGCTCTTTTTCATAGTCATTTAAACTACGGCATATTACTCTGGGGTAATTCGACACACGTAACCAAAATATTTATATTGCACAAAAATATTGTCAGAGAAATTGCTAATGTAAGCCCTACACATTCATGTAAAAACCTTTTTATTGAGTTAAGGATAATGACTTTGCCTTGTCTATATATTTATGCAACATTACTTGAAATTCACACGAACCAAGATAAATATCTAAGGAACAGTGATGTACATAGCCATAACACTAGATCAGCAAATTTATTAAGATTAAATAAATTTAAGAACAAACGCTCCGAAAGAAATTCTCTTCAACTAAAATTTTATAATATTTTACCTCATCATGTTAAGGCACTTTCCAAGCCTAAATTTAAAAATGTTGTCCGTAACTACTTAATAACAAATAGTTTTTATACTTTTCAAGAATATATGGATACCCCCCCAAATATTATATCTATATAACGTGCATATCTATGTATCTGTATTTTAAACTGACGTGCCATAATTGTATCTCATGTACAAATAGTGGTTTAAATAAATTATTATTATTATTATTATTATTATGGCGCCCGATTTTTTAAAAATTAATAGGTATTCATGTTTTAAATCAAAATATGATATTAAAACTTTATGCCACTATATTAAATACGTGCACAGCAGACGTACAGATTGACAAATAAAATAAATATATCATCACGGTATATTATTTACCCATTGGGTGCGTCACTCTTTTGTACAGATTTCGGTAATGACGATGACATATTCGTATAGTGCAGGCATTTAAAAAGGCATCGGACACCCATTGTTAGCATGAAGAGTGTACCACAGGGATCACTTTTGTGTCATCGACAAATACAAACTTTAATATAAATCTTTTTATCATAATCCAAACAATTCAAAATGTGCTATCTACAAAAAATATGCTTTTCTAGGCAATTTTATATTAATTGTACTATGTACTGCAATATGTCTTAATATTAGTTATATTTTGTCCCTAAATTATTGTGTTGTTTTAAGTTTAGAATTGAAAAAAAATGTATAAGAATTGTATGAAGAAGTAGAGTGATAATATATTATCCAATGAGCATGTAATGTATGCTATTACTCATCATTCATTCATTACAGTTTTATTTTCTTCTTAAGCTTAAAATGTAGCTGAATAGTCTGTTTAAAATTTTCTGCTAAATGATAAATCAGTTCATAATTTTGTTATAACAAATACCTAGCGATCAACGCTAATATGTTTGTGTTTGTAAACAAACAATTTTCAGGTTGTTAGGTTGTTTCTGATTTTATAATTTATAGTACAGTATGTTATTATTTGACAGTTGTGGATAAAGTATAGTATTCTATTCGCATGTACTGGCTATTACTCATTCGAAAAATTTACATCATTCGCCTTCCGGCTCGTGATGCAAACTTCAACATACATTACATGTTCATTGAATAATATACTATTAAAGATGTCCGATCAAGGTTATCTGTCTCATGAACGAATTAACAAATTAGTATACATTTATCTCTCTCATTTGTAAAGACTACAATTGTCTGCGATAAGGATGGATATAAGTGATATAACACGCTTGTCTTTGAAAAATTCATCTTGTTTCAACTAATTTAGGACATTCCATTTCAAAACGATGCTGGTTGTTGACAATACTATCGCTGTAACGTAAGTTTATTTAATAATTCAGATATATTACCTTGATTCATAGTCGTACGAATAACGTTATATTTGTCCGTGTCACTGACACTGTATCAGTATCTTATTTTTACATATTCGATTTTACATTTGCTAATAAAACTACCAGTTGACTTAGTTTTAAATTTTGAATGCTTTTACTGTAACATATATTTTTATAATAATAAAATAACTGTAATATCCTATGTACCCTCATAAAAACTAATTTTACAAATTGAGCGAAGATAAAATCTTAATTCATACAATTCGTAAATGACCTTGATCGGACATCTTTAAAAAAATTATTGTACTACTTGTCAAGCACAATGTTTTAGAGATGGTATAAGTGCATACCATAAAATTCCAGATTCGACTGAAATGTAAGCCAAAGGTAATGTAGGTAAAAAAATACAAAAACTAAATTATTTTGATACATATATCAACAAAATAATCAAGAATATTAATAAAAGAAGAAGATACATATGTTATTGTTTCCTGTAGGATACTTTTAAATGTAACTCTAAATATAAAAATGACACTTACATGCCTTTCAATGTAATGTTTCAATAAATTATACTTTCTCTGAATAGGTATAACTGAAAGAATATAAATACTTTCATTATATTGATTCTATTATAATTACTCGTATATACGTACGTACATCGTACATCTTCGTTAAAAAAAATAACAAATGTCTAACGGTTTATGTGTCATGTTAGGGTAATTTATTTTTATTATTATATGTAATTTATGTTCAATTGAACAAATATCAATTTAAATTAATAGATAATCGTTAACTGGGACAGAAATTAACAATAATACCTAATAAAAATAAATTACCCTAACATGACAGACAAACCGTTAGACATTTGTTATTTTTTTGTCTCAATTCCATGGCTGTTGCTATTTTTGAGATAATTTTCGATATTTTCTTACCTAATTTCTGCCGTTACAAGGAATACAAAATTAATTTTGTTTATTGTTTCAGATGTAGATTTTTATGCTCTACAACTTTTATTTGAAGCTTTTTTACCTAAAATAATTAGGGAAGCAATGCGCACGGAAAAAATGATTTCCCTTGTTAAACGCTATGTTGCACTTTCCGTGATACACCCTGTACAATAAATAAAATATATTATCGTACTTATTATACCTTCTTGTGCGTGTAAATAAGCATAAAGAAATCGAAATTAAATTCCGTCGCAGTGGTAAAGTGTAATAAATTGCCGTTCTATTATTATTCGTTAATTACCATATCATATAAAAATATCGCTTTTATTTAAATTTATTGACTCCATTATTCAGCCACATTCAGCACCGACATGCTCTATGAGATTTTAATAACAAGGATACTATGATTTTGTACAGCCCTAATGCATGAAGCAACACCATATTTGTATTATCAAAAAACAAAACACTACACTTTCTTCTGTCCAACTATCAAATTTATTTGTAATTTATTCAAATAGATACTTCTCCTTACTATTTAATTACTGATACCGAAGAAATATTTCTGTTAATGTTATCGCACATATTAACACAGAGCCGTACTTCGCGTATGTATTTTTTATTGAAAGTATTACCATCTTGAACCATATTTTAAAATTATACATTTTATTTTATGGGATTATTTGGTTGTTTGCGTTAAGTGACCGATTGTGACTAAGACAGGCCGGGTTCGATTCCGACCAATATCTAACTGGAATTCTAAATATTATTTCCAATTTTTGATAGCCCGTGACGTCTGGTAACCGCCCTCTACGGTACAAATACGTCGTTTTTACCAAAATCTGCGAACAAAAGTAGATTGGTACTCAGAGCCGGTTTTACCATAAGGCGGGTGAGGCGACCGCCTCAGACCTCTGATTTTAACCGGCCTCATGAAAATGAGTAGTTGTATTCATTTAAAAAAAATAATTGTTTTTTCTGCCATCGTACGGGAAATAAGTGTTCTCAAATTGAGCGCGGGAAATAGCTAAATCCCCCTATAGTTCGGAAAATAGACGCCCAAGTCATACATCACAAACAAAGAAAAACAGTGAAATGCTCCCACCTGGGACATTTTTTAAAAATCTGATGTGGCCAGCACAATACCTTCCGTCAATCCTGTGTATTATGTACAAATTCCATTCATAAAATGTCTTGCAAAAGATTATAAATTTCCAGTAATATTATTTCATGCAAATGGCACTTGACACTAACATTTTCTTTTTTCTTTAGCTTTTCCCATTCGTTAGGGGTCGCTATTTTTTATTTTTTTCTTCCATTCATTTCTATTTTGCGGGTCATCCTCATGTCAAAATTTTTTATTCAAAATTTATTTTTTTGGTATTTTATGATTCCTTTTCTCGGCAACTGAATTCCACACCCCTGATAATAAATATACCACATGAAATAAGAAAATCATGAAATTTTGAATGAAAAATTACGACATTTGTCAGTTATGGACGTAATTAATAGCTGTCATTTTGACACGGGTCCACATATCTGCTTGCCAAAGTCAGCAAAGTCACGTCACTGCACTCGCCCTACACATAATTTTTTTTTGCAACAGATCCTATATTTCCAGTTAAATTATTTCATAAACAAATTATTCGCATTGCACTTGACACTAATATCTTCTTCTTCTTTAGTTTTTCCCTTTCGTTAGGGGGTCGCTATTTTTACCTCTCGCTAAGAGAGGTATTGGATTCATGCTAAAAATCGCATATCCAGATTTTATTGAATAAGCACGTTTTAAGGTCCCTACAATCCGATTTTAACATTTTTACGATGATGTCTGTGTGTGTGTGTGTGTGTGTGTGTGTGTGTGTGTGTGTGTGTGTGTGTGTGTGTGTGTGTGTGTGTGTGTGGATGTGTGTGTGTGGGATGTTGGAAGGACGGTTACTCAAAAACTATAAGACTTAAAATTTGTTTAACAACGTATTTCCCAATCGGACATTCATGGGAAGATCTGAAAAGGTTTTGGTAATAATTGGACAACCGGAAGTAGAAGATTCTTGAAAAAAAATCTTCTAAATATTATTTTTTGAAAATTTTTCTTGATAATATTAAAGAAAAATAAATTCTCTTTCTGATACATTTAAATATTTTTATACATATTTTATAGATTTAGAGATAAAAGGAATATAATATATAAAATAATGTTGTAATTAATTTTACAACCGAAAGGATGCCATGAAAAATAGTTGCAAATTTAAATTATTTGTAACTGACAGATAAATGTCAGTGTCAGAAATAATGAGTAATGAAAGAAAAATGTACTTGGAGAATCCCTTAGTTCTTGATCTGTGACTATTATGGAGATGACAAGTCTAGGTTGAAGGACTTAAATTTGTTTCAAACATTATGGGACAATGTACACCAGTACTGTAGACTAGAGTAACTTTGAATTGCGAAAAAGCTATCAAATTCTTCTCAAGTAAGTTGTAAATATTGACAAAATTACACATCGATATAAGAATAATCGGAGTGCAATCTATCCGTCACTTTATTAAAGGGAATTAGTGTTATTTAGATATAACAAGTATGAAAAAATAAAATGTAAAAGAAGATATATAAGAATAGATGCACAATCCAGATATATACATTTTAGACCGCCCAAAATTAATGTTTTTACTAGAAGAAAATGAAGAGAAAATAAACAAAGTTGTTCGAATTGAAAATTGCTGTTACCAGCCTAATATTTATATATGGTAAACTCTACTTTGTAATTTATTGTAACATAATTTATGGTAAATATCTTTATGTTGAGACATGCTATTATTGAATAATAAAGAAGTTTATACGTCATAGATTTATATGAATATATTATTTGTATTTATAAAAATATTCTTTGCTTTATGCATACAGCCAGGTAAAATATACGGCGAGAGGTTATGTGCTGGCCACATCAGATTTTTTATTTTCTTCTTCCACTAATTTTTGTTTTATATGTCGTCCTCATTCAGTTTATTTTCTCTCCTTTCATATTATATTTGGTCTTCCTATGTTTCTTCCAACTTCTGTTATAAGCTATTCATTCTTCCAATATACTCATCTCTCCTCATGACATGTTCAAACCAATGTAATTATCTCTCTTATATATTTCTAGAAACGCCCAACACTAGAGTTATTTCCCTTATTCTTTCATCATTTACTTTTTATTAATATTGACATCTGTCAATTTGAATTACCTGAATATATTAGCAGTCTCCATGGTTAAGTTAGCACAGCTGGCTGATTTATGAAATTTTATAATTTTTATAATTCTTTAACTCCATATCTGTTGAATATGAAATATAAAATGCAATCAAATCGAATGGAGATTAATATATTCTTTAAGTTATAATAAAATTTAACTGAGTTTTTCAAGATAAACTGTTAAAATCTTCAAATGAGGATACTTCCGGTTGACCAATTATAACCAAAATCTAATCAAGTCTGCATATGGTTGTACGGAAGAGGAATATGCAAGAATTGTAATTTTTGGAATTCTAGTATTGGAGATATCGTTGACGACCCGGCGGTCACATACACACACACATACACACACACACGCGCACATACGAACACACACACAGATACACACACACATACAGACATCATCGTAAAAATAGTAAAATCGTATTGTAAAGAACCTAAAACGTGCTTATTCAATGAAAACTCACCACCGAATTTTTTGATCAAAGACAATACCTTCCTTACCTAGAGGTTACGGAAGGTAAAAATATAACTAACTGTACATTTAATTTTTATATTAGTAAAGAAAATTCGTAAAATTAAACGCATTTTTTATCTAAAATTAATAAATTATTTAACAGTCAATTTTGAAATATCTACCGGACGTCGTCAAGGGCGTTGGTTTGTACTACCGGCCTAGACCGTAAAAACGTACCTACCGGACTCGTTGCTAAGAAGGTAGAAACATAGTTTACAGTTGAGTATATAGAAAAATAAATATTTTAAATTCGTGAAACCAAACCTTATCAATAATAAATATTTTTTTCTGTAAAAATGTACAGTACCTGAATATTAAAAATTACAACAAAACATGGTTTAACATCAGATAATTCTATAGATTTTATTTGATAATTGACAACTAACAGGTAATATTTTTTTCGTTTTTGTAAACTAGATTTGCATTCTAACCAATTAAAATTATATTTATAAAAATTAATATATGTAATTCTCAATTTATAGTCCATATATGTTTTTCTTTTAGAAATTCTGTGTTCATATGAAAAGTTACCGTGAAACCATTATACCCAGAATTAATTGAAATACATACATATAAAGTACATCTCAATTGATGTATAATCTATGTACCTGCTTTCTTAATTTAAAAACAATTGACCATGCAGTAACTGAAATGTTTTTAATTAAATTTGACCTTTTTACCGTCACTTTTAGGTAAGGAAGGTATTGTCTTTGGTCAACTATTTCGATAGTGAGTTTCTAATGAATAAGCACGTTTTGGGGTCCCTTTACTATTTACGATGTTGTCTGTATGTGTGTGCGTGCGCGCGTCTGTGTGTGTGGTTGTATGTGACGATCGTTTCGGATCGTATAACTCCAATAAGGCGATTCCAGAAATTATAATTTTTTTGTATTCCTCGATTTTAAATCCATATGCAGACATGATCAGATTTTGGTTATAATTGGTCCACCGGAAGTACCCTCATTTGCAACTTTTAACAGATTTTCTTTGAAAAAAAGCAGTTAAATATCATTTGTTAACATTCAATGTTATTATATTTTAAAGAATATGTTATTCTCTATTCGATGTGATTGCATTTTATACTTCATATTCAATAGATATAGAGTTAAAGAGTCATTAAAGTTATTTCATAAATCTGCCAGCTATGCTAACCATGAAAACTTCTAATATATTCAGATAATTCAAATTGACACATGTCAATATTAATGAAAAGAAAATGAATGTGGCAGAGTCGAGGATATTGAGATAGATGTTGGGGAAGACACGGAAAGATAGGGTAAGGATTGAAAGGTAAGGGAAATAGCTCGAGTGATAAAGTTTCTAGAAAGGTACAAGAGAGACAATTACATTGGCTTGGTGGTTTGAACATGTCATGAGAAAAGATGAAGAATATATTGGAAGAAGAATGAATAGCTTAATAATAGAAGGTAGAAGAAACTAAGGAAGATCAAAGATAAGATGAAAGGACTGAAATGCGGAAGACTTGGGAGAAAAGGAACTGAATGAGGACGACACGGATAACAGAAATGAGTGGAAGAAGAGAATAAAAAATAGCCCATAATGAATGGGAAACTAAAGAAGAAGAAGATGTCAGTGTCAAGTGCAATTTGCATTGTTTATGAAATAATTTTACTGGAAATATAGTATCTTTTGCAAGAAACTTTATGTATGGGATTTGTACATAATACACAGGATTGACGGAAGGTAATGTGCTGGCCACATAAGATTTTTTTAACACGTGAAACATAGGAAATGGCAAAATAAACATAACATTTTAAATTACGGAAACAGGTAAAAAACTGTGTAGTCGGAGTGGCAGTCAATGATGAAATTTATTCAGGACGACGTTTCGACTATTACTATAGTCTTCTTCATCATCACGTCGGCCTGAATAAATTTCATCATTGACTGCCACTCCGACTACACAGTTTTTTACCTGTTTGCATTCTCCATCCCAAATACAGTCGATTATCGTTTTTGGATTTTAAATTACAACTTTTATATCCAACTCGATATTTAATCAAAACACTGGTATGTTGAAGACTAATTTCCGGATTTTATATAAAAATTTGAATAATGTATTAAAACATAAGTTAAGAAGACAACGAATTCTAGCACGAGTTACAAATTCGCCCACGATCGCGCAGCGGCGAGTGGGCGAATGAACGAGTAGTTGAATTGCCTTCTGTAACGTGTGTTTTATACTATTTTCTCTGTTGAGGCTTTTTTATACTATTCCATTATAAAAATATTTGACAATTTTCATTAAGGGAAATTTTTGATAGAATTATTAGGTTGGTGACAGTGATTTGTGTTTTTTTATTCTGTCCGTTGCCCAGATATTTAATGTATTTATTGCAGTCTTGCCAATCTCAAATAACAAAATATCACGAAAAATCGTTTAAGTATGACGGTCCTTCTAACATCAATATGCGTGTTAGAATGTGCCATTCTATTTCCGAAACAGAGAAAATTATTTACCATCCAGATTTAATTTGATTGCCTCTAAAAAATTATAACTGACACTTGATCTGAAGATGATAAATAGGTAGAGGTAGAATTGTATTTGACAACCATGTGCAAGCGTTCCAGCTGGAATATCAGTTAGCAACGCCCACTATGGTATTAGCGAATAATAGCCAGTTGCACAGCTTACAGGAGAAAAAAGTAAACAGTAGATGGCAGATCGGATGACGATATAATCTCCCATTTGGCCGCCATTTTGTATAGTAAAACAGTGATATCATCTATTATTTTTAATTCAAAGTATAAACATTGAATAGTGCAAAATATCATTTATATTCAAAATAAACATTTATTTCACTACACCAACAAATGATAAAAAGTAATGTTTTGTACATTTGCTAAATTCACAAATTTCTCACCAGATGTCAGTTACTTTAATTTTTTTTTTCACCAATGGTTAATGTCTTAACTACAGATGAACAAAAAAGTGTGCATCGAAATTTTGACAGTAGTATTTAACAATTCATTTGACATTTCGTTTCGATACGATTTGGCATGTTCGTTCATTGTGATTCATGATAAAATTTAACAAAGTGAACTAGATCAAGAAGAATTATGTTCAGCTCATTGAGAACAGTTGATTTTTTATTTAAGGTTGACGCTAGTTCGTTCGACATTATACAGGATGAAATTGGAAACACCTTTTTTCTGGAAAGTTATTATAGATATCGAAAAACTGTTTAAATAAAGTTATTAGTACTTTTTTCTATTTCGGTGTTCTTATGTTTCTATAAACGCACTGTTTTGTACTGAAAACACGACGTTTAGAAGATCTATAAGCGTACTATTTTTGGCGCCTTTCATGTTCTAGAGTTGGTAGTCATGCTTTCATAACTGACAGATGACAGGTAACCTCAAAATGGTAAGTTGTTGATAATATTTCAACATATTACTTTTAATTATGGATTTTTATACTTTCTTTAGGTGATAGGACTAGAAAGAAATATAATATTAATTTCACAACCAGAATCAGACCTTGAATCATAAATACAATACACCTTGCAATACACTAATTAATCAATAGTTGACAAAATATGAAATTTCTATTGTTAGCGAGAAGCGTTACCAACATAAACATAACTAATAAAAAAATACCTAGTCATAATTTGACGTCGCAATTTAAATAAATTTAATCGTAAAATTACCTCAATAGAAAAAATAGTATAAAAAACACGTATCATAAGGCCTGTTGACGCACTCGTCCTTTGTAAAACTCGCCTAGCGGCTCGTTTTCCAAACTTGGACTCGTACGTTAACAGATTGCCTTATGATACTTGTGTTTTAATGTACTATTAATAGCTTATTTCGATATTTCGAAAATCCTGTGTTTAGTTAGCTACTAAATCTGTATAAATTTGATAAAAAAAAAAGTTTAATTTTCGAAGATATTGCCACATTTATACTTTTTTTAAATGGAATATTCTGTATATTATTGCACTAATTAATAGAAATAATTTTTGCTTTAAAAAAATTAAGGGTTCTTACTTTCTAAACTTGATAGTTTTTGAGATATTAATGAATTTATTTAAATGTTTGTTCTCAAAATAAAGTGTGCGTTGAAAACAAAATTTTTACATATATACGGTTGTGCAGAGTGGAACAAATTCGAGTTCTTTATATGAAAAACTTTCTCATTATATGAGATTTATTATACCTGTACATGTCAAAAAATAATTTGATTTCGAGAAAAATTCAAATTACAGAGGTCGATTTAGAGTCGACTATAATTTGTTTTGTAGTTCCGATTTGTAGTTTAGAATTAGTATTATACAGGGTGTTTCCTTTAAAACAACCAGCGCTTTTTTGGGCGAACTAATGACTTTAGAGAAAAATGTTATATACAAAAAATTACCAGGAAAAAGGGCTTAATTTATGAGGAATAATAAACAAAAAATTCAACCAGTGGTTCTCAAACGGTAGAATAAAATTATATTTTTTTAAATGGCAACCTATATAAATTTTTTGTCCATTAGATAGAGAATTTTTTTCTGATTTCAACGATATTAATATGATATGGGGTTGTATAACAATTATTTCGAGAAAAATGATATTAAAAATCAGAAATAATTTTACAATATTGAAGTAGGCTATGCAATAAACAACTATTAATACGACTATTGCCTAGATTACGATAGTATATTATTTTCTTATATCTAAAATAACTTGTTTTACACTAAATAACGTAAGTAACAAAACTATCTGTCATCTGTATCATTTGTTTAGTGCATAGCCTACTTCAATATTGTAGAATTATTTCTGATTTTTAATATCATTTTTCTCGAAATAATTGTTATTCAACCCCATATCATATTTATATCGTTGAAATCAGAAAAAAATTCTCTATCTAATGGGCAAAAAAATTATATAGGTTGCCATTTAAAAAAATATAATTTTATTCTACCGTTTGAGAACCACTGGTTGAATTTTTTATTTATTATTCCTCATAAATTAAGCCCTTTTTCCTGGTAATTTTTTGCATATAACATTTTTCTCTAAAGTCATTAGTTCGCCCAAAAAAGCGCTGGTTGTTTTAAAGGAAACACCCTGTATATTCAAATATCTTATTACCTACTTTTATATCCAAATACAAATCAATAAATGTGACAAAATTACAAAAAAAAAAATTTTTTCGCTCGTGAACTTAATTTTAATCGTTGAGCTAACAATTTATGTTTTATAAATCTTCCGTTATTCCGTAAACGATTCGACATTTTCACGATTTACACAAACTGCATTATAAAACTTAAACAAATATTTGTCAAAATTAAAATTCAAGCTCTCAACACAAATAAGCCAAATATTAAAATATCTCTCTTTCCCTAAGTGCTATGTTGCCACAGTTCCTCTTCAACAATCATACCTTAGCATGAGTATTTTGGAATACGAAACTTGTGAATGCGTTAGTACGAGTGATAAAGTTCAAAGAATAACTTTTCTATGGAAAAATAAAGAAAATTAATTTGTTACAATATTTGATATTAACTTCCAACTATTTTTATACAATCTGTGTAAACAATGAGGTGTTACACGATTTTTTTTCTTTACTTTAATCGATAGAATAACAATAAATAGTTTACCCGTTTTTTTTTCTTTCATATTAGGTACTATTTATTCATGAGAAATTGTCTCTGAAAATACAATATTTAAATTACCGCCTTTTCTGTCGCCTGATGACGTCAGAAAATTACTCACCAATGAGGGAGTGGCTTACATTTTCCGCCGACATAATTTAAACGAGTGACATCCGTGACAGCTGTCAATTATATACTAGCTACTAGTTCTATTCATATTACTGATTTTTATATTTTGTAAAGACTCAATTAAACATGGTTGTGGAAAAGAGTTTTGTGCTAGTGTGGCCAATAGTATGTAGTAATAATAGTAAAAGAAATAATGAAATAGTTGTCTCAAATTAACATAAAACCATTTACAAAATCGAAGTTTCATTCTGTGAATATCATTTTGCTGTAAGCATAAATATCTTTGTAATTAAATAAGTAATAATAAATATATTTAATTTTTATTTTTCTAGTTCGGTCATTGGCTAGTATTTCTTGGACGTCACAGGCAGTATAATTTGGCGCCAATTCAAACATGTACCTACATTTAAATTGCTACTGTGTTTAATATATACAGAAATTTGAACAGAAAATCATATTTACTAATAATATAGAAGGCTCTTATTCGAATTTCAGAATAAAATAGATATCTTAATTTTTTTGAAACACCTTATTATAATGTTAAAAAATATATGTTATTGCAAGTATAAACTGTGCTTAATTTTTATTTTTCACAAAAATTAAAAGATTAAATGCATCTTTATTTGCAGTACGTCTCTGTATAAATAAATGTGTTATTACTAAACAGAGTATTATTTACATGTGTGGCGCCTATGTAAACGGCGATTGTTGGAACTACACAACTCATAACGCGTTCCATACATGGTGTACGTATAATGTATGACACATTATGATTATGCGATGCTGCGTATGTACGGAAATATTTTGACGACGATGCGTGGTCTTACTGCAGCTTTAGGTCAGTGGTCACAGTGTAAGTATGATATATTCGATTAATAAAATTTAGACGTTATGCAAAATGCCTTTAAAGAGAAATATTGTCGATAAACTTTAATTTTTAACACTTTTTAACATTAAAGAAAGAACATAATAAAATAAATAACCTATTTTTAACAATATGACTGTAAATAGCGCATAAATAATTGATATACAAGCCTTGATATGTTTTAACAACAATATTACAACATTAAGCATTTGTAAAAGTGTCGGTAATTAATTTTGTCAATTAATTGTAGATATTACAATGATTATAAAGTAACCATTAGGACTCGGATTTAGGATTTAGGAATAATTTCTGGTTTAGTACACAAGTTCTACTTATAACTATTCGTTACCAACATTCGGAATTTCATGTGAAATGATGTTATTTTTCACTATCGTTATATAATTCTTGTAAATAAAAAACAGTATATAAACATTCATTGCAATGTGTGTTCAAAATTAAATTTGACATTTATGTTTGTTGTTATAAAAGTTATTAGTTATAAATAGCAACAGCTGCCTGATTTCATTAAAATCTAACCAATTTTTTGTTTTTTATTTCATGTAAACTTGTTTTGTTACTACCGCATAAGAAACTGGAAAATGTATAATTTAATAATTATATATTAATATATTTATCTCATATCTATGTACAGAAACAATGAAATATTAATATCTATAATATTATATTCTATATCTGCAAGTAATAAATTGCACTTTTCCCTAAATCTATAGAACCATTCAACATTCACACCAATCTTACAAACAATACTAAAGTCCCTAACAAATGAAAAATTCTACACACTACTTTCGCCTTTTCCCACAGAGGTTATAGGATACACATATTTTTTCCTTCGTACAAAGTTTGGGGAAG